>JARJEI010000001.1:40909811-41509811 GCA_029955415.1 Lottia scabra
TCGTTAAAATCGGACAATAAACAAAAAAGTTAGCATCGCGCATGCGCACAACCCATATTTTGTATTTTCCTTTAAATCACTATTTGATCATGAAGATATATGCAAATTTTGAAGAAAATCGGTTCATAAATAAGAAAGTGGGTCAATTAACCCTACAGGGTGCTTCAGTAAGTTAAATTTTCAGCATGCCGTAGTTTAGTCCATCCTAGACCTCCCTTTATTGCGTAAACTGAATATAATTCATATCTAACACAAATCGAGGTAGAGTCCCTTTAACTTTAACATGTCAAACTTACTGACTCTATTAATAGTGACGTTGTTTATATACAGTCAATTAACCGACATACATATTATTGTCCCATGTTAAGGTATGGGATATGGAAATATGCAAGTTACATAGAAGTGTTGCATATTTTTGGAAACCTGAGGAACTCAGCATTACGGATCCGAAGAAATTATTGCTTTATCTATATTAGGGCCCTCGTAAAAACGCTTAAAAGATGCAAAATCACCTTTGAATCACACCTCTAAAACAGAAAGCACGTGTCGGACATGAAAAATGAATACATCATGTTAAAGCTCTCATAAATCTGTATAAGATCTGTAAATATCAAGATCATCTGAGGTCAAGTTCTCGAGATAGAAGCCTTTAAGGTTTGATCAAAATCGCAACATTTTTTTAAATTGAATTTTGACATCGCCAAATCTAATATTATTTGAAACCCCTTAAAGAGTACATTAAAAATCAGCAAACATTAGGGTGTTATTTCAGTTAGGTTTTGCGCTACAGCACTGGCAATATGCTAAAAATGCCATGTTTGGGGCCCTGTAAAATAGGTTATAATTGTCTGATCCCAAAGGTCTAAAGGTCATCAGAAGGTCAAGGTCACAAGGTATCATTATGTGCAATATGAAGGTCATCCAAGGTCAAGGTCATGTGATACAAGCCTCTAAACTTTGGAAAAAAACATTTCGTTATACAAAAAAGTCAAAATCGAAAATCGAAATTCGGCTTCCCATTTGTTGTAGATAAAGTTTCAATCTTTCGATTAACATCAAAATTGTGAAAGTCAGATAACAAATAGATTCTGAATAGCAATTTTGGCAAAATGACCAAAATCGATATGGCTGCCAAATTATCACTTCCGGTAAATATTTTTTTGTTCACAAATGTTTGTAAAAACAACATTAATATTATGCATACCTTATTTCTAACATAACTCAGTTTTACCGAAAGTGATGTAACCGGAAGTGATATCATTGAAACCGGAAGTGATGTACATTTTTTGACTGTGCAGAATTATTTGTTCTTGCTTGCGGTCTACATCACAGAAGTTTCAAATTGATACGTTAAAAATCAAGTAAATAATCATACTTCGATTAATTACGGCAAGAAAAAGTATCGAGCGAATTTCCTATAATCGAAAATTTTCAACTACTACTTTTTGCCCATTAATACAAGAAATACGATAAAGTAAATCCGAGCAAAATCGGTTAATAATTACATTTTCTACAGCCCATTTTATGTTTGTTGCTAATGTCGCTTAATGTTGCTCAGAAAAATTTCGTTTTACATTCATTTTGTAATTAGCCACAGGTTAGAAAACGTCATGAAATCGCTTTTTCTGTACATAGTACCAGTTCCGAGAAATAGGCCCTGCCGTGGACGAAAAAAAAAAAGAACAATCAATACGAAAACAAAGCAGGGCGTACGAAGTACGCCCTGCAATAAAATAAAAGTACCTAGGTGTTTATATGCGCATGTATTAGTCTTTATGTTTGATTTTCTTATTTAAATAATCAAGTTATTATCTTGCTTTCTACAGGTTGGTAGGTTGGCGAAACTAACACACCATCGATAGATACGACCGCGAAGTCAAGTTATCTTCAGCCCACTGTTTTATTTATTCTTTACATTTTGCATTATTAATGATATATCATCATTCGGGTCTCATTGTATATTCTGAAGAGTAGATTTACATTATTCATGTTGGTAAGTTGGCAAAACTAACACACCGACACATTATCAATACAAGATCTTCAAGTCAAGTGTTCTTCAAACTTTTTTCAGTCTGTGTATTTTACATTATTAAATATACCGACTGTAGGACTTCGTTTGATATTCTCAAGAATAGAGTTGAATTGGAATTATTGATAGAGTTAGGAGCTTTGGATGTAGGTCATCAGCAGATCAGCAGTTTCAATAATTGATACCCATACCATAGGTAGTTTGAGTAGGTCATACTATATTTCACATGTATCTACCAACATTCCCTAGGCCCTAGAGTGGATCGCCCAGATGCTTAATGGTTTCAGATAGCTTCCATATACACAGGGATAACCTCATGCAGTTAGAAGCTCTTTGCATATCAGAAAACCGCTGAAAAGGGACGCAATGCAAACCATTTTGGTCTCCATTAAGTTCTCTTTTTCGATATTTTGTCTTCAGGGTCCATAATATTCAATTATTTATATTTATAATGCTCAAATGAAAAGTCATTGTTGTTTATTATCCTAATTCTTTGCATTATTCAATAGGGAATGCAAGTTCTTTAGAAGGAATAGATATCTGTATAGTAATCCCCACAGCATAATGTACTTTTCAAATAGTAATGTTTATTGTGTTTTTCTCACCAAAATATTCTCATATAATCGTCACTCACAATATAACTAACGGAACATTAGATAGTTCTTCTCGTGGTAAAACGTATTGAGCTATGTAATATTGGGTTGTACTGAAATAATCATCCACTTAACGAAGATAGAAGACAATTTCAAGGTCAATTGAGAAAGAATGGGATATTTCTCAAGTGGTCGTTCACAAGTGTTTCAGTCAAGTGTCGTATAATTAATATTAATAAACTAATAATACTTGAGAATATTAACATCTTTTTACACATTACATTATTAGATATCACAAGTAGCCCGTTAAACGTCCGTAATGACCGACAGTGAGGGTACTTATAGTACTAAAATAGGCTATTATCACAGAAAATAAGAAAAGAAATGTTACACCCCCAGATTGAACTAGTGGAGACCGCAACGCCACAAAGTGTTCAGTGTGGGATTTTTTGTCCGAGCAGCAGTCGGTTGAAGATTGGTCAATTTACTATCTGTAGCTTGTCTCCAGTTGCTCATCAATTAACATACTTTCAATCTGAAATCTCAAATCATTTAACAATGACTATGCTTTTAGCTTCTATTGAGGACCGACATAAATTACTTTGTTGTAACCACACATTTGAGATATCAGCTGGAAGCGAACGTTAACTAGTCATTTAACCAAAACTATTTATGATTGTTCTAATGTAATACAGTATTGTATGATATTCTTGAGAAAAATAACCGCGGTGGACGAGTTAGGTGACCAATTTCTACCACAAAAATGTGTCTTTTATACACTAATGAAAAATATAATATGGAGACGAACACTTTCACTGGATAATCAAACAATCTCAATAATACTGGATGATGTATCTTAATCTATTGACAGACTGGTCAGTCTAATGTCCAGTATATCAATGGGATTATAAGGGTTTTACGTCCATATTGACAGTCTTTTGTTAGTTTTTTATTATTCATACTCTACTTATCCTTTCTATGATGGACACCTGAGGTAAAGGTCGGATCACACAATTTGATCGGATTGCAAATCACACAAGGGCTATTCAATGAATTGCTTCGATAGGAGACTGAACAAAATTGGATAACATCATCTTGGACGATTTATTTGATTTCTCAAGAAGATGTAACTAAAGCAATGCCCATTTTGTTAAGTAACATCCAATACCGATTTAGTCGTCTAAATATTAATATTTACTTTCCTTTCCAGTAGTTTCACATTCAGCTACCCGAATGAATGAAAATTCTACATCCGGTTGACCATTAATGAAACCCTAAACTTCAGAATAAATCTTACTCCGTTAATATTTGCACGCGAAGGAAATATAACAGAAACATTTATTACAGCTTTAAACCACATTATCCTTTTAATTGTAGAAAAAGACACAGACATGCACCCTCTCTGAAAGATCAACTTGCCTTGTAGCAGAATTGTATCTACATGTACGTATGGATGTTTCCAATTGGAATAGACCGTTGGTGTGTCCTTTAAATACTTTGTTTTGTCTCTATGAGCAGAGTATACTCGAAGTTATAAATAGTACTACTAGAGCAGGATAAGTTTATATAAGGCGACACAATAAGCAGATTCCACAGGTTGTTTTCTTGATTACTATTATTGATTGTTAAACATTGTTTATTTTGCTGTTGTTTAGAGGTTCTGTTTGTCAACTTAGGGTACACCAAGTTATACATACATAAAAACAAATTATCAAGTGTATTTTATAGTTATGAGACAATATGACTATCTGTAAAAAGAAGATATAGAGAATCAGTTGCAGATTGACATGTCCATGACGAATACTGAACACTCCGATTACTTTTATGGTTCAATCTCGATGTCATCAAAATTTTAACTTGTTCCTGATACATGATGAAGTAGAAAACTAAATTATAAACAAAAGTATCAATTGTCCTCAATAGTTATGGATCTACACAGAGAAAGAAGAGTTCATAAACTTTTTTGCTTCAAAGTGGCATAAGATGATCAAGAGGGCGGACATGACCTCCCACACAGCCTTGAATTTGAAAAACAAAAGTGTGAATTGACATTTACTTTTAATTTTCTTAATCTTCTACCTTCTAATGAGATTAAAATCCATTTTGACATCTCTGTTGTGGTAAAAAACTGCCTAAAAATTTGTCCAAAGTCGATCACTTGAGACGTGAACTGATGAATGAATGAAAAAATGTGACATTTAACTCTCCGATTCCTATTATTATTCCTGTTATAGTTCACCCTCAATACCATCAACGGTTTATAATTAGCTCCAGATCTAACACAATGTTAATGGCTAAATAATCACATTCTTATATAGGACACTAGGACGCCATGTCGTTTTTTTACCTGACATAATGACTGATAAAGATTGAAAATATAAATAAGATCCATAAAATATCGCTTAAGGTCGCAACTGGGATTACTGGTTAGTATCTGTTATTTTGGTGCAATGTTGTCTGTGTACTAAAACACCTTATTACTTCCGTAATGACTTACAATTCATGTGTTTTCAACTTGGGGGACATGTCCCAGACTGGGAACATTTGAACATTTAGACATTTGCCAGGGGAAACAAACTGACATATAGGTCTGCAAAATTGTCTTGCAACACCAGTGTCCACTGTCCGAAACGACCACAAGTGAAGTTTGTATTAAAACGAAAAATACTGTGACTATATCCTGCTTCGTAATTGCATGTTTTCAATGACTTCTGCAGACAATTCAGGGGACATGGTCATTTCCTTCCGCATTTTTTGGGACATTTGAGAAAACCAGTTGAAAACCCAGGAATATCGTATCAGGAAATTTACAAAACATCATAAGGATCAACGTTAGTCGTTAATGCAACCAAAATCAAAGTTATCAATATTCGCTAGCCTTGTGATAATGCATTTGATATTAAAGGGCCATTCTGCTTTTTTGAAAAAAGTTTCCATTTTCAAAAAAATCGCAAATGCTACCTGAGAGTATTTTTAAAGTATGCTTATGGTATTTCTATATCTTCTTGATCAAATTGAATTTGGTTTTAAAGGGTTAATTACAAACAGGGAGTACTTATTGTTAATTAAGCAATCTGACCTAGTTTTGGTGTTTGCCCTTTAAATGGCTCAATATTACTAGCTGAAACCTTTCAAATATACAAGAGGGACATTTCTCTACAATTTGGCGTTTACTTGACTCAAATCCGTTCAGTAGTTTCTTATCAGCGTCTAAAAAACATAACACACTTAAAAACCTTACGTAAGGTTTTTAAAAATTTTAGCATGTTTTTAGCGTTTAAAAATTAACGGCTGGATTTTTTTAGTTAAAACTTTCAGATACATTAAAGGGCACATAGTTATAGATTTTGGTGTAAAGTTTTCACAAATTTGAGCAAAAAAAAATTTTGACCAAAAAAAAATTCAGACTGTCCCTTTAAATTATATTTGTACATTAAAAAGTTGCATCCTTTGATCCATTGTCTCTATGTTTATTAAGAAAGGTTTTTATTTACAAAAATCATTTCTCACTTTCCATTATCTATGTATATCATCAGGTATTTCAAGGCCAATCATTATTAGACAGACTCATCAAAAGGTTTCCCTTGGAATTGAATTAGATAAAACATAACATTATACGTTCACATTTCTTAGGCTTCTAACCATACCTTTTTGCCTAATCTTCAGACGCAGAGCTTCTTTTTCTTTGGTTTCATTTACTTTATTCGAAGGGAATTAGAATAGATAGAAGACTAAAAAACAAACTGTACTACTGGTTCGGTCGATCTTTCATTGGCTGTTGTAATTAATGGGGGTTGATCCAAGTCAAAAACAGAAGTGTGGCTTTTCTTGTTAAGGGGATTGTATCGCTTTCTAAAGTTTTGGTTTGTATCAGGGACACTGATAGCATCAATTTACACTATTTCAATTTTCAATCAGACAACTGTGTTTTTAGCAGTTTTAATGTGTATTCCCGATGACATACAATTCTTAGCAAACCTCTTTACAATTCCTTTACGAATTAATTTACAGTAATTGTTGGAATAAAAAAATAACTGTTCTCATCCGCCAAAATTGCATTGCTGTTCTCGCATGGATCTATCAGCAGAACAATGATAAAAACATTATTTCATTTCATTTAATTTAAATAGATGACAATATAAATCTTACTGTTTGCATGGCTTACGATAATTTCGGTCCAGGCTTTCAAGTCTTGAAATAACTTTCTTCGTTCTGCCAAAATATATCTTATTGCTTGCATGTCTAAGATAATTTTGGCTCTAATTTCTCAACTCAGTAACGTGATATTCCATATCGCCAATTTATTCTTTCATAGATGTTGATTTTACGAGTATTAAGTGTTTATTAGGTAAATAGTGTTTTGTGATTACCGACTGCCCGTGGGACATGTACCGTAGCCAGAATACCCCACAGGGCACTGTATTGATAAATTGAATACTCTGATATGGATAGTAACATTTAAAATCAACAAATCAACTTGTTATGAATCTATTCAGTTGCAGACTTCTCTCGATATAAAAAATAAATCGAAGTGAAACAGACAGTCGGTATAAAAAGAAAATTCCATCATTATCTGTCTTTGAGAGGAAAAATAGAAATTGAGTTTTGTAACGTGATATTGAAAGTTCAGTCTAATCGATGTATGTTAGTCTAACATCATGAAACATTTTGTATTAAATTCATTTCCAGACTTACTGGGATACAGTATACCATATTATTTTTTTTCTGATGAAACTTTGAATTTGATGATGGGTCATCTTGTCTGTGTTAATGATGCCCATTTAGGCAAGCCGCGTATATGTCCCGAGTACGATTTGGAAACAGGTAGGTAGGAGAGCTGCTTTACTTTCATTTCCGACCCCACAAAGATCGTTACGTTTAAGATCAATTGGATGGGTGTCAAACACGGTCAGTGAATGAGGTATGATCCAGAGAATAAAGTTGCTATTGCTGCTGTCACCTTCAAACGATACCACGTAAACTTAAAATTAGACAATATTACACCAAGAAGGCAGCAATATAAACACTTTTTCATATCTTGAATATACACTTATATCTCAATCAAAATATCAAAATATAACAATTGCTTCAGAAGAGTTCGTCGTCTTCCTGCACTGTACTCAGTTCTAACTAGTTCATGAATAGTCAAATGTCGCTATTTGTGAGTAAAATCTGAATTTATGTCGCGACATCAATTTCTTCAACTATATTAAACATTTTCGCTTGATGAAATTCTGTCCAACAATCCACAGTAAACTCTTTGTACTGGCACGATTAAAAACAGATGAACAATGCGAAGACAAACGACACTTTTTGTCATTTATATCATGTAAGGTAAAACTGTTGACTATTTTAGAAGTTGAATCAACAAAGTCAGCAGAAATCTGAACAACACCATACTGGACAATGGTTACAATCGTCAGACCAGATCATCCGTCATATTGGTTGTTTGGATAAAGAAAGAAAGCAGGAACCATACAAGGATAACAACTTAGGTTATAACAATAATCCTTTCCACAGCTGGTCCTTGGCATAGATTTTTCCTGGATCATACTTACACATTTACGGCTGGATCGTCTAGAATTATTATCAGTGAAGTTCATCGAACTTTTATATACCGATCGAGATCTATAATAATTTTTGTTCGAAATTAACAACCAAATACAACCATGATTTGAAGAATAATCGCCTTAAAAGGATTGTAAAGAGGTTTTCGAAACTTTGTATGTGTATCGGGAACACTGATTCCAATTTCCATTCCGACATCTTTGGTTTTTGCAATTCCACTAAAACTAAAGCTTTTTATGACGTCCTTGACAGTGATCTACCGGAAGCTATTATTAATATCTATGCAGATCACTGCCAGTGACGTCATAAAACCTCTTTACAATCCCTGTGCTATATAAGTTGTGGTATACAGAGACGGACCGCTGTCAAATTTCCACAAGACAATAAAACATTTATCCATATTTATAGACTGGGGAGAATCGTTTAACATTATGGATTGAATGTAGAATAAGGAATGTCAATCAAGCAGAAGAAATGTCTGAAAATTGAACCACATTCCATTATCAATCCGAGACTTTTCTTGACAGATGCTTTGTTCGAACGCCTCGCTTTCTGGAAAATTGCTCTTCAATTTTAAACTCTACCTAATTTGAAGAAAACAGATATTTTACTCCAAAATTCAGAGTTTATTCAGGCTAAAGAAAGACTTTAGACTGACACAAACTTGACAAGATATATTTAGATTAATTAGTTTCTGGCTTAAAATAACTTTGATTTAAAAAATACACCTTTACCAGATCACTAAAATGGAAATTTGACTGTCTGAAGTCTCCATTTAATAATGAGGCAAAGTCTATAAGACGTTAATATTGGAATTTCAGCTTAAAAAATCGGACAATATTATTCTGACTATATGACTATTTATAAAGATCAACACGGCAAGGTATGACACTTAGAATCCACTGACGAGGTGCTGGATGCTGGATGTTGTCTCCGCAAACAACCGGGGTGTCGACCGAAGGAACTCGATCATAAGTTAATAATAGTTTCATAACTGCCCAGACAAAACACAGATTAAACAATAGTTTATATTATAGAGTGATTATTATTAGATGAGAATTGTAATCAGATGATAGTTGGTGATTATTGAATGAAAGTTATACAATTACTAGTAATGTTCCTAGTCCAGACAGTCTGAATTCATCTCATCATTGTCTGATTTTAATATCATTTAAATGATGAATGGTAATAACAAGACACTGTATTCAGTATTTAATGCATTAATTAAAGGGTAATATTACAGAACCTGCAATATATTGAGTAAATTTGAGTTTCAATGAGATAACTGTGATTAGGGATGGTGTCTACTCAATTACGATACATATTTATCAAGCTCTGCTTTAGAATGAAAACGTGTATATATTGTTATATCGCCGCTATCGGTTGTCGCAAAAACACGTCCCAAAGTTTTACAAATAATACCTCTGCCGTTGGTAAACCGATCTCTTGCAGCATCCCAGTATGAATAAAACGATTGATATTGGTGATTGAAACGGTGAAAGCACATTGAACACGGGTTGAAATAAGTAATTTGCTCTGATATTGAATATTCATACATGCGTTTTTGAGTGGGGCAGTACTTGTACACTTGTTATTCGACGACTCCCATATTTCTAGGGTTGGATAAGGACATCTTGAAGTAATTCTGTGAGAATTTGAAAGAGATCTGTTTACGCACAGCTGAGACACTTCCCGTCAAACTTGGGGACGTTTTTATTGACAAATGAATACAGTTATAGATAAAATCAGAACTGAACTGAACAAGATTTTGTTTTCGAAAGTTCAACATAACATTGTTCACATTTGACTTTCGAGAATCATTCTGAAGAAATTTCGCCAACCTGCATCTTTTCATGGAAATTCATTGTGTATAAGGAATAAGTACAATTGATATCTTTGTTTCTTTTAAAGAGTAAAAAATGTAGATTTGTTTTCCATCAAAGGAATGATTATATTTGATTATAATGATTGTCATGGAAGAATTTTATCACGAACGTGATTCTTCATACCTTTTTTTATATATTCAACGACAGTATGCTGGAACCTTCATAGGAGTTTTATTAAATTTTCACTGTCGATTTGATACAGAACAGAACTTTGAAATAAGTCTAAAACATCATGAAATCATTCGATAGAAATTTGAAAATCTAAATACGTAACCAATTATTATGTCATTGGCTGCCTGGTGTGTGTTTCCCGCCATTTCAATGAAGAAGAATGATATATTTGACACTCACCAGAGAGTTACCAATTGACAGAAACAGTATAACATATATTGATTGGAATAAATATGGTGTTTATCATCATACATGTATTTAACACGGTATAATAATATTGGTTTCACAATGCGAGGGAGGTGATGAATGAGAATTTAATCCCCTGAGGTTGGTGACATCTTGACTTATATCCACCGTCCATGTGGACCCAAAATACACGTATTGTACGTTTATGAATTTTAACATTAATATCCTTTCACATTTAATAACCAACCCCGTCATGGGATAACAAAAAATAAGATTTCATGCTGATATTTCATATACATAACGCAAAAATGAAAATAAGTTTGACACCAGGCAAGTTCACTAAGGAATATATCATACTTTTCTTAGGAGCCAAGTTGGAGACTTGTACTTTTTCATTCTATAAGAAAGGACGAATTGCAAACATTAAAACAATGATAAATACAGTCATTTTACTGCACACAATATATTGCATAATAAACAGCTTAAATGGTAATATATTATATTTATTTTGTACAGTTAATGTGAAGTAAGCAGATTTTCCATTGAAATAAATGGCATGATATTTTGAACTGTATTACAAAATAACTGATTTTCCGAATGCAATAATACCCATGGGTAAATACTAAAATGCACTGAGAGGACAACTTAGTTGCACGAAGAGAAATGAAATCAAATTTCATGAAGAATTTGGTATTCTGACGGAAAGAAATTCATAAAGCTCTTGTACTAACATTAAACTTTAAATCTGTAGGTTTTAAAGATAAAGCTTTGCATTTTCAAACAGATTAGACAGCAGTCAATCTCTACAGTAAACATCTCAGAAACCAACTGATCGGTAGAAGGAAGATAATTAAATTTCTGTCAGTCGAAGAAAAGAAACACAAAGGAAAAGAAGGACTGGCCCCAAATTCTCCAAAAATAAACAAAGCAAGGCTGTCAAAGCAGCACCCTTTAGTTTATGAAAAATTGAACCACAAATGTTGCAAACATACTACATTTTAAGATTGGTCAACAATATTGGTTCTCAGGAAAGGAAATTAAAGATGGTTGAAAGCAAATCCAAACCCTTCAAAAAACAACCACATCTTGATTCCATTTCAAGAGGTTTGATTCGTTTTAAAAGGTCTTTGAATAGAGAGAAACTAAAAGGGTTATGAGATATCGATGGACCATGGACAAGATCCAATATCCTACGTTTTCTTAGAAATCAGTGTTATGAAAACAGTAATGTGGTGATACATGGCGAATAACGCAACTCAACAAGCGATATATGACCAAATTAGTCTTTAATACCATGTGGGGAAAGTTTAGTTTTCGTTTTCAGTAAAAGATTTTTATTTGCCTTTATCTTTTTTTTCTGGAAAAGAAACAATTGATTCAAATGTTTTGCTGCTTTGCTTGCGACATCCGCCACTACTATATGGGCCAAACTCATAACATGCAACGAAACAATTTAAGCCTGACTTGAAAAGGAATTGAAGTTCCTTCATGACGTTAGAAGATTGTGTGTATTGTGTATGAATATCAAACCACATCCCTATTGATCACGTTTGACAAAAATTGTAAATGCAAGCCACTTTATGTCTATGTTACAGTAAATATTTTTGCCTGGTTTAATTAAGGACTACTCATATCGGAGGCCAGATGTACTTCTGATACTAAGTAAACTTGGATAATTAAAGAAATATAACACCCTTTTCTTTTCTAAAATATTTGAGAAATTGTATCTTAGAATTATTACTGTTTTAACTAGTTTACTATGTTGCTTTGTTTTGAACTGTGGTATTTGACTAAGCTACTATTCAATACGTCTTGGGGAAAATTAATATAAAGTTTCACTTTCTATTCTTAGTCAGTAATGGAAGAAATATAATTCACCTTTAGACTATGGACCATAAATTAGTGGTATTTATTCACTGGTATCAGGTTATGGAGGGAACTATAGTTCCATTGGTCATCTCCTGTGTGTACATTACGTCTATAGAAATATCAGATTTTGGCTCTTTCAAGTTTCCAGATCATCTACATCGAGTTATATTATTGGAATCAGAAACTATTGAAATACCGAATTTTCACTTAATAATTCGAATAATATTTGAATTAGATATTTCTCAATGTTGTTATACATCGTAATGTATGCCAAACGAAACGGAAATTAATTCAGTTGTGAAGTAATATTACTATTTTATTCGAGTCGAACTTTGGAATAAATATCCCGGAAGTTTAATTAAATGTAATGTACTCCCTTCGTCCATCTGTATTCTGTTCATTTCTAACGTGAAATAATTAGTTGGACAAGATTAGTATCCCACTGAGTGCTGGCCGTTGAAATTTATATGAATTAAAGGACATAGTTCAAGTTAAATAAGAGCAACTATTTTTTCAATAGACATTGATGTTTAAGTATCAAATTTATTACATTTCTTATAAAGTAATAAAATCGAACACAACCTTTCCTGTTCAATATTAGTATTTTTATTACATTTTCTAGAATACTGTAACATTCTTTATAAAAACTTTTTCTAACCTTATTCCTTTATTGAAGTAACTAAATAAATTACGATCAATTTCAATTTCAAATGTAGGATTGAGCAAGCAACATTTTCAATTTCATAGCATTTTTTTTAACACCAAGAAACATTCAGCAAAGTTTATATAGATGAAGTTATGCTCTTTCACGCCACTACTTGATCAAGTTTTATTGAAACCGCTTTATTTACTTTTGACATCATCATAACCCCAGTTGGTCGTCTACAATAACCGAGAAATTGGCACAGTATAATATTAGGTTTCGATAGAATTCGGTGGGAATGTCAATATTAGTATAGATATATCTCTTTAACCATGTTATTTGTGCCAGGAATGACAGTCTTCAGATGAGAAGAACCATCATTTATATACACAGTAATCCACTGAACAAATACAAAATGAACAATTTTTATATTCCTAGTTGGTTTTTCACATTAAAAGTACCATTTTCAATGATCACAGATTCTGCCATCTTTCTTCTGGGATGTAAATGAAATCTTTTTCTTTTAACTTTTGTTACTAACAGTCTGGTTTTATTGATCACAGACTCGGCCATCATTCGCCCCGAATGTAATTAATTGTTATTCTTATTTCGGACATTTTAACAGTTTTGTTTATTGATTACCAGATTTTACATATAATTCCCATGCTTTTTGTTGCGTTTCAGATCAGCAAGCATACCAGGATAGGAAGGGTCCTAACAAACTACAAACTCCAACAATACCTATTCCAGAAACCTTCTGCGAGTACTCAGTATAATCAGTTATGTTATGCATACATGGAGCTAATAACAAAATCCACGATAAAGTCAAATGGGATATAGTTAATACATAAAAAATATATTTAATGGTTAACAAGTTGTTTTAATCCCTATAAAATATTCTCCCTGGATGTTCTTTCAATCATAAAACCAAGCAGAAACAATCAACAAGGCTTATTTTGATATTCAACTGATATCACATTATGGTGATTGTTTATTAAACGGTTTCTTATATTCATCATATCACCAAGCAGAAACATAAAATAGAGATATAATTACAGACATAGGACATCATTAACTTCCTTCTACATTGGAATCATCACATCTCCAGACAATTACAATATGGGTGTATCCAGATTGGAACGACACGGAAGCCTATCCAGTTATGCAGTTAACATAAAACTTAATTTTATTTCCGAAAGCTCCAACAGCATTTGGTATAATTCAATACAAGTTACATGTAATGTTGTTCTGCGGGCAGGTGGGAAATTATATTCTTTGCATCGTGTATTAGTCGATATGCATATGCAGTGAGTTATGGTCACCATTTCGGCATGTTTGTAAAACATTAGTGAGATTTTAATGACTCAATACGCTACTGGGATTGTTCAGTTAAAAAAGGAAATTCCAGATCATGTACTGATCTTAAAGGGATAATAAAGTAATGATTGAGCAACAGTCATTGGCTTTAATCATCCATCTACCAGACGTGCCAGTCGGTCATGAGGCTTATTACCACGACACAGTTAGTAATTTGTAACTTTTATTTCCAGCTCTATTACAATGACGAGTACTTAGACTCATGTTACTCGACTTTTAGTAGCGTATTTTATTGGATTTAATCTGTATCTGGCCAATACCGTGTGTCAATTGCTTTAGTTTAATTCAATAACCAGATTGATAAACAGCCTGATGTGTCTCAACTCTTTAGCTTTTATTCCTGGTCTTATACAAATCAATTTTAATTCAGTGAGTCAGTAGGGCTTCTTTATCTTGTAACTGGCTATTGTCATTAAAGAACCAAATTGCTTAGTAAACGTATTATAAGAAAATCTGCGCCTGTTTACAGTTATATCATTAATACGTTTAATATTAGGCCAACTGCATCTATGATGGGTATTATTATGAAAACCTTTGCGATGCCTTGTGATGGATAGCGTTGAAATTGTTTAAAAAGTGCAGTCCTATTAAAATTTTTGATTATTCTACAAAAGTTCATTAATATAAGGCAACAGTTTGCGAAGTAATAATAATTTTAGTTTCTGTAATTTGTAAATCACAGCATCAGTGAATCTGTATTTCGGCTTGGTTGCATCTGTACCTTAATACAGTGTTGCTTTTGCTTAAGAAGCCTATGTGAAGTAAAGCTTGAAACACATTCAAGTATGATTTCTCCTTGTGGTCAACTATCCCCTAGAGAAATCTGATAATGCACATGGATGCAAATGTGTCAACCAAACTCTGGATCCAGATCTATGGGTCGACAAACTAAGATCGAGTAAATAATTAGAGATTAACCAATCAAATGTCTAATTCTGTATTCTGGGTTAATCATTACAGATTAAATAATGTACTGGAATCAATAATTGTCCTACTGGAATACTAAAACAGTCTACAATCAAATGTAGTCGTAGGTGGATTGAATGTTAATTGTATGTCTAAGAAAGTCATGTTCTTCCATCAGCATTTCAGTTTTAATGATTTACCTTTTTCTATGTCTTGGAACCAGAAGCTCGGGGTGGCTCTGTGAGTGGAACGCTGAAGTACTGTACTGAATGTGCAGTATCCAATCAAACCCTAACATCAAAATAAATTATTGTAATAAACCCCGTCTGTCTCTTGAAGTCTATCTTAGTGAAACGAAATTTCTGACACACTTTCGTACAAGAAACATTATTTGGAAGCCAATTTGACCCCGTAAGACCATAACAAATGACAAGTTCTTGTAACCCAATTTCTAAATGACACTGCCAATTGAAGACGAACTGTGGGGTGAACTTCAAGATAATTGATGATGTTATTCCATTAGAATGTTGACAGGCGTTTTATCAGGATGTTTGCTAAAATAAATGTTATGATTATTGACCAGACGTGGTAAATATGGCGGGAAAATGGCCTGTTTACTACCGAATCGTTCCTTAATTCTTGGTTATTCATCAATTAATTGCCGGCAGCCACCGTATTGGGCCATTGTAGACACAATAACTATAATTAAAAGAACATTGTCGATCAATCTAACGCCTGCTACTGGAAAAACTGATCTAAAAGCAAAACTAAAAGTAGACCAAGATCGATTTCTGCTTTATAGATAGAAATTTATCAAAAAATAGATTTAAAAGTGTATAACTCTTGTAGTAAATTGGTCTTTTGTTTGCAATCTGATACAAATCAATGTTTTCATTTCGGAACTAATTTAATGGAGTAAGCTAAAGACCACCAAACTATCTATCAGGTATTACTGATTTGTTTGAAGATTCATTCAAAACCTATCGGTCCATTGGTTTCTTTAGAACTTCTTACCAACAGTTTAGAAACAAGTATTACATGATGAGTAAAAAATATGTCAACGAAATAAATAAAGCCAATCTTCATCTTTAAGTATATGTTACAATATACAATGGCACCACTCCTTCTTGGATCGAAGCATTTGGTCAATACGACGTCTACCATACTCCTTTCCGACAGGTTGATAATTCCTGGGTATATTGACTTAAAATTGTCCTTATATAGACACAGGAATGATTGAACTAATTGACACAAGCATGGTAAGGTTAATCAATTTACTGGAATGATGCGAACGACCGACACATCATTGGATTGGTGTAATATTCCTAAAAATTCTGAAAGAGTCGTTTCTCAACACACCGACACAGCATATGCCAACCCCAATTAAATTCTGCCATTAATTTTCTAATGGGTATCTATCTAATATACTTAAGATAACATTAGGTAAGACAAGTTACTTTTGTTGGGTCGTTGGCATTTCACACTCACCAAGCAGACTTCTTGTTCGTTGATTAAACACTACATGTAAAACTTAATTAAAACAAGAAGGTCGCCATGTTTTATTCCTAGAGGTCGTTGTGGTCGTCCATGTGTATTATGTTCACTCCGTTAAAAGCGAAAATAACTGGCAAATGTCTCTTTGATATATGTATATAGCCATAAAACTGTTTTCTGGTAATATCCTTTTTCTTTAAACCGGAATAATTTAAGCCACAAGTATAAACCATTGGAACATTTAGACATTTTGTTTGGAACTTTACTTTTCAGGATGCATAAGTGCTATGTAAACTAGGACCCACCTAACGATTTACATATTAATGATCTGATGATATAACATAGTATTAGCTCAGATTCTTTGTGATGTTCATTACCCACGTTATTCAATCTCAGGTTATGACACTTTATTGTTTCAAGTTCTTCAATTTTCAGATTTGTAAAATTACGATTTACGTCTTTTTCGTTTTACGAACACTGTTTTCTTCGTTTTATTAACAGAGTTACAGAAGTGCAAAAATGTAGGGTGTAAATCTCCCGTTTCATTCTATGTCTTCGTTTTATTTATTAGCTGTAAATAAGGAATTTGTGATTTTCTTGATTGTCCTTGAGACCTTCCAGACTGATATAGCACCATTCAATTGATAGAAACTTTTTATGTGAGACAAGGGAAGACTAATTGTTAACGATTTGATAAAATGTCAAGGAACTCTGGTTTCAGAATCATTACGCAATTCTTTGCTGGTACTGGAAATTTACTGCTTGGTCTGGAACAGTAGTAATTGCTGAGAGAGAATTAGTTCGGAATTTTTCATGTTTGTCATGTACACGGTAGTATGTCCCCTACGAAACATCTGACACCACTCTACATGCTTTATAGACTGGAATTTCTGGAATTCAGGCCAATCTGCTTACATTTTTCACTTGAATGAGCAACAAAAAGGCATTTTATACAAAAATATCGATTTTAACAGAATATTTGATTGGTTTACTCCTTCACTGAACCACGAACTGAATCGTATTGTACTGGAAGCTCTTTTCCGACCTTGATCAGGTGATGCAGTACTGCAATATAACATCACTTTAATCTAGGCGAATCAGGTGCGATTGTCATAAGACTGTTTAAGATATGAGGAAAGACATTTTAATTATCCAGTTCGACTTTAACTATTCAATCATATGATTGTGTCAATCCAGCCTCTATAATATCTCAATCACTGGCAGGAAATTTACCTTTATATCCTATCAGTTTACCTTTAGAAATTATTAATAAATAAAGAGGTTCTTCTGATTGTTAATGGCTAATTCTGATCGACTAATGGTCACTTAGTGCAGTTTAATTTTGATAAGGGACCTTTTGCATGATGTTCATCTGATCATAAAGGACAAGACCAATAAACCATATCAGAAATAATACCTTTGAACGACACTAAAACAATATACCATCTGCTAAAGTGTGTACCCCAATTAAAAGACAAACAGGCGACAATCCTGATAACAATATTCAAGGGCCATAAGACCAAAATACCAATTCTTCTCAGAGTTCGCAACTTACTACTTACCACGAAGAGAAACGCGACATTCCTGATAAACAGTCAAAGACAAAACCAAAATACCAACACTGCAAAGAGAAGGCCAACGATCTTCACTTCAGATCAGAGACACAATACACGGAACTAGTAGACAATTCGTGGACGATTTCTTAACTGAACCTTTGTCCCACTGTGGCGTTCATCATTTAATGTAATCTATAGTCACATTGATGTGGTTAATTTTCCAATTGGATAATCCAATCATAACTTGAGGCAAAATAAGTTTGATTGCTTCATTGGTCATACTGTGATCGAGATATTATTTCTTCGATGGAAAAGACAATACATTGTCAAAGAAATGAAATTGAGTTAACGTATTTGCAGGCACAGTGAAATTTGCCTTCTCATTTTCGATTTCTGCTTCTACTTGAGATTTGAACCTGCACTGCAGCACATACTCCTCGGCAGGCAATCTCACTTTTACCGTTGTCGTCATGCAGAGAGGCCCTTTCGCTAAAAATCAAAATTCTAGTACGTGGACAATATGGTTGGTGTTAAGACTTAATTGCAGTGCGTTCGATTCTCGAACGCACTGCATTGGTTTGCAATTGACTATTTGCAGTGCGTTCGATAATCGAACGCACTGCATTGTTTTGCAAACGGCTATTTTTTGCAGTGCGTTCGATAATCGAACGCACTGCATTGTTTTGCAAACGGCTATTTTTTTTTTTTTTTTTTCGAATTTTACACTCGCTATTTTAGTAAGAAGGCAACAT
This sequence comes from Lottia scabra, assembly GCA_029955415.1. Classification (NCBI taxonomy): domain Eukaryota; kingdom Metazoa; phylum Mollusca; class Gastropoda; family Lottiidae; genus Lottia; species Lottia scabra. The sequence continues at coordinate 40,928,842 of JARJEI010000001.1, forward strand.
GCCACATACAGATTTGTTCAATTCCCTACGATAAATTGTTGACCATCAACTATTAAATATAAATTGGTGCCATTTTGACAAACCGGAAATGAGGTAGAACAAAAAACACAGTTTTGGTTTTTGGAATCTCACAGCTCTATTTTTGATCCGATTTTTATCAAACTGTTTTGAACTGTTTTCTATCACTGTGCGCTACTAAATAAAATTTTTTAACTTCTCCAATTTTGACTTTTAGTTGACTATTTTCTTAATTTTAATTTTTGCGTTTTTTTCAACTTCTACAATTTTATTTCGTTCGATCTGAAAATTTGCAGGTGTATAGACATTTTGATTCTAAACAAAATGCAGTTTTCAAAATTTTGATACCACTTCCGGTTTTTACGTAATTAGCTTGTAAATTTAAATTTCCAACTTCCGGAAATTTGAAGATATTTCAAATTTGTTTTTTTCATTGTGTTATAATTTGTTATAACAACAATTTGAAATAAAAAAATCCGACCCGGAAGTAACAGATCATCCGCCATTTTGATATGAGTAACTTTTGTAAAATTAAAAATGGGGCCTCAGGGTTATGGGCGGAATCCGTAACTTCAGTATTTTTGGAAACTACAGTCGATTGCGAAAAAAGTCTAGGCGCCGATTTTTGAATTTTGATTCCAATTTTTTTTTTATTTCCGTTTTTATTTTTTATGCAATTACTAAAACTTTCAAGGCTAATATCTTTTGACCTTGACCTTTGGTGACCTTGGTACCTGAACAAAAGTTATTGTCCTTGATGAAATCTGTCCAATGATGTATTCATGTTTGTGATCCGATGTATACTTCCGGTTTTATAGGCAATTGAAATTTGTGATTTTTGACTTTAAACATCCCTGTCACGTGACCTAGCGTAAAAAAAACAAAAATGATTTAACAGTCATATTATGCGTGATTTGCTCTTTCCAATGATGTACGACAATATACACTTAAATTAAAATTGCACGATTTAAAATTTGAACATTTTGTGCAAATTTCCATTGTAACTGTGCGTGTTTTTTTCAAATTTTATTTCAATCGATCTGAAAATTTACAGATGGAAAGATATTTCGATTGCAATCCAAAGTCTGTTTTAGAAAAATTGATACCACTTCCGGTTTTGACGTAATTAGCTTGTAAATTTGAAATTTCAACTTCCGGAATTTTGAATATATTTGAAATTTGTTTTTTGCAACATTTAACATTATGGTACATCAACAATTTGAAATAAAAAAATTTAACCCGGAAGTTACAAATCGGCCGCCATATTGATATGACTATCTTTTGTAAAACTCAAAATGGGGCCTCAGAGTTATGAGCGGAATTCGTAACTTTGATATTTTTGGAAACTACTGTCGTTTGCATTCATAGCATTGTTAATCGATTTTTGATCTTCCGTTTTGCCTTTCTTGCACTTCCGTTTTATTTTTTTCAGTAATTACCAAAACTTTCAGGGCTCATATCTCGTGACCTTGACCTTTGGTGACATTGTGACCTGAACTAAAGTTTTTGCACTCAATGAGATCTATCCGACTATGTATTCATATTTAAAGTCCGATGTATACTTCCGGTTTTGTAAGCAAACCAAATTTGCGATTTTTTACTTTACAAGTAACATCCAAGGTTTCGCTAGTTGTGGTAGCTTTCTTTGTCTAGAAATAATACCAATACAGACCCTTTTAAAAACAGTTTTTAAGTAATGCCTAAACTGTTACGCACTGCTCAGAACCATGCAAAGCCAATGGATCTAGTTTTTTTTTTTTTTCGAATTTTACACTCGCTATTTTAGTAAGAAGGCAACATGCCACTTACAGATTTTTTCAATTACCTACGATAAATTGTTGACCATCAACTATTAAATATAAATTGAAGCCATTTTGACAAACCGGAAATGAGGTAGAACAAAAAACACAGTTTTGGTTTTTGGAATCTCACAGCTCTATTTTTGATCCGATTTTTATCAAACTGTTTTGAACTGTTTTCTATAACTGTGCGCTACTAAATAAAAGTTTTAAACTTCTCCAATTTTGACTTTTAGTTGACTATTTTCTTAATTTTAATTTTTGCGTTTTTTTCAACTTCTACAATTTTATTTCGTTCGATCTGCAAATTTGCAGGTGTATAGACATTTTGATTCTAAACAAAACGCAGTTTTCAAAATTTTGATACCACTTCCGGTTTTTACGTTATTAGCTTGTAAATTTAAAATTTCAACTTCCGGAAATTTGAAGATATTTCAAATTTGTTTTTTTCAATGTGTTATAATTTGTTATAACAACAATTTGAAATAAAAAAATCCGACCCGGAAGTAATAGATCATCCGCCATTTTGATATGAGTAATTTTCATAAAATTAAAAATGGGGCCTCAGGGTTATGAGCGGCATCCGTAACTTTAGTATTTTTGGAAACTACAGTCGATTGCTAAAAAAGTCTAGGCGCCGATTTTTGAATTTTGATTTCAATTTTTTTTTTTATTTTCGTTTTGATTTTTTATGCAAGTACTAAAACTTTCAAGGCTCATATCTTTTGACCTTGACCTTTGGTGACCTTGGTACCTGAACAAAAGTTATTGCCCTTGATGAAATCAATCCAATGATGTATTCATGTTTGTTATCCGATGTATACTTCCGGTTTTATAGGCAATTGAAATTTGTGATTTTTTACTTTAAACAGCCCTGTCACGTGACCTAACGTAAATACGTCAAAAATGATTTAACAATCATATTATGCGTAATTTGCTCTTTCCAATGATGTACGACAATATACACTTAAATTAAAATTGCACGATTTAAAATTTGAACATTTTGTGCAAATTTCCATCGTAACTGTGCGTGATTTTTTCAAATTTTATTTCAATCGATCTGAAAATTTACAGATTCAAAGATATTTCGATTGCTAACCAAAATCTGTTTTCGAAAAATTGATACCACTTCCGGTTTTGACGTAAATAGCTTGTAAATTTGAAATTTCAACTTCCGGAATTTTCAATATATTTGAAATTTGTTTTTTGCAATATTTAACATTATGGTATATCAACAATTTGAAATAAAAAAATTTAACCCGGAAGTTACAAATCGGCCGCCATATTGATATGACTAACTTTTGTAAAACTCAAAATGGGGCCTCAGGGTTATGAGCGGAATTCGTAACTTTGATATTTTTGGAAACTACAGTCGATTGCATTTATAGCATTGTTAATCGATTTTTGATCTTCTGTTTTGCCTTTCATGCATTTCTGTTTTATTTTTTTCAGTAATTACAAAAACTTTCAAGACGCATACCTCGTGACCTTGACCTTTAGTGACATTGTAACCTGATCAAAAGTTTTTGCCCTCGATGAGACCTATCCGACTATGTATCCAGTTTTGTGAGCAATTCAAATTTGCGATTTTTTTTTACCAGCAACATCCAAGGTTTCGCTAGTTGTGGTAGCTTTCTTTGTCTAGAAATAATACCATTACAGACCCTTTAAAAAACAGTTTTTAAGTAATTCCAAAACTGTTACGCACTGCTCAGAACCATGCAAAGCCTATGGATCTAGTTTTTTTTTTTTTTTCGTTTTCTGGTCTCGCTATTTCGGTATGAAGGGAGCTTGTCACGCTCAAACTGACACGATTTCCAACGATAAACTGCTGCACATTGTGGCTTAGAGGCTAAATGACGCAGTTTTGTCCAACCGGAAATGAGGTATGACAAAACGTGTATTTTCGGTTTTTTATCATTTTTACTTACAATTTTCAACCGATTTAGATGGATATTTTTTTGTTTATTTCTGTTGTGTCTTTTCTACACAATAACCACTTAAAAACTTATAATTTTTCACTTTTTGACCCTGAATTTTGGAACTCTTTTTTGACGCTTTTTTCAACTTCCACAGTTTTATTTCGATCGCTATGAAAACTTCTAGGCATATAGACATTGTTATTGCGAACAAAACCATGTTTTCAAAATTTTGATATCACTTCCGGTTTTGACGTCATTTGCTTGTAAACTTCAAATTTCCACTTCCGGAGTTTTGAAGATATTTGAACATTTCTTTTTGCATTATGTTAGAAATTGTCATTATGAAAGATATTTATGATAAAATTTGACCCGGAAGTAATATGTCAGGCGCCATGTTGTTGTGAGTAATTTTTATAAAACTCAAAATGGGGCATCAGGGGATAATCGGATTTGCACAATTTTGGTGTCTATTATATCCTTAGTCGATTGCCACCAACCTTATGACAGCGGATTTTTGAATTTCGATTTAGACTTGTTTCTATTTCCGGACAAAGAATTTTAGTAATGACCGAAACTTTCAAGGCTCATATCTAGTGACCTTGACCTTTGATGACCCTTTGACCTGTACAAAAGTTATTGCCCTTAACGAGATCTATCAAATGATATATTCATTTCCGATTTCTGATGTTAACTTCCGGTTTTATCGCCATTTGAAAATTGCAAGTTTTAACTTTAAAGAGCTTTGTCACGTGACCTAATTGACATACGTCACAAATATTTAGACATATTTACTATGCTACATCTGCTCTTTCAAATGATATATAACACCAAATATTTGAATCAAAATTGCGCTTTTTAAAACTTGCAAATTTTGCGCCAATTTTCATTGTAACTGTGCGTGTTTTTTGGAAATTTGATTTCGATCGATCTGAAAACTTACAAGTAGATAAACAATTTGATAATGAACAAAACAATATTTCTGAAATTTTGATATCACGTCCGGTTTTGACGTCATTTGTTTGTAAACTTGAAATTCTAACTTCTGGAGTTCCCGAATTATTTGAAAGTTTCTTTTTGCATCATCTTAGAAATGATCATCAGAAAAGATAAAATGATAAAATCCGACCCGGAAGTACTATGTCAGGTGCCATGTTGTTGTGACTTATTTTTATAAACCTCAAAATGGGACCTCAGGGGATAATCTAATTTACATAATACCGGTGTCTATGAAATCCTTAGTCGATGGCCAACAACCGTATGGCAACTGATTTTTTTGATTTCGATTTCTTTATATTTCTGGAACAAGAATTTTAATCAGACTGTAATTTTCAATGCTCATATTTCTACATCCATTAGTTCAAATGACCAGGAAGTATTATTTGCCTGTAATCTTCATTTAGGTGTATCACACCTCAAGAATAACAGCTTTAGACACTATATCTATTAACATGTGAGAGTCAGCGAATTATTTCCTCAGCACATTATGCGATTCATGGTCAGTATGCCAACATCTAGAAAGTTACAATTAACCATAGTGTTTCTTTTAACGCTTCTCACTGGTCAGAGTAGTATTTTAAAATGTTCAAATGCAGTTTTCTCCCTTCAACTGAAAAATGTTTGTTGTCTGCATGTTTAGATACAGTTCTCTCCCTTCAACTGACAATTGCACCATGCTTAACATGACTTTCTTTCATTGTAACTTGCATGTTTAACGTTGTAAATTATGTAATAAAAAAGATAAACAAAAAGAAGTAGATAACGATCCAACGCCAAAAGAAGAAAATCCGTTCTAAAAATCTGGTTCTGTCATTTATTAAAATTGCATGTCTAAAAACGTTGACCATTAAAATGTTTTCTAAAAAAATAATAATATAGATTTTTTGCAAGGTTTATGTTGAAATGACAATTTACGAACTGTGCTGCGAATTTTCATGTATGGAGGTTAACACTCGGTATTCTGATGTCATTTACTCGACATATCAAGAATTGGCTCTATCATGTAGGGAGCTGCCGTGGCACAGTGAATTAGACGCTTGCTCGCTAAGCTGAAGTTCCAGGGTTCAAATCCGGCATGGGTCGCATGCCTTCGGATTTTTCAACCCGGTTTCACCCTCTCAATGATGCAGGTTGGAGGGGCTGACATGGAAAAAGTCAAACGAAAAAACAACGACTTTTTAATCAGATGACTTTTCACTACTGAACGTGAAATGGTTATTTACTTTTCACTCCCGAATATAAAAAAATTATATGCCGATTTTTATGTTCTGTAAATTTCGCAGTATGGATTGAAAACGCCATTTTCACCCATGGACGAAACCGGATGCGCACTGCCCAGTATCGTCTCACGATTCTAGTTAGATTTTTACAGGTATTAATCAATATTTACCTTACCTTCAATAGATTTATATTATTATGACTGAAAGATTTTAAGTGCAGTCTCTCAGTCCTAATAGTCTTTGAAGGGCTAAGAAAAATTAATACAAGCATGACAATATGTTAATCAAAAATCACGCCATACGAATGGCTAAATATGAGATTTGCAACATGATTCATATTTGATTGTATGATTTAGTTTTTGCTTCATATCTATCTAAAAAAGAATGACATTCGGAATAGGAAAAACTCTAGATTGTTGAGCTACAAAAAATCTGAAATCAGGACTAACGATTGATTGTTGTTCGCATGAATGTAAACATCTTCCTTTATCATAATATTATTATCAAATCGGGTGAAACGAGGAATTTTCAACGGTTGACTGCAGAACGGATGATACTTAGTTGACCGGAAGTTAAATTTTTAGCCAATCGTTAATGAACAATAAATAATCCCTAGTTGATGTTCTAATCCAATTTAAATCACTGTATGTTTCATACTAAATGCCAGATTGACCATACCTATTTACGTCTGATGACAATGACCATCCTCTCGGCCAGAAAATAGGATTTACATCTAGAGCATCCTTCAAGCGTGAAATATTTCTCGACCAATCTTATTGAATGATAACCGAGAAAGGTGACCAAGAGGAATACATCTTCATGATATTACAAATTTAACATTTTATCTTAAAGACAGGTTTTAAACGCTTTCTCTTGTTATCCCTTTAAGGATCCTTCTACAGATTACATTATACCCTTCCCCCTATAAATATGTACTATTTCCTGATTATATATAAGGTTTTCTTTGCAATCTTATTCATGTCGTACTATATCCAGACCAAATAGAAATACTTAATACTTATAATTGTCCAAATATATAAGGCTACATTTCACATCCCATATTACCTCCCAATAAAATAATTATTACTTTTTTTGGCAGTTACCCCTCGGATGAAAACCAGTGATCGATTGATAAATCAACTATACAAGAATTCAGTGGATAAATAGCCAGTTGGAGGCATTTTAAAAACTTTTAATTTCAATGTTGACAATAGGGTAATCAAATTGATTTCTAAATAAAAAAGAAATTGTCTTACCTTATTTAGAAATTGTGTTCATAATCCACAATGTCGTGTGAAACTGAAAGATAAAAAAAGATAACAATGAATTTTGACACAGATAAAAATATAATTGTATTATATAATTGTATTATATTTAAAAAAATATTTGTTGCTGTCTAGCCAGAACATAGAAGTACAGGGTCAATAAAATATAATTTGATAATTAAAACACATCCAAAGACAATTAAAATCAAGAGTTAGGAGTCTCAGACATCGACATCGGTAAATTAAAACACTTATGATTACTTATGTCTCCTATTCAGCAACTATTCGATTACAACCATTTTTTAAGCAAGACTTTTATGAAATGTTACTCCCGCAGTCTGTCCACAATACCAGATAGTCCAAGTGCCACGAGTTTGTTGTAGCCATTTAGTGACCACTACTACCACCATCATTAACAATTCTACACGCATCTGGTACCATGTCAAATTGTCAAATCGTGAAATTGGGTTGAAAAGAAGAAGTAGGACCAAAGAAAGTTTTATATTCTACTCTGGAGAACGATAATTAGTAGAGAATGAGGTTGATATCTCGACGAGACGAGAATTGAAAGACAATTAGTTAGATAAAACCGAAACAAATTGGTGGAGCGTTGGTGGTAGTGAGGATGAAAATTTAGAATTTATGTTGATCCTAAGATAAAATATTCTTTTAACACGAATTTATTGTTCAGTTATCATGGTTACAGCATAGAATCTAAAGTCCTTCGAATACAACTTATCATAGATTTGGCTAGACATTTGAGCTCTAACGTCTTGTAACGTCTTCACAATGTCAGCATCACCTGTAATGTTGAAGTTCAGATATTGGAAATCATTATTGAATTTTGGATTTTAGTTTTAAAAGTACGACATTATAGGGTACGAAGGAAGAAATCTTCCACAGAAACAGCCGAAACCCCATGAACATACGAATAAATTCCAATTCAGAAAGTCATGAGATCCCAATTTTTTGAGAACCGTAAGGACTTCTGACAATTGGTCGCTTTTTCAGTCGGTCTTCCAGTTGGCAACCTCGCCTTTGGGGATCGAAGTTCCGATATTTTTGCTGACGCAGTAATGCTAGTAGGATTTAGAAATAGTGAACTTCCACTGTTATATTACGAATTGATTTCTAACCCACTGTACAGACATCCGGGTCTTTAACTCGATAATTAACTTGTGACAACCTTGTCAGATCATTTCAAATCATACCTCCTCGTATATTGTATCTATTCCAATAAAATTAAAGGGGTATTTTTGTTGGTTATCATGGTTTAAGGGAGGTTTGGCTTTTAGAGAATATGCATAAATTATTGCCAGACGCTGTCGCTATTTTACCGGGTGTCTAAATTGTCTTCAAGCAATTGTGGCATGGGCAAGGTCTACCAATGAAAAACAGTTCGTCTCGATGTGTGTTACTCAAAATATTTTGCAGATATACATCATACATCATGAACTAATGATTTTCGTGAGCAATATTACTTTAATTACTACTCTGACAGGAAAATTAGACTGATACAGTCTTAGTAATTTAGGTACTGGTGTTTCTGGACTATATCATATATAGTTACATCAAAAATAGATCGCTTTGTCTTAAACCTTAATGATTCTATCAATATACACCAGACTTAAATTACTCCAGTTAACATCGTCTGGTGGTCCTGTAGCCGTCTTGACGGGTCTGGTGGAGTCGCGATGCTTCAGGCAATGAACTAAGTGACGAATCATGGCTTTTTCTTGACAATCTGAATTATAAATCTAGTCAAGAAGTCTAGGAGTCTAGGACTATAGACGACAAATATTTTAGCCTGTCATCAAATAAGTTGACAAGAAACCTTTCAGTCCTTCCGATAAAACATTAGTAATACTATATAGATATTGTATTAACTGTATCAGACTGTGGTTGGTCATCAGGCTACAGTTCCTGGTAATTTATAATCGGAATAAACCATACCTCATAATCAACTAGAAATATTGTCCAAGATAACGAGCAATGGCTAAAGGATGCGTTCGATCACCATCCGTACAACCTATCACACCTTTTTGAAATGGGAAGTTTGAAGCTTAGTTAATCAGAAATAATGTGTACAGCTCACTGTCGAAAATGTAGCCCCGAAATCCATGTTATTCGCATTTGAAAATGGAAAAATACGACTCGTATTTTAGAGGTAGCAAGGATTTTGTTGCTTTTGTGCATTCTTAGTACCTTCACTGAAGTATTATACGTAAAGTCAAGTTTTAATCAATACCCAAAAATGCTGAACATTCCCCTTTAATCATCTTAACCAGCACAATGCAGTAAGTTGAGAAGTTTCAGAGTAGCCTCAACTATTGATCTTTTTAAATTTTAAAACAATCCAGGCCACTGGTTTCTCTGTTAATAAAACACTGACTCTATCAATATTCAACAGCAGTGTTGAATTATAGTTCCTCATCATGCAATAATGTCCTTATATACTTATTAAAATGGACCAGTGCAGTTGTCTTTTTTTACTAATATTCTGATTACGCCAGGTCTTAGAAAAAAAGTTCAGTTTCGATTAAAAATACCACGAAATATTTGCTATAAACGTCAATATGTGGAAACTAGGTCATGTGTTCCACTGTTTTTGGATGTTTTACGGACAAAGGTTTCGAAACCACAACCCCATAAATATTGAATATTTGTCGATTCCTTTATCGTAAATCGCCATTGGTCAGGCGATGACTTCAAACATGAATCCGAAACCTACTATCAGATTGTGAAACAGAATTCCATCAATATTAAATAAGTTACTGACAGGTTTTTATTAACTTGTGATAGCCAACTATTAGATCAATCTAACAAGGTTCAGGCCATAACATTGACAACTTATAACTGAAGATTTAGTGTACGACCAAACAAAACGCTACAAATATTACCAAGAGATATTGCTTCAAGAGGTATTGGTATGATGGTGGTCCATCTGAAAAAGGGTCATCAGAGGTTGCATAAAGCAGAATATGACAAACAATATTGGTTATGTGATATTTCGCGAGGGGTACCTAGCTGTGAAGCAGTTTAAGCATCACATCTCATCAAAAACATGTACTTTAAACTTAAAGTTCTCAATCGGAAGAGTATCTCCATATAATGACCAACGCAAGTGTTGTACAAACGAAAGCAATCTCAGAGTGGCATTGGGTAAAAAATGTATGAACAATATATCACCATTGATGATCGATACAGTCCCAAGTCAATAATCTTATTCTTACTCCATTGATTGTTGTATTACTGTAAAATGTCAACTAGTCTGTTGTTAATCATATCACTTACACACTTCTAACTTTTTCTATTTTCAACCTTGATAGTCTATCTCTATAGTCTATTTTTTTTTTTTTGTAGAAGTATCCGAAACGATCCAGCTATTTAACAAATATGGCTGTGCATATTTCTCAACCTTCATATTTTATCTCTTGAATTTCACAAGCAATAACTCTTGTATAGTCATTGAAGCCAGTTAGTTGCTCCATTGCTTTTAGAGTTTTCAAATTATCTACACTACATGTATAATTCATTGTTTTAGTTTAATTAAGAATCCTATCGTTTGTCTATCTCTAAGACATACTCTCAGTTATTACTTATCACTACATTTAGTTCATATCTACGAATAATTTGTAATACTTCAGATGATATTGTTGATTGCAGGTTTCTTTTATTAGCATGTTTTTACAATCAACTTCTTCTTAATTGTTTCTACGTTGTCAGTCGATAATAATAGTTATTACACTAAAAAGAAGACACCAATCCTATACGCTATACATCCCCTTACTTTCTGCTAGAATCCAACAATCATTACGTAAAGCAATAAAATATTTTTACATAAAACCTCATAAAACATTTACTCTTATTGTAGCAGTGTGTGAACTGCTGGCGTCGAGTGTCACATATATAAAGTTTAATAAAACATTACCAATATATATTCTATTTCACGGGTTCCGACAAATCTCACTGGTCTAATCGATTTGATTCGGTTTCCAGACTACTAACATTGCCTACACTATTTCTTTCATTAAAGTTTACTATTTCTTTTATTAAAGTTTATATTTCTCATTTATTCCAGGAAAATCTTAAATTTATTTATACATGTTAACTTGTTGTTCTGATGGGACAATAAACTGAGAAGCAGTGTTCAATAGTTTGCTGTATATGGTAAAGATCCATTGACAACAAAATGTGTCCAATGACGTTGAAAGGGTTCGGACTGATTGTAAAACAGCGCAATGTTTATCAGGATTATGTAAATATGAAGCTTATATTTACACCATTATGATTCTTTAAGTCTTTGTATCTGCATCATTGGATTTTGAGGTTAAGCAATGGCTAGTTGACGGATGCTATCATAATCTGTAATAATTCTATGACAATTTCTAGATTTGTAAATACTGCTAGTTTGTAGAAATCAGTGTAGATAAGATTGTAATTAACCAATATAGAAAAGTTATAATAGACCAAGGATTATAATAATAACATTTACACTTGACTGACTGGGATACAAACTTATATTAACTTTCATGTGGATTTCTATATTAATATCATAACTAATACAACATCCATTCCTTCATTCATTCATTCATTCACGCATTCTCTCCTAGCACATATATTCATTCACACGAATTCATGGATTAGTGGAGTCACGGAACACTCTCCCAACCAATATCGCTGATTTCACCCTATTTACTCTTTTCTTAATACTTTCTGCAGCAATTCATTTATTTGGTATTACTCAATGCTTTATTTTAATTAAATTATTAACATGTTACGTAAGATCAGTCAGCGCATGGAATATTTGTTACATTGAATCAAAGACGTCTGGTGGTTAAACTTTTCTCATCCATGATCACGGCTTGCTTCCATAACACAACAGCACTATCTTATTCTGGGTTTCAATACCCCATTCTGTGTATTGTTCAATTCATTATTGTATCCTCGTAGTCAAGATGTGGTCATGTAATAAGTCGTAAACAGTAATTTCTTTACAATGCAACATAACCATAGAACGCAGCATCTGTCATTTCATATATCATAGCACAGAAATCCTGATTTTATCCATTCATTCATTTATTCATTCAATAATTCAAACCATCTGAGTCAAGGTCATTTATGTGGTCAAATGGTCAGCAACTAAGCATGTCGGTATTCCATGTCATCGACCTCACTAATGAAAAATAACAAGTTTTTGTCCAGTCATTAACGAAATGAAGTGGGATCGGAATTCCGACCACGATCACTGTTGTTATTGCAGCCGATGAGAGTGAAACGTTGAGTGACACTTATCTTCTTCTAACTGCCTTCTCATTCATTCATAATTAATGCTCTCACACATTCCTCAATTAATCCGTCATTTATAGAGTTCAATCATTGACTATTCCACATCTTCTAATTAATCCGTCATTTGGTCTGTCTAATCATTGCTTTGGTTGTCATTGGAGAAAGACAAATAGTGCCCTCTTTATATTAAATGTACATAAATAGGCGGATAGAGTGATCATCGGAAGACTAGCGTCTCGTGAAATTTAGAACTGATTACCGGACACATGTACTATACTGTCTACAACAGCATGACATTGATTAGATTTCCAATTGCTACCAATAGAATTGTTATACCGTCCACAGGAAGTTGAAAAGGGAACATACCAGGCACCCTTTCTGCTGTAGGTGTAACTTGTTCATGAATTTTGTGGATTATGTTCTCTTAATCCTTGAACACCGTGTTCGTTGTCAGTAAGAAAGTCATTAGGTTTGACTTGAATCACTGCAACCGTTATTATCATCCGTTACCGAAGACAGAGTGCATTCATGTTTGACTGCAACCATTGCCATCATAATCATGCCCTGGAACATTCGTTAATAAAATACAAATCCGTACCAGCAAACCAATTCCGTTAATCTAATATTTCTCCCAGAGCATGACAAAATCGGGTGCAATAATCATATCCTGCTGATTTCTTGTGACATTCGACTGCTATCATTGCCATCATGATGGTGTCTTGTAACATTACAAATATTGACAACGACCGTGCAGACATGTAGATGTTTTGTGACTTTTGAGACCAAAGACTGACTGCAATGACTGCCATCATGATAATGTCTTGTGACATTCGTTACTCAATAGTGTCTGTTATCACTGCCACAATGTAGCATTAGATAACAAGGACTAGCTGTAATCAATGCTACCATGCTGTTTTCTTGTAATAAAAGCATTCCAAAATTCCGTTAATCAAATTCACATTGCAAGCATGACAAAATCATTTGTAACTTTAGATTGTATGCAGTCACTTAGACACTTACACCATGATGCTCTCTTTCAGTAGTTTTGTTACTAAACGATTACCAGTACATCATAATGTTTTCGAAGAAGTTGCCTGTTTAGTCAGACATGAATTGCTGCATCTCATGATTTTGAATTTTATAGTAGTAGTGACGAGAGTCGAGCGAGAAACAGACCATGATTACTCTTTTCGAAACACCTGATGGTACTTCTGGTATTGGTACATGTCATTCTGATTTTGTCATGCTCTAGACGAAATATTTGATTAACGAAATTGTTTTGCTTGTACGGATTTTTATTATTGCCAAAGACTGACTGTCGCTACTAATATTAATTTTGTAATTACTCTGGTAGATTCCAATTACAAATATTATCTATAAAAATATCAGTACCTTTTATAACGACTTGAGGTTGGCTTAACCATCGATTTCCCATACATCTCAATAAACTATTGGATAACAAATCACCACGAAAATAATATTTTTTATTCAGGGGGATTTTAATATCCGGTTTCTATTGTATTACCCCGGCTAAAAGTCAAACTCTTTAATCAATATATTACCGATTTTCTCAATTTTAAAACTTTACTCGTTGAACTTAAAAATCTTTATTGTTCGAGTGACACATTAGGTGGTATGATGTGTACTTGCAACGAGCGACAAGGCTTCTTTGGTTAATTTGTAAATATCTGTAAGCGTTAAAATATATATTGGTTGGCATTGTTACACCGAAGCTTCTATCCTTAAAACACTCTGATAGGCTGTGGCGATGGATTGATACTTACCCACTGATAAAACTTTAGGATTTTTAACACGGTTTTTAACTGTTTTTGACAGTTGGAAAATTGTTAAGGAGGAGGCTAATACCACTGCCTATGTCAGTGCAGAAACATAAGGCGTTGACTCAATATCCTTACTTCTAATCTATGGCAAAATCATGTTGTTAAAACTCATTATTTTAAATTTTAAGAAATCCATTTAATGCTGTTGGCTGAAGGAAGCTGTTAGTTATTTCACATAATATTTGTGTATCAAAATGCGGCTTAGCGTGAAAAATCGCCTTGCTGGTGATATTGTCAATTTTATTCTACTCGATAAATTTAATATAAAATTGCAAGTCGATTTTGCACGAAATGAAATATTTAAATTTGAATTTTATTACAAACTTTGTTGGTCTGAAATGTGTAAATCTTATAGATCTAATGCAGTGGCCCTACACCATAGTCTTTAAAGTAAATTGCTACATTTGAAAGAAAAGTAACGTTATGCCTCATCATTTTATGTCGCAGTTTTAAGTTATTGTGAATTTTGTGATCATTAAATGAGCTGCTTTTCATATTGTTTATCAACTAACCCACTCCTCTTTCTGAAACCCCAATAGTTCTATTAAAGAAATATAATCATTATTCCAAAAACTAGCCGATTTAATAAGGTCTGAGAGAGAATGTGAATCAGGAACATGTGTAGACAGCATGAGACAAGCTCTCGTCACTTAGAAAGTAGGCGAAAAAAAAAAAATATATTTTTAATTTTATTTGACGTGTGAAGACCCCAAGACACTAACATAGTTAAAGTTCAATTCAAAATTACATGACAAATGTTGCAATCTCCCGCCAATAATTTGTCCTTAAAATTCAGCTAATGGTTTTGGTGACCCGTATGATTTATAAGTAATTGTATGTGTTTAGATTGAAGTAATTGGGGAAACCAGATGCCACTCTTCATTTGATATCAAAGACATTACGTTTATGTACAAGAGTCTGCAGTCGCCAGCAACAAGAACCCATCACGTCGAGCAAAGAGATGCAAATCCCATGCGTGGTTCCATTTGGTTTGGTTTTGAAAACAAATCTTGAAAATGGCTTTGCTCAGATAAAAATGATATAATCTGTATTCCAGGACAAACTGAACTCCTGACTAAGCCAATGTAAAGAGACTGCAACCACGTGCAGATCACATTGATTGGAGAATAAAAGGTCGTTATTGGAAGGAACAGTTGATATATTGTTTATATAACGATTTAGAAACGAAACAAGACTATTAATATTGTTACTGAATTACATTGTCATTAATTTGTGGGATATATGAGATTTGCTGCTGCTTTATTTAGCCATATAGAATGCAGATTGAGATAGTTTATTGGTTATCTGATATTCCATATTTCTATAATTGTGTTGAACAATCGAT
Source organism: Lottia scabra (assembly GCA_029955415.1). Lineage (NCBI taxonomy): Eukaryota > Metazoa > Mollusca > Gastropoda > Lottiidae > Lottia > Lottia scabra. The sequence goes on from JARJEI010000001.1 coordinate 40,944,537, forward strand.
GAAGGATGAAATGCAATCATCTATTAATGCGTTTTGACATGCCAACAACATTCCAGATTTCTGTTCTATTTTGAGAGTCAGGGTTACTATCAGAATGATCAGAAGTTAAGACATAATTATCGATAAAAATCCTTACAAGCAAGACAATTCCATTATTTAAAAAATCACGTCCAAAGAATGGCAAATCAAGAGCAATAGTTGTATAGAAACAAGCTGATGATTTCAGTCAAGCAGTACAACTAAATGATTTCAATTGCCTCTTAATACCGTATATATATAAAACCTCTTGAACGCCTACACCATCATTTTACAGATGACAATGACACTTCCTGGTACCATATCGACAAAAATATTAAATTTAATATGAATATTAGTCTAGTTGACTATATCATTAACAGACTTGCACAAAAAAAATCATAACAGATACTTAAAAGCCTGCTAAGACTCTTGTGAAATATGGGAGATAATGGGTTGAACAACCAGGACGTAATAAAAGCCTGGGCCATGTGACTACACCCGGATTTGTGGGGCTTGTAAATATTTTCCTAATCACAAAAGGTCATCACGCCCAATTACAACTGCATTATTCTCGAAATAAAAGATGTTGGTATGACAGGATTTGCGATTTGGGTGCAAACCATGTACCGTAGGAAGTCATTGCGACATAAGACAAATTATATATAAGCGGAAGAGAGTCTCTATTCGCAACTGTCAATTTAAAATGTTTGACATTATATATTCTACTAAACATTTACACTGAATCAATTTGTGCATTCTTATCATTCCAATAACTTTATCGAAATAAAAATTTAGAACTTAACCGGTTCAGACAGATCTTTCATTTGTATTAAACCATAATATTGTATAGAATATAATAAGTGATCTAGAATAGGATGCATTTCAGTCAAAGACGCCATCGTTTTCTTTTATTATTATAATGTACTCTATGGAATCAGTCTCTGACATAAGATTTCGAAATTTCAGCAAAACGATACTCAAATATCATTATTTGTAATACTGACATGTTTGATGTTGGGTAACATTTCGACAACATACCTGGGGAACAGAAATTTGGTCTTGTAGACGCACGACACCAATTGTTGCAATTTCGTGCTGGTGTCTGCCATTATCACGACACCATAGATGTTTGGATAAATCATTTGCATCTTGGCAACAAACAAAAATTATAATTATTCCAGCAACATTTGAAGCAACATTTTCAAAAACATGGCATCTTTTCAACATGTTGCCAAAAATATTTTCAGTTAGTACAGTACATGTTAGACAAACAAACAATAAGTAACCGCGTGGTTCGCCACCGTTGAGATAAAGCGCTCAGCTGCCCAAGACAAGACTTAGCTAAACCATGCTCCGCGCACTTGCTTGTTTGGCAATCGATGATGGATTAAGACTAATTGTTACGTTTAGTAATATACACGAAAGATACTCACCTATTTTATCGACTTCCCCCTAGAAACTTGTTTACAAATATTTAAAAGTATGTGTATGGCGTGGGGTTTGTAACGTATATAATCATAAACTCATATAAACCGGTCTGAACATACAACCTACGCTGTGAAAATTGAGACTTAAAAAATGAAGTTGAAAAAAAATATACACCCGCTATCAATAGCGATAAAAGAAAAATTCTTGAAATAGATATCCTTCTTAAAATTGTTGATCAACCCGGGATATTAAATTTTAATCCTCTTACAATCCTTAAAAATCCTGTCTTTAAAAACCTATAAACACACAACATCTTTATCAGTATCGTTAATCCGTATTTGGTAATCATCAGACTGTATACACTTGTACGTTGGGGTGTGAATATCCATTCAGTCACTGATAACTATTCAAGTGCTTAATCCTTTTGAAAAATCACATGTTCTTTCATATTAAGACCAGAAACATCCTTGTTAAATGAACATTAACCGCCTTACGTTTTAAAACTCAATAAACATTTACATGTATCTTGTAAGTTAAGTTCGCTGATACAACGTACATCATAGAAGAATAACATACTAAAATCACATCCATATTGTCACAATATTCTCTGAATCGTGTTCACAGTATCATACCGATAGCAAGCAAGTATCCAAATAGTATGATTTGTATTGAACTAGCGATCTAAGCACCGTACTGAGTCTTACAAGTCTAATATCCTACTGTACTGTACTTAATGTTCATTTGTCCAATCACTCAATTGGTATTATAGACTGTGTGTTATTGGTAAAAGCTTATCAGTGCCGTATCCACATCGGTAACCTTACTAATAATACTTTTTACATATCGGTATCAGCTGTGCTCGATCATGGTTTATACTTATTATTAGGAACGGCACCAGATGAAGCCAGCGCTGCCTGTTAGGTTTTTAATATTTTTGGATGTCATTTCAAACATTTGTACGATTACAATTACGGTTATTTCTTTTTCGAATTGAAAAATATATTGATTTCAAAAGATCATCTTGAAAGTATACCAACTTGAAAACATTTTGAATTTCGATAGTGTCCCAGACGACGAGGATCCATAATTGATAATCTTATCCAGTAATCACAACAGCCAATTATATCAAATTTTCAAAGATGGCTGATAATAAATTTTCATTTTTTAAAGGAATACAACCCCTTAAAATGAACAAAAAATCTAAATTTTCAAACTTGATCAATATGAATATATATTCATCAGGGGTCATACCTAGTGGCATAACTATAAAACAATAATCTGATAAATCCAGAAAATTAAGTTTATTAGCATGTTATGTTTATACTCAAATTTTAAGTTTTTTTCAATAATAACCTGTAATTGTATGGACAATTGCGTAGTTTTATGGGTTTAATTGATTATGTTTGTATACTTTGGACACTGTTGATGAATATATACTCTGATTGACCAAGTTTGAGAACTTATTTTGTTGTTCATTCTAGGAGGTGGTATAGCTTTAATTACGTGCCAATCGATCAAAAGTCTGTGATTTATAAAAAATAACAAGATGCCGAAATTAATGTAATTAAAGTGTGAATTTTATGTTTTATGCGTGAAATAATAAATTGGTCGAGGCACAGTATGTTTGAAATTCGATCGCAAAGCCTGTCATCAATGGCAGACAGTTCATCGACACGCACCAGATATTACTGAGAGTAGGCAGCAGTAGTAGCTTACCGCAATTATTGTTGAAATAAATAATTATTTCATACGAAACTATGAAATGAAAATACGCCTGATTGTTAATATAGACCTTATTTTTGACAAAATACACCAAATTAAACACAACAAAAGAAAATGCCACCACAAACCTTGAATCATTATAAAACTATCAAACTTACACTGATTAAACCAAAGAGGTTCGTAAACCAGCATTTAGATAACCACACTGCATATATCCAACACAATGTTTAAATCAAATGACTAACTGAATATGGAACAAAAAGATTTTACACTTGTACACGTCAATGATACAAATCCACTACTAGTACTAGCTCTATTCCGGTTTTAAAAAATGACTGAAATCTGTTAGTTTGAATGAATGTTAACGTCAAACGAAGCGAGAAGATGTAACATTATTAGATCTATGAGTCACCACCCCTTGTCTCTGTTTCTGTCATCAGTTTTATCATATTTTTTATTAATAAAACAGTTGTGAACTAAATTCTTTACTTCAAACCCACATTTGTCATGCTTGAATTTCAAAGTTTGTAATGTTGTAAGGCCAAAGAAATATGTCAGCCTGGCGTTAAATAATAAACTAAAATTGTTACCGGGTTTTAATAATATTTATGTCTTTGAGGCACAAACAAGACATCGGCAATGCTTCATATGTTCAGTTGACAACCTTCGTTTTCATCTATTGCAAAATACACAACTGACAGATAAATAGGTAGATAGAAAAAGTTACTGTGCCATATACGTCAACAAAAAGCATCGTACAATGAGTGGTACAAATTGAAGGAAACGGGAAATAAAAAGTCAATAGAAACAGCTTTATCACCACGGATTGAAAATAAGGACGCTAAATGGATAGTTTGTTGATTGCGTACAATCTAGAAATTCCTTGTCAACTTTTATTAAGTTTGCGATTAGTTTCATTAACAATTAATATAAAGAATTAAGTTACTGTAAAGATCCAGATTTCGTCATGGTATGAAACATCATGTTGAAAAGTTATCAATAATGGACTATAAAACAGCTGGTATATCGATAATAAATTCTATGTCATACTTCAATAATCGTGTCAAATATTTCGCTAAAGTCAATGCTCAGAATCTGACCAACTCACACAATTCATACAATATCCAACACACTTGACACAGTAAACGAAAGCTTAATGAAATTAAAGGAAAAAATAAATACCCGAAAACGTGCAAACAGTAGGTAAAAAGTCGATATAATGAGAGTAAATGTAGCTACGTTTCGGGACTAATCCCTTTATCAAGCAAAAAAAAAAAAATTAAAAAATATATTTCAAGGCGAGAAAAGTCCTTTCCCTAGGAGAAACACACTATATTAAAGGACAAGAGAAACGATTTTGTGAATTGCATTAAATGGACCTTTTTTAAATGTAAAATCATTCATTTATCAATTATCTATCGATTGCAACCAATAAAAATTAAAAAGAAATATTCTAAAATAGTTAAAAAACCTTTTAAAAATGCTCTCTAAAATATGCAAAAAGATCGGTAGTTTCCGTCACTATTCGGAAATGACGTCAGTTATGCCCTACCGAGATCGGCCACACGACATTGTTTACATTATCCACAATGTTTGGCCTAAGCCTATGACAAAAATCGATCAATTTTGTAAATTATATCTACATATATTCTTTCTATCATGGTTTTCGAGTGCCGATTGTGTTCAAATACCAACTTTAACTTGGGAACCAATTGAAGTAAACGATTTTAAAACTTAGGCCTAGTCGGCTCGAGTCAAGTTGAGAAGAATGTCAATGGCCGACTGCCGAAAAATGTGACTTCAAACCGCCGTGTCTCGGAATCAAAAGCTAATAAAAATTATTTAAACATATTGGCAAAAAGTTGATTCAATTCCACTGTTAACGATGTATGACATGTGTTGATGTGAATTTTATGGATTCTAGTAGAAGTAAAAACGTGATGGTTGAAATTTCGCCATTTAGACAAGATTGCGTGACGTCATTGTAGAGCCAAGGTAAGGTAAATGTAAACAAACCTTGAAATCGGGACATTTGAAAGCCATCTATGTCAAATTTTGAATTAAACTAATTGTTTTATTTAGCATCAATATTTCATCAGCATTCACGAAGATCTGAGACACTTAATTATCCTATTCTAAAGTACATAAAACTTAGAAATTGTCCTTGGTACTTTCACTTTTTTCAAAGCGTGTATCACGTGACACGCAAGCGAGTCTGTAAAATTGAAGATTTTTATTCTACCGGTACCTGTTTTAAAATCAATTTCGGGAAGAATTGACTGGACGGAAATGGTAAAAATAAAATGGTTAATGTAGAGAAATGGACATAGAATTATAATCAGACGGAATTAATCTCCCGGTACTTCGTTTTAAAAACAAGCATCCATTTTCTCGAAAGTGTTTGCCGACCGCGGAAATCGGCTGCAGTTTCGACTAAGCACATGCCAATGAAAAATATTTGAAAATATCTATACAAAGCCGATTCAATTCTGCTTTTAACTAAGATTATATGTATAACATTTTGTTTTTTATGTCATGCATTCAAGTACTATCTGTTGATGGCGTGAAGGTGGGAATTTCGTCAAGATCGCTTGACGATGACATTGAGGCTTAGTCAGACTTACTTTAGACGATATCTAGGTAGGCCGGTCAGTCTGCCAGACGAATCGACATTTTCACGGCTTCATAAAATGGTTTAAATTGTTGTGGTTTAATTCTAATGACTTTATGCAAGCTGACATATCCTCCATGGCCATTAGATTAATCAGAAATGAGAGCACTGGAGCTGTGGATTATTTGCTTCCATTAGGCCGCATGCTTTGTTTACATTGTGTTGGGCATCGTTGACGTCACACGGTCACGTGATTGCCTAGCTCATTAACTTTCGTCAGCTGTTAAACTAGGCTATTACAAAAGCGTTTTTTTCTACTAAAATTTTATTTTTCGAAAAAAACATTGATTGCATTTGATTTTAGTATGATTTTACTTTAAAAAGAAATAGTTTTTTAAAGACTTTATATTTCTTTTCTCTTGTCCTTTAACCAAACCCAGACAAAAATAAGAATGTTTATCGGAAAACTTACAATTTGCATATTGGAATTTAATTTACTATCCATACCTTTGTCTATAGTAAATGATTTTGTTTTTCGAAATAAGGATATTGAATGTATTGTGCTTTCATGTTATTGACAATATGCAATGCAACTTAAATTGAAATATATTTTCCTGCCATTTCCTTTTTAAAAGAACACAATTGTACATATATCTGTAATTATTCCTTTACATTTGTAAACATAAAAATACCATACCTTTTCAGTATCTATGGTAAATTGAATTAGTTATTCATGCTAAATATAAAATATTAATATCAGAATATTGAACTAGGAAAATTTAATATTTATCTTTTGTTATGGCTTTATTAATATTGTGGATTGATTAACAACATCAGGTAACAGCAGTGTGGTTCCAATGAATTGGTCCAGTATATTGCTACTTTTAGAACTGAAAGAAAATAAAGTTTTTTATTGCTTCCTTCTATGCAAAATATTCTCTTAATTATGCTTCGATATTAAATCGAGTTTCAAAGTTTTCAGGTGGGATAGAATAGATCAGTAACTATGGCGTGGATTTGTCCCAAATTTGTGGGGATCGAACCAGGTGGTTTTTTAAGTCCAAGTGCATTTCGAAGCGCCCCAGACACGAGCCCAACTAAGAGATTCTCTCTCTAGAGAAAAGATGAACAATGGCTCAGATATGTGTGCATTCTAAATCTTATTTCAGGGTTAGGATGTTGAAATCGGGATTTCCCACTATGATTATCATTTAATTCTTCCAGAAAACTTGCAAACCAACCAAATTATGTGGAGGACCAAAATACTTTCGACCCCCCCATCCCCCAAACGCCCTAGTTCTGTAAGACCCTATATTGTGCTAAAGGAACATGGGGAAGGTGGGGACAGGACGCAACCTCAAGATTAATATTGAAAACTACAAAGTATATGATTATTTGACTCACTGAGCCAATGACTTTCAATCAAATCTCACATTCAAGGCATGATTGACTCTACAGGATATATTGAATTCTGCACTGAAATCATTACAAAACCGGATGTTATGAACCATAACCAATTCTGATACAGATTGTCGCATACTGAGAAGAGTGTATCATTTATAGCCAATCAAAGTAAACATTCTCACGAATGTCATATAACATAACAATAAGATTAATATTGTGATGAAATACAATCCAAACATATTTTATGACAATTATAATCATTACCTAGTTATTAATAGACTACTACCGAAGTAGTGCATCTATACATAGAAATGTAGATAGGGAATAATAATAAGATTTATGCTTGGTACGCATGCGTCGAATTGAAGGTATGCACATAACTTCCATTTTCTGCAAGAAGTTATATTAATTTAAAAGCCATGATAAACGTGATTTAATTCGCACGAAACATCAAGTCTCTCGGCCACGATATCACTTTGAGTCAACTAGTCCTAGAGGAGAAACTAGGTCAACCATAAATTAAAACAGAAGTTCAATAGACGATGAGTAGACTAAGATTTCCAGTCTTATACATTTCTATGATCTATAATATACAGTAACAACCCATAACATAATATATGGTTTTGTGTAACAGCAATATTCGAATTAAGACATATAATTCTCGGTTAATCCGAGTGCATGCCCCTTGATTTAGAAAATTCGTCGCCAATTGTAGTATCTTTACTACATAATAGGGTTCAATACTTTAGGCAGGGACAGACATCAAACACGACCTCGCTAGTCAAACTATTTTATTGAAGTGTAGTGCACGTGCATTACAAATAAAGTGTAACCAGTGGTTGGCATGGATATGTACAAAAACGTAATCAGTTTATTAAGCGTATTAAGATATTACACTTTTAACCACTTGTCAAGTCACAGCCATGTCAACCAGATGATGATATATTTTCCCAGGTTCTGTCTCAAGTTTTTATCATCGATTATTTTACCGTAGACTGTGTCATTACTTAAAACATCTTATGATAGATTGTGTCCAACGGTCAGTTTTCACATTGCTTCAATTAGGCTCTGAACCAATAAGCCTGACAATGAATAAAGAAACCAAGTATCAACGATCCGAACCGCAAAACGAAACTCGAAATCCAAACGGACATTTGTACGAAACATAGGTAACAGCTTATGAACTTTTCAAATGAGGAATTATATAAATCATACATGGGTTACCCTTCTATTTAAAAAAGATGGTGATGTTATGAACGCAGCATTAGATCATGCTTCTGTTATGTTGTTCAATTTGGATCATGAAGTGAGACAGATATCGTATTTACTTTGTTTCAACTTATCATCACGTTTACTCGGTAGATTGGTACTTGCAATGTAAAGTGTAACCTATTATAGCTATATATATACAATACAAATCCGTACAAGCAAAACAATTCCGTTAATCAAAATAACATCCAAAATCATGGCAAAATCGAGAGCAATAGTTTTATAGTAGCGGACTACTAACGTATATTTAGTTATCAAATGATATTCATCACGAAATACTTACTCATTTTTGATTGATATACTTCCTTATATGAATAGCTCATTTGTTGGTCCCAATGTATTGTCATTTTAAAATTTCGATTTTTAAAATCATCCTGACTATTCCTGTTAGTCTTTAATGATGAACTCAAATATCTTTTTGCGTTGGTATTACTTGATTTGCATTGAAGTAAAAATCAAAATTAGAAGCTAATCTTTAGCTGGAAGATAGAGCCCAGTTCTGCTGATAATGCTCAAAAACAATAAGTGAAACTAGCAATATCCAACAATGGATTAGTTAAAAAATATTTTATCTTCAAATTTCAAATTGCAAACTCTTTTATATATTAACCAACGTCACAAAACAGTAATTTATTAATACAAAAACGATGAAAGATTTTATAAGAAAACACAATATTGTTTAATAATAACACGAAATGAACGTGCGTCCGGAAATATAGCTTACGATCGATTTCTATTCTTTAGAAATTTAAAAAACTTTGAATAAAGAGCAGGATATGAGGTTTCTGGAATCAAATGAAGTTTTTTCAAGAATTGATTCATTTTTTACACATTATATTGATAATAATACCTTTACTTTATTAGAAAGCTATTTTTCATTGGAAGCTTTTTAACACATGAAATAACTATGAATAATAGGTTTTTATTTCTAAATGTAGTTTGTCCCAACCAATGAACAACAAAACAAAAAAGTTTGAAAGTTATAATATGACCACGGAAAGTTCAGTTTATTGTTACATCCGTGATAAATTGTGGGAGATTTGGATTATTCAAGGAACGTACCATTTTCTAATGAATATAACAGAGCAGAACATGAAGGTGAAGCAAAAGAAATCATTCTTGTTTTCTAAACATTTCTCCGTACAAGTGTATGCAATTTGTGACAACTAAATTCAATCATAGTTGGACTAAGTAATTCAAGTATCGTATGAATATAAAACAAAACGAAATCAGTATTCAAAACATACCAAATCAGTTACTAAAGTTACTAAGGGCCATGATCGGACCACCGTCCGGTTTTCGTTCCATGGTAGGAGAACGCCCGGTGTTTCACAACAAGTTGATAATTAGTCATGCTATTTAATAATTATAAATTTATGATTTATGCATAGGCCCTTTATAACAGGTTCATGATTTAAGTAGCGTAGTCCCTTTGCTGTTAGTAAAGGGTATAATATATCAAATATGTCATAATAATTATAATATCATAATTCTGGTAATTAAATACAATTCACAACCAGATCTGATATCATAAATCAATAAAAAATATAACCCAGTCATACACAGAATATAAATGAGATTTTAATCCCCTTTGTTATAAAATTCAATTAAAATACTTCAAACAGTGGTTTATGATTAATTTAGAATTGAACAATTATCATTGTGGTTCTATTGAGTAAATACTTATCATTGCATATAAATAATTTTAATTAGAACTCCACCTACTCATAACAACATACTTCATATCTGGGGAATATAATATTCAAACATTCCACTTTAAAGGGAGCACCAATTTCTTATTTTAATCATATCAACAACTATTCCAATTATGCTTATTCTAAACACACGACTTGAGCGCGGACCTATGAGAGGCCCTCACATATTACACGCTGAACATTATTTGCTACTAACACATATTTCAACCATAGGAAAATGTTAAACTGATACAAGGATAAATCTACGGAGTTCATACAGCCATTTTGTGATCATGATACCCCCCCCCCCCCCCATACCCTTCGCCACCACAGGTAAAATTACGAAACAACGCCCTTGGATACTGAATCACTAACCAAACGCATAATCATTTTGACAAGAGACAATCAAGAAACATTGATAAGGATGACACAACAGACAAACTAGTTAAGGGAAAGGAGAAAGAAAATTGTGTCGAATTATACATAGGATAGCATAATCCGTTTCCATACTTTAGTGGAATTTGTGAAATGGTAAAAATGAAAACGAAATTTCATTAAAATAGCTTGACTTTATTTAATTCTGTCTTAACATGTTAATCTATCGTAAAGTTGTCTTAGTCACATTAACTGTTTGTGATCTTTTCAAGTCAATAACTAGTCTAATGGATCACGTGCTTGAAGTAGTGCATCTACAATATACAGTAACAACCCATAACACAATATATGGTATTGTGTAACAGCAATATTCGAATTAAGACATATAATTCTCGGTCAATCTGAGTGCTTGCCCTTGATTTAGAAAATTCGTCTGAGTAAATCTACTGGTCTTAAATGCAGTAGGATACAAAGTTCTCTTCTCTGAAACTAGCACTCGTGATGACATCATGACGAATTAACAGTACTTTTAACCACTTGTCAAGTCACAGCCATCTTAAACAGATGATGATATATTTTCCCAGGTTCTGTCTCAAGTTTTTATCATCGATTATTTTACCGTAGACTGTGTCATTACTTAAAACATCTTATGATAGATTGTGTCCAACGGTCAGTTTTCACATTGCTTCAATTAGGCTCTGAAAACCAATAAGCCTGACAATGAATCTAACCCTTCTATTTAAAAAGATCGCCGATGTTGATGTTGTGAACGCAGCATTAGATCATGATTCTGTTCTGTTGTTCAATTTGAATCATGAAGTGAGACAGATATCGTATTTACTTTGTTTCAATTTATCATCACGTTTATTCTGTTGATTGGTACTTGCAATGTAAAGTGTAACTTCATATGTTGAACAAACGCAAAGCCCTATTATAGCTATATATACAATACAAATCCGTACAAGCAAAACAATTCCGTTAATCAAAATAACATCCAAAATCATGGCAAAATCGAGAGCAATAGTTTTATAGTAGCGGACTACTAACGTATATTTAGTTATCAAATGATATTCATCACGAAATACTTACTCATTTTTGATTGATATACTTCCTTATATGAATAGCTCATTTGTTGGTCCCAATGTATTGTCATTCTACGATTTCGATTTTTGAAATCATCCTGACTATTCCTGTTAGTCTTTAATGATGAACTCAACTATCTTTTTGCGTTGGTGTTACTTGATTTGCATTGAAGTAAAAACAACATTAGAAGCTAATCTTTAGCTGTAAGACAGGACATTTAAAAAAGAGTCTAGTTATATTGGAAATGCTCAAAAACAATAAGTGAAACTAGCAATATCCAACAATGGATTACTAAAAAATATTTTATCTTCAAATTTCAAATTGCAAACCCTTTTATATATATTAACCAACGTCACAAAGCAGTAATTTATTAATACAAAAACGTTGAAAGATTTTATAAGAAAACACAATATTGTTTAATAATAACACGAAATGAACGTGCGTCCGGAAATATAGCTTACGATCGATTTCTATTCTTTAGAAATTTAAAAAACTTTGAATAAAGAGCAGGATATGAGGTTTCTGAAATCAAATGAAGTTTTTTCAAGAATTGATTCATTTTTTACGCATTATATTGATAATAATACCTTTACTTTATTAGAAAGCTATTTTTCATTGGAAGCTTTTTAACACATGAAATAACTATGAATAATGGGTTTTTATTTCAGAATGTAGTTTATCCCAACCAATGAACGAAAAAACACAGTTTGAAAGTTATAATATGACCACGGAAAGATCAGTTTATTGTTACATCCGTGATAATTCGTGGGAGATTTGGATTATTCAAGGAACGTACCATTTTCTAATGAATAGCACAGAGCAGAACATGAAGGTGAAGCAAAAGAAATCATTCTTGTTTAGTCCACATTTCTCGGTATAAGTGTATGATAATTGTAATGTTCATATAAATAAAACACGAAATCAGTATTCAAAACATACCAAATCAGTTACCAAAATTACTAAAGGCCTTGATCGGACCACCCTCCGGTTTTCGTTCCATGGTAGGAAAACGCCCGGTGTTTCACAACAAGTTGGTAATTAGTCATGCTATTTAATAATTATGAATCTATGATTTATGCATAGGCCCTTTATAACAGGTTCATGATTTAAGTAGCGTAGTCCCTTTGCTGTTGGTAAAGGGTATAATATATCAAATATGTCATAATAATTATAATATCATAATTCTGGTAATTAAATACAATTCACAACCAGATCTGATATCATAAATCAATAAAAATATAACCCAGTCATACACAGAATATAAATGAGATTTTAATCCCCTTTGTTATAAAATTCAATTAAAATACTTCAAACAGTGGTTTATGATTAATTTAGAATTGAACAATTATCATTCTGGTTCTATTGAGTAAATACTTATCATTGCATATAAATAGTTTTAATTAGAACTCCACCTACTCATAACAAGATACTATATAATAGGGAATATAATATTCAAACATTCCACTTTAAAGGGAGCACAAATTTCTTATTTTAACCATATAGACAACTATTCCAGTTATGCTTATTCTAAACATACGACTTGAGCGCGGACCTATGAGAGGCCCTCACATATTACACGCTGAACATTATTCGCTACTAACATATTTCAACCATAGAAAAGTATTAAACAGATACAAGGGCAAATCCAACGTGTTCATACAGTTCTTGGGTGATTTAATGTATGATTTAATGAGATATTTTGTATTGCTAACCCAGTTCGCCCCACCCCTCCCACAATTAAAATTAAACTCATTACGTCTCTGGAATCTGAACATTTTTACTTTGGATTTCGAGTTTTGTTTTGCGGTACGGACAATCACGAAACATAGCAAACAAACTACTAAAGTAAAAGAAGAAATAAAATTGTGTCGAACTATACATTGGATAGCATAATCCGTTTCCATACTTTAGTGGAATTTGTGAAATTAATGGTAAAGATGAAAACGTAATTTCATTGAGTTGGCTTGACTTTATTTAATTCTGTCTTAACATGTTAATCTATCGTAAAGTTGTCTTAGTCACATTAACTGTTTGTGTTCTTTTCAAGTCAATAACTAGTCTAATGGATCACGTGATTGATGTATATCATTCAGAAGTCTTGTAACCCGGAAGTTAAACATCTATTGAAATCTGACCTGAAAGAGACCGGAAGTGGCTAATAGATTTCGTGATTAAGTCAGCAGTTGTTTGTCGATAATTGACGAAATAAATCGTCAGTTCAATCACCCTAATCGACTGGTTGATAGATAAAAAATATAACATCACGTAAAGGGTATTATCTATTCTGATATCAGCCTTACAATACCGTGTGGTACCCAACAAGCACGTTTTTGAATCAATTTGAGATTTTTAAATTGTCTGTGTTATGCCAGGTTAACTGAAACTATAAATTCACGATAAATATTCCACGGGTCTTAAAAAAACTGTTACAAATGAAATGAAATGGAGTTTTACGTCCTGCTGACGTAATGATGATGGGCAAACACAATGCAGCGTGTGTTGAGGGACATTTTTCCAGGACAGAGACATTAGACTTAATTTCGTAAAACTGTAACACAACATGTAGCACACGAGGCCTCGGTTAAAGAGGTCTGTTAGAGTTAGAAATTATCTAATATAAGTGCGGAGTTACAAAATGTGACAAATTGTTAATTAAACACGACAAAATGCTGAATACCTTACCAATATTAACCAAAATCCGTTGAATTTTCAAAAGTGCAAGACCATTTGTCAATATCTAAGTTAAGATTTTTTCATTGTTACAATTCTAAATCCCGATGATCTTGTACTAGTGTACCAGGGGGTTCGTCTCATTTATTTTCTACAAACATGTCGTTGTCCTACATAGTACACTTCAATAAGATTGCCCGAGTAATAACATAACTAAATATCAATAATCATGTACCGAAGACACAAATATTTCAATGATTTATTTAAAGAAAAGAAAACAATGCATTGTTGAAAATAGATTGTTGATGAAGACGTAGATCAAGGACTAAAATATAAGAAAATGTATTTTTATTAATTATTTTCAGACGGAAAATGAAAAATTCCGTATCCGCCTTCATTTTGTTGATGCTGGTATTTTTATTTTAAAATAAATATTTTCTTAAAATCTAAAGTACTTTTATCTTATAAAAAACAAAGCGTCGTCTTAATTAAAACAAGATTCAACGATAAAATGTTATCTTTATCTGCCCTGAAGAAATGAGAACAATAGAACTTGTCTTCAGATCATCGAGTTTGTGATCTATTTTTAATTTCCAAAAGAGTCCTCATATTTTGTTTTCTGTTTCCCAGAGAAAAGTTTATTTGGTTCATGTGATTTATAAAATCACATTTGCAACGTATACGCTTTCAGGAATGTATTTCGATTCCATTTTGTTACATTCAATGTAATATATTGTGTAATCAGCAGCGAGATGTAGAAAACACTGTAATATTCTGTAAACCAAACGGTAGCAACAATGATTTGGTCGTTTTGACCTAATCTTTCTTTTCATTCATCTATTAAAAAATACAATTTGATAGGGACTTATCTGTGTTTTTCTGTCCTCTTATAACAACATTTTGTTAAGCCATAGCGGTTTAGTAGCTTCCGGATCCTTAAAGATCCTGACTGCATTGGTGCTTCCGTGAAGATGATTTGGTGGATGAGTTGTGGAAACGTTTAACGTCACTAGAGAGAAAGAGATGGGTCGAAAAGGAAGGTCTTAAATAGTACAAGATTATTCTCAGACAACTTCATATGTTTCAGCAAGATTTTCGTCTTAAACCATTAGGTATTAAGAGGATATAATATAGACATACAGGATGTAGAGACCAAGAGAATATTAAACTATCATTGTATGAAGTCCACAGTCTATTTTTGTCCTTTGTTGGTGTGTTATTTCCTATCCCTTTGAAACTTGGAAAACAAAGGGTTTATGAATTGTGTAGGAGAGATTGATTCTAGTTTTAATCAGCTTCAATAACCAGTTTTCTTTGGTGACATAAATATATGTAGAGCAATATCTTTTTTCTCTTTTTTCTCTATACATGTAATTCATTTACATGTAGTGGTATTTTCACAAAACCTTTTACTTTGGTGACATCGTAATATTTGCGATATTAAGTCATATAAAAAATGTACACACTTTATTGTTGGCTTATTCTCTTATTCTAAATAACATATCTGTAGTCGGTAGATCTGGATATTTGGAATAAATAAAATACCCTTTTCTGCAATTTAAATGGAATGCGATGACCTGATCTGTTCTTGGGTCAATTGATAAAGCTGGACGATATGCTTTAAATAGATGGTCTTCTGGATAGATCTACGATGATTTAAATGATGAGGTTAAGAGCTGATTGTATGTATGAAAGGTGACTAGGTTATGACTATGTTATATCTTAATTCATTCCGGTTGATTAGCAAGACAGTACTCGTTTGAATCATCTGATGTCATTTTATGTTATTACTATAACTTTTTCAATAAAATATAGAGAAAAACATTGATTTTTAAGTTGCTATACATGCATTATTTCTGCCTCACAGAATTTACAAGATTGTAAATTGTTTAGATGATATTTAAGGACACTAATTATAGATTTTATTTAACATAATTTGAAAAAATATGTGTATTTTAATCAAAAGAAGAATACATAACAGAACTTTTATTCAGGAGCATTAAAACAGAGGAAGTTATAATTGATATTCGTAACACAATGCAGTGCACAGTGAGCAAATTACCATGTTAAGATTAGTGCAAATTCATTTCCGATTCCAAAGATTCTCCTTTAAAGAGATTTTTTGTTTTCTTCTGAAGCAGATGGACCACAGTAATGTATGGTATATAATCAGCAATAAATTGATGTAAACGATATTATTTTCGTCTGAAAGCTTTAATGATCAAAATTATCTTTCAGTTTAAAAACAGTTCGTCTGTTCTGAAGGATAACAATCCACAGACTGGGGGATAACGAAGCATGACCGTGACTCGAACTGTCAGACCTAATAAATTTCTGATTCCATGATAAATACTTATTATCTGAAACTTATAACATGTTTCTTATTTGTGTATATAAAGATCAAACTGCACATATTTGGAATATGAATAAATATAAAGGTTTAATTCTTCTGAATTGCTGAAATGTAATAGTCATGCACATGCAGTATTACACATGTTCGCGATAAATATGAATACTACTATATGAAACAATTTTTTAGGTTATTTAACCACAGACTTGGTTGTCGCTCAAATTCATCAATCTGAAGGAGTTTCTGATTTTATTTTCTACTTTTTTAAGTTCAACGATTTCAGTCTAGGTTGGTTGGTAAATGACAAGTTAACGTTCGCTTCCAGCAGCAGCTGATATCGCAAACTTCAGTCTAGGTCTCATTCCTTCCAATTATAGCTACAAGACAACAATAGCAATTGTTTTGTGAATATCTCAATTTTTGATCTACATGTATTAATCTAAAATTGCATCTATGTCTGTTAACTAAAATTTTAATCGAAAGTTATGTAAAGTTTGTTGACTTTTATTTAAAAAAAAAAAAAAACACTTTTTTATCTGTTTGTTAAAAAACAATTTCTTTAAAAAAATCATTAGACAACAAAAAAAAGATGTTATTTTAAATTTTAACTTCAAACATGTTTATTAATATATATGAAAGTTGTGTTTTTATGACATATTTTTCACAGTAAGACATTTATCAAACAAAATTGTGATTTTTATCCCAAAAAAAACTCAAACTTTCGTTATCTCAAATTGTGTATTAATTAGCTTTTTAAACTTTATTTCAACACTTTCATTAATGAATGAAAGTTGAGATTTTTATAAAAAAAAAAAAAAAAAATCATTATCTCAAATTGTGAATTAATTACCTTTTTGAATCTTAACTTAAAACCCATTCATTAACATATGAAGGTTGTATCGTGTTTTTATGTTATTTAAATCTTATCTCAAATTGTGAATTAATTTGAATTTTTAAACTTAACTTCAATCATATTTGATATATGAAAGTAATTTCTTGTTTATAATAAAACTATTTAATAAGGCGACAATAAAACTTCTGTGTGTATATTTTGATTGCCAAGTATTATCACTTATCAATATTTTACATCATGAAGCAAGTTAAAGAGAACCAAGGGAGAGGTTAATATTTAAATCACGAAATGCAAACGTACGAGTTACGTTTATGTTTATGTGAATAACATTCATCTGTTGGTTTACACAAATGAGTGATATTGAAATGTTAACTTCGAAGTACGATACCATACATTCCCACATTTGTGTCATTATGCTTGGAAAATATATGTCCGATATACTCGTTTTTTTCTTCTTCATAATGTACCATAGCTCTTTTATTTGTGCAGTATGCCGCTGTCCCTTCTTCAAAATTACTTTTGCATGTATGAATGAATAATCATCGCCTTATTATGTTTCGACGTGTTTCTGAACACTTTAATTTTATCTATTTCTATGAAGTTCTAAAAAATTGAATATCGAAAAAATAACATTCAAACAATGAATATCCCTTGTATAAAATCAACAAGGAAACACTTATAACTTGATAGTTGTAAATCATTATATTTGGTGTATCTTCAGATGTAAACTGTTGATAAATGTTAGCTTGTCTACGAGTCGTTAAGTTTTTACAAGGACAATTTATGGGATTTTCTCTTATCCAACTTTACCAGCCATCAGTTATACTGTTAATATTTTTTCTTGTGAATTTATCGCCATATTTCATTTTAATAACAGTTAATTTTGTTTTTTTTAAAGTTAAAGAATAACATAGTCTAAACGAGATAAATCAGCCCAGCTAAATTATAATGATTTGAAGATGCGTTAAATATATAAACCACAAAATTATCATGATGCACGATCAGTGTGAATCAACGTAAAATTGTCTGCACTCGCGATAGCTTGCCAGACAAGGTAATATACGCCTACATGCAGCTTTGATTTTTTACTTATCCGTCAAGAATTGTGCCCTTTAGAGTAATTACGAGCTAAAAATCTTTTTTAAGAACAAGGGCAATAATTTTTCATTAATATTTTTTTGATTTTGCTGATTTGCGTGATTGAAAAACACATATCACGTTTCCTCAAAATTCGTCACGAGAGTGTTTACGAGCACTTAAGGACGAACCGACGGACAACAATATACACCTCCCATTTTATGTGGACGTTATATAGAAATACCATTGACCATTTTTCTTATTTGTTAACAAGATACTTTTTGGTATCGTTTTGTACGTAACAGTAAATTTTTGACACGAGATATTTTGGAAGAATTTTTCTTAATACTTGAAATTTATTTTAAGATTTATGACCTTTAAAATGACCTTCCTTGATCTAGTTTACTCAATATTATCACTATCATTTCATCATTGTTGTTAACTTCTAATCCACATAGTGTTACATCAAATGACTATAGTTGAGAATTTTCATTATCACATGATTGTTAAAAAACACCATATCAAATCAGAAGGTTTATAAAAATAATGAAAATTCAACAGAAGATGACAATTAAAAATTAAAATAATTATTGTTTAGTTTGAAAACTGGTTTTGATGATTATAAAAAACTTGATTTTATTTTTTTATAACCATGTTCTTGTAATATTTATTTTATTTTAAAATTGAATAAATTGTTTTTAGTTCAGAGCGCAACGGCACAATAAAGTCTGTTGTGATCTAAAAATAAACACCGACTGCGGTCACCAACAATGATCTTTTGGGCACCGACATTCATGTGGTCAATTGCCATTCACATTAAGAAATATAAAATTAAATATATAAATCGGAACATAAAATTAACAGGGACTTACCTTTGTTTAACTGTATAGGATTTACTTAATGACAGCTTTACAACAACTTTAATATACCTGAAATAGAAATAGACCGTATAGGAAAACAATCCAACAAGCATTAGAAATGAAATGATGTTTCACGTCCATCTTTACTGCACATATTCACTAAGCATTAAAGATAGCTCATGTTAGATCTGCTTAACGAAAAAATGAAATCCATCAATATGGCTATCATCACATGAAAACTAACAAAATAATTTTCAGAAGTGGATTTCGATGACAAGTATCTACAACTCTGCTATGGACACTTGCCATAGCATGTCAATAACAATTCACAATCCTACCATATCAAATTCATCAAAATACTGGTGTATTTAAACATATTCTTCATTGGTTTACTTGTAGCTAATACCACTAAAATCATTCTGTCTTGGACAGTAAGTTCATACCGGTACCGGTATCAAATTTCATAACGGAAATTATTGCTACCGACGATCGAGTTGTATATTGTCTCCGAGATAACCAAAATTGTCTCCGAGTCGACTCTGCTGTTATTGTCTCCAAGTTGGATTTTGTCTCCGAGTTAACTGACAAAATATTGTCTCCGAGTTGACCGAACACCCATATAACTACTGATACAAGGCTTTATCAACTGACTGAGATGAGAAATGAGTTTTCAAAATTCAGGAATTAAAGGGATATATTCACCATCCTTACGACCAATCAAACCGTAGTCTCAGAACGTGGAATTTATTTCAGCTATGCTTAGTATATCATCCCACGAAATTTCAGCCTTCAAACCCAGTGTAGGTGTTGCCATAATTATCAGCGTTTTGATGTAAAAAAAATACGACTCGTATTTTAGTGATATTGTACTTAATGTAAAAAATACATACACAAAGATGAAAGATTAATGTCTATGTAGGGATATAAATGAAGGGATTATGCGATGCAGTTCTTGTACTTCTGGAGGCAATTTATATACATCGAGGCTCAAATCTACTCTAGAAAATGCTGAACATTTCTCTTCAACGTTCCTTGATAGCAATCATAATATTACATTTCAAATCGAATTTTTATGCATTTCGTTGCGTTTCTGCTTGTAATTGTCATTATATTAAATTGTATCAGTTGAATAAACTTAGTGAATATTATATAGTAGAACACTCTCAAGGGAACTCGTGTCATTATATCCTGCTTCTATATTCACTGTAAAGATGCAAACAAACATAAAGATGAAAATTCAGATAAAAGAAACTTCAAAAGATTTAAAATTGTAAAATACATCGACATATTATCTTGGAGGTCCCTACGGCAGTCTCTACGGAGATGTTAAGAATATTTATTTTAAAGTTTAATGTAACAATACTAATATTGAAATGTAAATATATTAAAGGGAAATGTTCACTATCAAATCGACCTTCAGATCCTTAGTCTCAGAACCCTGAAATGAGTGATAGTGTTCATAACTCTCCCTCGAACTTTAAGCCTTCAAATCCAGGTGTATCCATAATTCTTAACGTTTCAAAGTCCAAAATACGACTCGCATTTTAGCAAGACTAAACAGATTTTGCTACTTATGGCTTTCAAGCAGAACATTGTGACCTTTATCACCTGACTGGCTTGATTCTAAATCAATGATAAATGCAATTGCCATTTAAGATTGAAACGATTCTAACCCTTAAGAATGCATGATCAAATTAAAATAACTTTATGTTATCTCTATATAGAGATCAGGTGGTGTTTTCAATTGACGTCTGTAACACGCATAATATTTGGTACATATCGAATGCGTATAAATATGATAAGCCAAATATAGACCTGTATTATAAAAATTAAAATTACAGTCCCCAAGTTGCGGAATCGGGAAAACAATTTAAATCTAGTTGAAAATAAATTTCCTGATGTCATGCAATGAAAAATGATCCCAGAAGTATTGTTAACGATCAGAAACACGTTTTAATTTTTTTATTTTTGTATATAAATTCAAATACAGTTACAGTTTAGGATTGTTGTTCCATTATTAGATCAGTCTATCTATGTCTCTATTTACATCATATCATATAGAAATAGAAGCTGATAAGAGACAATTACTGACTGACTGACTGAGTTGCTGCTGTTGATTCAGGGGCACAAGGTTTAGGTCACATGAAAGCAAACATTTTCACAAAGACACAGCCATAACCCAAACTGCAAAGCAAGAGGCACTTACATATTCTTTTATTGTGACCCATGTAAAATAAAGAGTTTATTATTTTTAT
This sequence comes from Lottia scabra, assembly GCA_029955415.1. Classification (NCBI taxonomy): domain Eukaryota; kingdom Metazoa; phylum Mollusca; class Gastropoda; family Lottiidae; genus Lottia; species Lottia scabra. Next base: position 40,966,206 of record JARJEI010000001.1, read on the forward strand.
TATTACATAATGACTATTATATTGTCAAGACAATTTTGTTAAATATTTAATTCATATTGAAAAAAACGTTGTATGCTGTATTGATATACAAAATGCAGAAGTCGATACAAATCATGTAATCCGACGACAGACGTTAGGATAATCCATAGAGTACGTAATGTATATTACAAGGTGGGCTCGGCATCAGCCCCGACATGCAAAAACATGAACAAAACACTGGATAAAATCATGTGGATCACTCACATGCTTATCTTGGTGATCAAATGTGCAGCTTGTTTCTGGATTTTATGGAACCATAACGGCGCAATTCGTTAAAAATTGCAAAAGATGAAAAAAGAGTGGAAACCTAAAACAAAATGTAATATTTTGGTGAAATGCCATGGTCGAAATGATTTGCTTTAATAATTGAACAGGTGAGGTATCCCCCTATAAACCCCCAACCCATCTGCACCTCATCTTGCGCCTCCGTCCCAATATCATTTTTTAGAATTAATATACATACTCAATGCTTCAGTACAGTTTGATACACGAAAAAACCTCATCTATCTATAAATATTTCGATCGAACAAGTCTCGCTTCATAATTTTATTCAATTATAATTTTTTTTATTTCTCCAAAGTTCTAAGGTTAATGATTATTGCTATGTTGTTTTTATTCTGTTTTGTGAAATTTATTTGATTTGAAATGATCGATGAAGTCAATCGAAACTTATCGATCACAACATGAATCAAATAAAGGACAATCTATATCTTGTCTCATATTAAACAGTAGGAAATACTGCTTTAAGTTTGAAGTGTAAATGGCAGCATCATGCTTACTCTTTTCGAATGAGAAGTCCACTGCTATATAATAATTGCACCCTATTTTGCCATGCTCTGGATGAGATTTTTGATTAACAGAATTGTTTTGCTTGCACAGATTTTTATTAATATACATAGTTTAGTTTTACTATAGTCGAATAATCGCATTTTGTTGAAAATTATAGCATTTAACACAATATTGCTATATGTTAGGTCGATTAATACATTCTCCGATAAAAATAAATTGTCATCTAACAACTAACAAAGTGTTTTTTACTTCGTCTCCTAGCTAAGAGAATGGTGTTTATTATTTGAATATTACGCGGATAAGCACATTAAAAATACTCGACTACAATAGCAAATTTGGAAGCTGAAGCTCATGTCAAGAAAACTCTTGTCAAGAAAGTTTCGAATGCAATATCTTGTAGCATATCAATAACATCCGATCAATTGTTTAAATTAGAAAACACAGAAATCATCTCGAATGTAAAGACCAAGTGAAGTTGAAATAATATTATTATTATAAATTCAATACTGAAACATGGAAATCATTTTATTCGATTTTACAACAAGTATCATATTAATTATCTTCCAATTCTCTTTAGATTTTCTCTATTGATCTCCTCGTATCTTAAACTTGTCTGTTTGCATTTAAAGTGGCATACTCGGGGTAATAAACTAGCATTACCATTCAATAGCTAATTATGAAACAATTCAAATACTTTTGCACCGAGCCCAGAATCGGTAGCGCTTCTATTAATCAATGAAAGGTCCAAATGGGGACCATATAGGACCCACCATCACGCACACCAGGATAAGGCATTTGCTAAAAATTTGAAATTGGTTGCCAAAGTCTAGTCTGATTCGCACAACGTGTGAAATACTCCACCGCAATCAGAAATCGACAGCGTTAAATTTTAGCTTGATGAAGATGAACCAAATCATAAATCGACCTCAACCACTTGGTTAACAATATGATCCCTTAAATCTTAAAAATGCATCAGTACACGTGTCCCGACCAAATATGCCCATACATTCTACAACCGTGAGTTGAAACTTTAACCAGAAGATGTTTGAAAATAAACTTGTTATTTTTATATCAATGATTGTTCACAAATCACTTAAAACCGGTAGAACTTTCAGATCAATTCACTTAATCATTAATTCAACTGCATGTTTGGAGTTCATTACCAGATTCTATCAACTCAACAAACCTCCTACAGACCACAGTTCTACATCACTGCTTTCTGAAACCGTAATTCCTGTTGGTATCGTCTTTTGCTGTTTCTTATTGATCTTCTATACCAGATAGTATTATTATTAAAACTACTGTCTACTGGCGTGATCAGTGCTGTTAGTGCTATTTGGGTACTTTTAGTCCATTTCCGGTGTAGATGCTACTGACGTATAGTGAAGTCAACAACAATAGTCTTCATAAACGAACCAAACCGATAAATCAGTTTAAATCATTAGTCAAAGTTCATATAAAGTCATTGATATACGGAAGTCTGCGGGAAAAGTCACGAATTATAAGTCAGTTAGTACACAGGGACAGACAGGTCATGCTCTTTCTTCCTAATTACATAATTACATCGGTGTCTCTTTCTGATAGTTCAAATCCTAATTTTGGTTACTGGTTGTCATCATTCGGCCAATGATTCAGATGATGGACTAGACTGATTTCTTTACGCTTCCGAGTTCAAGCCCAATACTACTGCTTAATATTTCGAAACACCTGTGCCCTGATGGTAGTAGTGCACTAACTATCACTATACAATTTTGCCATGTTTTGGATGAAATTTTGATAAACGGATTTGTTTTGCTTGTACGGATTTTGATTACTTGTTTAAGCTGCTCTGTTGGTTGTCGTTAGTGAGGCGAAAGATGCTAATTGATACCACAGAAAAGTCTTCATATACCAGGAAATATAGATATATATATATACTATGATACATGTATAGGCCCCTACATATAATAGTGAATCTTACAATAATCTTGCTAGTTGTACATGTAGAACGTGTGTGGTTGACTCTAGAACAAAGCTTTCAGAGGTAATTACAATTCTTCACACATACCATGAAGTACCGCGAAGAGCGGGCATCAAATTCAATAAACCTGTAATAGTGGTTTTCAAAGTCATGCTAAATGCCCCAAGGCAACCCATCACGGATGAGGACCAGCAAAGAATTCACTTTATCTTTGTGGTAGGACAAGGCAGACACTTCAACCTGAATGGTTCCACTTCATTATCTGGAGAAGTTCTGGAGGGTTTCACAAGTAGGGTTTGAAGCGAGTCATTACTGCTAAAATTGTCATAGTAGAAAGGTTCATTTTCGTTAAATTGTCATTCAGCCAATGCCCTCGAGACCAACATGCGTATTACAGAGAACACGTCAATGTATAATGTGATTGTTTAAGTGAATGGATGGATTCAGATTTTAAAGAGACTATTGAAGGCTAAATCAAAGTTTCGTTTCCCGCAACACTTTTTGTAATTTTCTGAGGAATTTAGCCATAAAGAATATATGCAATTTGATAGAATGGATCAAAATCCATCATAATTGTTGAAGTCATGTGAAACCTAGATTTACCACTAATTTAAAAAGGTTACTTGTTACGAGGTAAACTATAACTCGATCGTTTGAAATATTGTCGCCAATTTCGGTAGCTTCGCATTCGCGATGGACCATGTCGAATAATAACCATGATCAGCCAATTTCGAAATTGACTAATTTGAAGACTGTTATATCGTTATTATTATGTGAGCTTACATCTTTACCGTAGTTCTGAATATCGAGGAAAAGTTCTGCTCTAGTAAGATCGAAATTAAATATTTATACTGTTATTCTTAAAATAGAAATAAAGTTCACTGAAATAGATGAGAATAGGCGACGGGTGCTTATAAAAACTTAAACATTAATTTGAATTAATACGAAGTTATTTTAGAACTGAAAACAATTGTATGGTATACAAGTGCTCGTGTACTTTAGAACATTTTGTGTACACATTCATGTTATGTTGCCTTTCTCTCCATAATTGTATTCAACAAAGGAACTGTTACATTACAAATCCAGGCGTCTCATATACACATGAATACTCTCTACGTGGTAGACCGTGTCTTGAACGTTTCAAATATGGCAATAGATACGAGTGTTTTGGATATCACAAACAGATCATGGCCTCATAGATAAGCTGGAATGATTTGGTCCTACAGATGATCAGATGATGTAAAAGCTACACTGTTTATGATAAGGGTTATCTTTTACTCTTCTATTTTTAACTTTTCATATCATACAATACCATGGGGGGTTCTGAAATACTTTTCATGTTTATGTACAATATCAAAGGATTTTCTTTGGGCCATTTATTATTTAATCTTGTACAATATAAATTCTGATTGATGTGATACAGTTTTAGTCATGTAGACCTAGTTAGAACGCTCAACTACATTGTACAATAAAGTAAGGTGTCTGACGTCCCATGTAAAGCGGCGAATAGACGAGTTACTGTTCCCGGTCCCTGATTATTGACACAGAAGAAAATAGAAAAAGCGAATACACGAAGTAAGGGACCGGACACAATTTGTTTGCACTCTATCTGCTCCATGGATAATTCCGGATCGAGCTCCATACCTGGTCTACCCGTAGCATTAAACAGTGCATTTTTACACTTCTGGAACTCCCGATGTTACGCTCTGACTAAGTTTGTCAGCTTGAAACCAATTTCTAAGATTCCGTATAGGCTACATGTATAATGGCAATGGGTGTATGTTTTCTTTTGACAGCTTCATGAATATGATTCATGCGATACGAGCAATATTCCATTCGTTCCTTTCTTCTTCAAGTTTTATTTGCTACTACACGAATTGTACATACTCGTAATGACTTTGGAAGTTTTTCTTTATTTACCATTTAATAATTATAGTAAATCAAACTGCTTACTTTTGTAAAAAAAATAATGAAGAGTATACGTTACCGTTTTTCATGGTAGCCTTAACAATTCTTATCTTTGATGTAAAATCGTTTCTATTTCGGGTTTCATGGTAGCTTTAAAGATCATAATCTTTGATGTAAAATCGTTTCTATTTCGGGTTTCATTGTAGCTGTAAAGATTATGATCTATCGGTGAAGGCGTTTCTATTTCAGGTAGCCTTAAAGATTATGATCTTTGATTTGTAGGCGTTACTGGTTTGTGTTTTCATGGTAGCTTTAAAGATCATAGTCTATATTAAGACTGACTTATTTAACTGATAACACGTCCGGTTCATTCACTAGAAAATTGTAATAAAAGTTGTAGAAGAGTGATAACAAGTTTTATAACAGACCATAATTTACAGTCCATAGCACTGTATTAACTTATATTTTATGGTTCATTTCCACTTCTGGACATTGCTCTAGAAACTGAACAGGTCGGTTCAAAATATCTGAACTCATTTCGTTTTTGAGGGTAGTAGATCATCTTGGACCTGGAACTGGCATTTGGATTTAAACAGCGGACCGCATAACCAAACCTTTGGTAGATCCCTCGATCCATTATATTTTAGCTGGCCACTTCTGAATATCTGAACTCATGTCGTTATTGAAATGAGGGTAGTAAATTCTCTAAATCTATGATTTGGATAAAGACGTTAGACAATTAACCAAAGTTTGAAATGTCCTTTGATCTAGTATATTTAGCATGTATGTTTTCTTATCTTGACAGTGACCGTCACCTGCCATGCACAAAGCAGTGTCCCGACACCTCCCATGCGCACATAGTAGTGTCCAGACACCTCCCATACGCACATAGCCGTGTTCAGACACCTACCATGCGCACATAGCCGTGTTCAGACACATAGCTGTGTGCATATACCCAACATTGACATAACGATATAACATGAAAAAACTCTCGAAAGACCGTTAACTTTGAGAGGCAAGAGTGGATTTGAATAAAATCAAAGACATGATCTATAAAAATACAAATGTTGTCTGTCGTGTCATCTAAACTTCCTTAACATTTTACTCAACATTAGCTGTTATTAATACTTTGATCTTATTTTTATGGGTCGATTATAAAATTAAGCTTTGCGTGATGTATTGAGAAAAAAACCTGAATAGAGTGTATTGAACAGAAAAATAAAATATCTTCTTCATTTAGAGATAATGAATATCATATTTTACAAAAGAGACCCATGCGTACTACGAGAAGAATGAGCAAACAACGTCCTGGTCAGTGGTTCACAACCTTTTACAAACCGCGGCCAACAACTAATAAATTCCGTTCGGGTCGACTGGCGAATTCAAGTTTCCATCCCTCGCCGTCGAAATGTATGGAACGCTAAAGCGATGGTGACTGTCAGATTTAAATTTGAAAGAGTTATTGACAGGAACTATTTTTGTAGTAATTGTTAATGTGTAGCAATTGCTCACTTTTTAGATTCGGGGTACCCAAAAAATTATACAGACAATACCGATTCCATTCTGATCAACAGAGAAATTCTATCTATCGGAGATATTACTCTGACCTATTGACCAACCATGTTTTAAATAGTTTACGCGTAGAAATTTTTCTCTCGAAGACCAGAAATGAGACGAAACGACTTCATGTAAACAAACCAAATGTCCCTAGATGGATTCCACACTACTCAAACTAATTTATACAAACCATATGAAGAGAATGTATTTTTTTGATCCATAATAAGTGAAAAAGAATAAAAATTTAAGCAGACTAATGTTAATGAGTTCGAAACAACTCATAATGGTGCGAAATGTCTTTAATCGTCTTTCCGGTTTCTAGTCTCGTAACTCAAAAACGCCTCCGCTATTTAAAAGAGTTATGTACTGCAACTTCTTCAATTAATACACACTGTTAAATTTGGGAATATTTTTAGTATTTAAGAACTTATTGATATCCTATAGACGTTTTAATATTAAATTTAATGCATACTTTATCGTTCAACGAATATCGTTGGCGTCATGGCTGGTGATTAGGTTCGTGTCTTTATCTGCGACACATACGGAGCTAGGAAAGATGCGAAGTTTCGTATGTACCGATTCTAGTCGTTCATTGCTCAGAACCTTGACTGCATTATTTCTTCCCGGTGTCAATGAATGTGCTTATATACTGTTTACAATAAAATAAGCAGGTGCCAGATTGCATAAACAACGTAAAATTCATTACAAAAAGTTGATCTCGACAATTTGCAATCGTATGACCAGTTACATGAAATGTTATTCAGTCATCAACTCGAAAACCACACGCAAGAATCCTTTAACTATCTCTTAGCTAGACGTAAGCCTCTCTTTAATCCCTTATAACCGCATAAATCTTAACATTGTTATTTTAACGATCTGCATAACAATGCAATAAACGTCTTTTATTGCTGTTTTTATTTTTCCATCAGCCATTTTCTTCTTTAAATTACAATCCGCATTCAAATCACTAAAGATTTCAAATTCGTTCAAACAATTCAAGAATATCGTGAGGCCATTAATTTGACAATTTCTGGAATAAATGGAAGTAAAAATGCCTCAGGGATCCGATTTTTTATGCAAAACCTTTAAAGAATTGGAAAGCAATTTATGGCATTAGTGTTGAAAATAACAGGCGTTGGGAGTTTATTACTATCAGGAAAATAACAAATGATTATCAACAGGAATAATTTCTTCTAAAAATGTCATTTATAAATAAAAAATCTGACAGATATTTGCATAATTTCTCTTGAAAATTTCTGTTTGTGTGAAAAACGTCTAATTTCGATGAAAACGGTTTCTCAAACTTTGATGATTCGATTTGGTGTTTTTGTTTATCCACCGTGTTGACACTCGCAGAACTAATTAAACACCGTGTGCAAAATGTTATCATAGAATTTGGCAGAATATAAGGAATTCAACTGATTCTTATTGTTTTTCATTTTTACTTAAAGGGATTTTAAAGTGTATTCCTAAACTTTGTATGTGTATCGGGGACACTGACGCCTGTGGTTCTAGTGATCTACCGGAAGCTACTATTAAAATCTATGCAGATCACTGTCAGTGACGTTCTAAAACGCGTTAGTTTAAGTGGAATTGCAAGAACTACAGAAGTCGGAATGGAAATTGAAATGGCGCAAGTCGATGTTATCAGTATCTCCGATACACATACAAAGTTTAGAAATACACTTTACAATCCCTTTAAGTTGTTTTCACAAAAGTCTGGTGGTAAAATCACTATTATTTATTTATAGACTAACGAAAACTAAACTTTTACGTATCCGTCTATAATTGTGAATTACCTATAATTGTTATGCTGCTGTTGGTAGAGTATATCTTTGCTTGACAGTGTTACTATACAAGTCTCAATGAATAAATAGATAAAATGAAGGAGACTTTTGATTTTTCCAGTTATCTTGAAAGTCGGTTTTTATCAGTCATGATGGAAATATTTTCCACATATTAAAGTAAAGATTGAAGGGCATTCCAAAGATTAATATAGTATCATTTCTCTCAATTGCAATACGCCACTATCAACCAAGCTGGTCCATAGACATGTATATTCTATTGCATGAAATTCGAGTCCAACGGAATCCTTCTTAACAACAATAACGAATTAATTTTCTTCCAAAACTGTTTTTTAATAGGCCATTGAAACGTCTTTATGTCTTAATGTTACAATTAACAATACATTTGATTCTTTTCATGTACCGACTGAATCACACGATAATTTACGACAATTGTTTGAAATTAAAGAATAGGACTGGGTGAGAAAATAATATAAAATCGAAAGTAGACTAGTCTTTATTATCCAGTTGTAACGCCAATTGAAAGGTTAATAGTGGTAATAAGTGAAAGTAAAAGTAGATAATTATGTAATTTGTGAAATTGTCATCACGACCAGACTACACCGGGGTCTAATTAAAATAAAGAGATTTGAATTGATTCTCGAGTTAAACGATTACTGGTATTGTATCAGGAATTATTTTATTGAACTGATCAGGAGGAATTTCCAGGTCTGTGAGTCTGTGTGGCAATGTTGGAGAGCTGGTACGAATATCTGTATTTCCTGATTTCCAGACTTGGGTAACTGAGGGGTATGGGCAAACACTACAAAAATATCTGTGATACCTCTCTGAAAGGGATGAATCAGTAATGTATTGTAACTGAACAGGGGCAGTTTCACAAAATCCTAACTTAAGATTGGTCAATCACTAAAATCGATTGTAAATTTTGATTTATATACCAATCAAATTACTGGATTTTATCTTAGTTGAAATTTTGTGAAACTGGGCCAGGTTGACAAGTCTTGCAATTGTCATTGTCATGTTGAGAGCTGACACCAATAAATATAATTCCCGATTTTTATACAGAGTAATAGAGAACACCCATCAAACATCACAGTGGATAATTATCTGTGAAAACTATCTTTGCGATATGCCAATAACATGTACATGTGTCTGCTTCTCACCAACGTCTCTTTTCTGAAAATCTCTCCTGAACTAATTAAGTTCTATACGTTGCCGAAAATACCAAGTTTTTTTCATGACCAGTACAATTTACTTATTTTACGGCTAGTGCTCTAGGACATGTGAAAAACGTTTTGGACGACATATTTAATTATCACGTATTATATAATTAATACCAGAAATTATTTGATTAACATTTTAAACAAATTGTGGAAGAATTATAAGTGACAGAATCTAACGAACTGTGCAATGTGGTAATTACAATCTCTCATTATTTTAACACCCATTCTTAGACTCTGTTTCAATTTTACAATATTCAAAATTATCTTTTCCCTCAAATATCTAGACAACATGACACAGTGGGATTATGAACTCAAAACTTTTACCAGGTAAAAGGAAGCTGTTTTACATTTCTTGAAGTAAGGGGAATCTGAACAACTCGACCCTTTCAATCTTCGAACCTGTCAATCAATGGATGTCTTCACACAGCTGAACGATTTAGATTTAAGCTATCTTTATAACTAGATATTGAAATTGAATGCTCTCGCCCCGTAATATCTAGTCCTTAACTAGGAATTCCAAATACAAAATGGCGTTCGAGCAAAACAAGTTCAGTAATAGTGCCAGTCCAACAGGATGTAACGGCGATTATGATTGGACACAAATAGTTTACTACTTTCGGTTTATTGCTCGGAACGTTGATTCCATCCTCAAGTCAGTGAAACTATAATATAAAATAAGCTTTTCTGGTAATGATATCTTTTTAAAAATAAACCTTTTTTACATTGTATTTAAAAAAGAGTTCTCAAAATTTTAAAGTTTGAGTCACACCCTCAGCATCTACTCCCTCCCCTACTCCCTAACCAACCTTTACAGATAATATTGTAACACTATTCATGTTTCTATTGAGATGATAAATGAAGTCATAATAGCCTAAAGACACGAGGGCGAGCTGAGTATAGAAATATCGGGTAAGGTCAGGCATTGATAGACACAGGGCCACGAGGTTTATTGATAGACCACAGGGTCATGTCAGTTATTGATAATATTTATGATATATCTGACAAGACGTGGTTTATTTAATAAACTTGAGAATATTATTACGAGGAAATATGATATTCTTGGACTCTCTGCTGATATACCAGTATACCCAATCGATTCCATTTTCCCATGTACAGCCAAGTAAATGCATACTAGCACTATTTGTACACATTTTACAAAAATCTGCGGAATATTAGATAAAAGGTGGCCCACTTCAGTTCCGAATCAACCTATTAGACTTAATGGTAGTTAGATGCTAAACCGCGCTAAACATTACAAATGTGGGCGTATAAAAAATCCACTCACTTGCAGAACAAGTTTACTTATTTTTCGGTATATAATTCAATCTTTCTACTTTAAATCAGCTTAACTGTTTTATGTTATTACTGATTCCAAGTTTAAGGATAGGACCTGTCAATCAGCGTGTTTCTTTCCCTGGATTGTGCAATTGCTGAGAAAATAGAATTTACAAATTATTGCGAAAGGAAATCAAATCGTATTGAAATTAAAAAAGTAGAAATATAGCCAATATACCTTTCTAGAATGAACAGACAATATACTCCTTATTCCATAACTTAATTTTTCCATCGTATGTATTTACACAAAATATTATGTTGTCACCGAATAAGAAATATTTTCGCAGAAACTTCTCGGTCCTAGATAAAAAAAATTTTTAAAGAATGTTCTCACAAACTAATCAAGTCCACTTCTGTCCAGTCAAATATAAATTCTTGTTTTTATACTCAATTTTACAAACAATTTAAACCTCTACTCCAGACAATACTAGTCCCGATAAACCAACTTCCGGTTCCGGTCAAGACAGGAGACACCGGAAATTGTCATATTAAGAAAATCTGGTTTTATTGTGTTACTTGAAGATTACGATACTCTTTACTTATCTTCAGTTAATCTCTTTGTATGTCCACCAGAAACCCACTAAGACAGTACTGACTAATATGAATTCCATCTGAAAAGGCCCCTCGAGCTATTAAAAATACATCCCGACATACTTTACATTGTGATACATTTTGGGCGACTGGCGACTGAGCCGTATACAAACAGCTTGTGCATCAACCACTTTCAACAGAATGTACTGAGAGTATAAACCGGAAGTGCTTGAAGACCAGACAGTCTGATAAAGAATTCTGAAGATTGTTTCTATTTCCTGCATTTCAGTATAATTTTGTATAAATCTGCTAAATTTATACATTCGTAGTATTAACTTGATGAATGATGCTTAAATTTTTCTGGCATTTTGATTCCAATAAAATTTCTTCTCAGACATTGAAGAAGATTTAAGTCGGTCTGTTCAAGATCTGTAATCACTGTTACTTCCGTTCGTTCTCTATATTGGGCTATCAGTGCTGCTGTGTTTGTGAAGTAATCGCGTTGTATTTCTGGGATTGGTGGTATACCAACCACAGTATCAGACGATCAAGTTGCAAGGTAACACCATTAATTCATCGACATCAATGCACTAAAGCCTGTGTTTTCAACTGGTTTTCTCAAGTGTCCCCGATTACACACAAGGAAATGACCATGTCCCCTGAATTGTCAGCGGAAGTCATGGAAAACATGCAATTTTGAAGCATGATAAAGTCTCAGCATTTTGCTTTTTAATACATTGCTGGCAACTGAATATTCAACTAGATAATACACAATATTACAATATTTTTTTAATACCTATTGCTCGGTTTGTGTCCCTTGGAAAATGCCCAAATGTCCCCAGTCTGGGACATGTCCCCCAAGTTGAAAACCCGGGAACTAAAGGATGACATTGACTACCAGTGGGGTCGACTGAAGCTGCTTAGGTTCAAGAATTCCTTTCTTGTATCGTTATAGTCAGAAATATTCATAGATTTAGAAAACGAACTTCTTACAACTTCTCCACCTATCTCCTATACTCCTAGCATACTGGTGATAATAGGTGAAAGCCGACACTGTGCCAACTCTCGAAAGCACTGGATGTGGTATTTTTCTTACCATGAGTGGGATTTGAACCTATACTGATCTTGTAAAAAGTTCATGAATTGTAATACGTAAGAAAACAGTAATACTCTAAACACGTATTTCAGATGATTCCTTTAGATTTGGTCAGATTTAAACTTCAAAGATATCATAATCAATAGTTTGAAATGAAGTAAATAAAAACTGGATTCCAAATCTGTACTAATGTTGTCTATTGATGGAATTCTTTAAAAAGTTGTTTGATCAGGGAGACTAGTAGGATTGCCATCGACCAGTTCAACATCTTCTGTCAGATATCTTCAACTGGAGAGAGTAACCTTCTTTACAGGTTATTTACCCTCTTATCAAACACAAAATATGTCAATGAGCCACATTGATCCCGATCCTATAATCATTCCCGCCCTTGAAATTGCAACCTACAAACAATATATTAAATATGATTGTCCAACTATACCATCCAGAAGTAATATAGTCTTCTTCTGAAACAGTGACGATTAGTTGTTTCATCAAGGCGAGCATACACAGCTATATCTTGATCGTTTAGAGCAGTGATCCCTGATCCTATGAACCATTACAACCCCTGAAATCGTAAACTGCAAAGACTATTTCTAAATAGTTCAACTTTCCACAAATGAGTATCTGTAGCGTTCTCTAAACGAGATCTACAATTGGGAAACAGGGGGACTCAAAGTCGGAAACTTGAACATCTCATAGTTTATTATTTGTTTCATCAAGACCAGAATTTACAGCTAGAGTGGTCCATGGGTAGATACACAAAGGTACAAATTTGATAGTTCTGGGTATGATCAAAATAAGGGACGCGCCATCTGGAAGACAGACTTATAGAGTCTGAACATATATACTTATCGTAAATCGATATTAAATGTTGAAAAGTTAAGATTAGTGGTGGAGATCTAACGGGAACACTATATTAATTAGTTTGTCATTAGAAAACTACGTTGATAGAATATACAGAAGAAATTAGGCCAGACAAGCTCATTAGCCTTTCAACTTAATATATTTTACTAATTTTCTCTTCTCGACACAAACTATACGTGCTTTTTCCCGATCCCAATGAGAACATTGTCAATATTTTATCAGACAAATTACAGACCGCCTCACGAAATACACGTTCTTCCTCCAATTTAATCAAAGGAGTAACTAATACGATCTTTACTCCAAAAATAATCCACAAAAATTTGTTATTATCTTGACTTCTTTACATCACCAAATTAATAACAGCAATCATTACGGATTGATTAAAGATTGCCAACACTGACTTTTAGTTCATTATAGAGGAAGTCAAAGATTTATCTGGATTGAAGAAATTAAGTCTAACAGTGTAATAGAGTAAGCTGGATAATGTAAAACGAGGGTGTGGATTATATAGAAAGTGTAAAATAAGTATATGGATTGTAAAAAAACGTGGTTATGAGCTGTCTGGCACAGTCATAATTCCAAACACTTGACCTCCACTTTAAATTTACTCTCATTATTTTACAGGTTAAATCCATTCATATTTGAATCGATTTGGTCAATCTTCTTGACGATCGTCCAATTTTCATGAGATGATAAACCAAATATTTCAAAGTAATAAGAACTTTTATAAAGAAATGTTCTTGCAGACAGTTTCTTCGATTTTTTTTTGTCTGGGCGTGAAAGAATTTTATATTTTAAGTATTGAATCATATCGATGTATATCTAAAAGGAATTCTGAACTAAGTATATATTATACTAAATAATAAATTATGCCATTATTCGCTCTATATTGTCACAGAAACATTTCAACGCGGATCACTGAGTAAACGCAAAAAGAATTCTGCTTATCGCGTTTTCTTTTAATCGCTTAAAAGGTTTGGAATAAATAAATAAAAGCCATTTAATGCCATGCAACATGTTAGTAAAACTCGAACATTAAACTCGAACATAAAAGCAAGTCTGTATCAGATAATCTCTTTAGCGTCAACTAGATTACTCACCGGAAGTACAAGTCAACCGGATATACTAATCCCGCACTAAATTATTTGTAACGTGCAGAATGCTGCAATCTGATCAATATAAAGGAATGTATTTAATGGAATTATATTGAAGTACGTTGTAATCTCTATTGGAGCCGTGTTACGTTTTTGTGTTAAACTACTTTAACTCCAATCTTATTGATGTTCTTTAACAGATGTTCTGTAATTCCCCAGTCTTACATGTTCAATCAAATTTTCTTTTTTTTTCTTAAAGTCAATTTACAAAATTGAATGTCAATAAACAAGCAAAAATATCGTGATTGTTATTCTAACAATTTTCTTCGAAATTTTGCTTCTGTGTTTAAAGGGGAATGTTCAGGTTGATTTGAGCCTTAAACCATGTAAACAGTCTTCAGAAGGAATAAAACTTTACAATAATCGGCACTGTAAGGCCTTCTTGTATCTTCTTTCGTTTACAACCTTCTCATCAGTCTAAAAATTAGGCAACCGCAAAATTGTACGTCTTGTTGATTAGGTCTAGTATAAAATCATCGTGCAGGTATGAGACTGGATAATCCAAACTTAATATTTGAAAGCAAATGGCGGTTCATGCAAATTCGATTTGCCGTTCTCAATTTCAACCAAGGATAATTGTGAATTCGCATGGATTTGAAGGATAAGCCGTGAACACTATTATTGATTAGATTATGTAAACAATTTCGATGTCTGTGACAAGGTTACGGTCGTCCAACACCGCGGCGTCGAGTTAGTGAACATGGCCCTTTAAGCATATTAATTTGAAAGGGAGAAATGTTTTCTTGAAAGATTTTACTACATTAATGTCTTGAATAAATTTATCTTAAGAATAACTTCTTCTCATTTGTCCCTTGTTAATCGTCCAACCTGCACCTCGAACTTATCTGTCAAGTGACATTAGCTTCAATATAACTACCAATAAATGTCGTGACTAAGTAGTTTCAAACAGAATACACCAGATTAAAACACAGTTAAAAATGTGAAATAATAATTAAATTAAGAATTTCTTTCACTAATTAAGATATAATATAATTATCAGTTTAACTTGTCTGTTACTGTTGAAATACAGACAGATTTGACGCCTTCTTTAACATTTTAAAATCATATAAAGCTATTGTTTCGTTAATTTGCGTTACGCACCTTTTCTATGAAATTTTCATTTGTCATTATGTTTCAAATTGATCTTAAAATTGAAAAAATGTTCTATATGGAGAAAGCACATGTTATAAAAACCATTAAATAGTTTTAAATTTTGAGTAATAGAGAAATCTGAGTACCAATAAGTAATCTCAGGAAGTCGTAAAATATTTTGATTGAATCTTGATTTGACTTTACAGTGCAGCTTTATGTTACATGGATCATTAACAATAATTGTTCTGAACATTGTTTAGCAAAAGAATGCAGCATTTCAATAGAGTTAATCATATCATATAACATTGAGTCATGTTTCTGAGTGCAGTCCAATAGGATTATCAAGAAAACAAGGCAATATATAGAAAATAATGTATTTCATGTTGTTTATCTCAAACAGTAAATTGATTTTGTTTTCGTTTAGAAAAGATTTCTTTTAACACTGATTGGATTATAGAATTTAATTCTTTACAAACACTCTAGTCCGGAAACACTGGAGTCAATTATTGTCTGGCGGGAGGTCAATTCAACCGAGCGAATGACAGTCTTTTATCGCTACATTTCTAATGGAAACTCTGCAAATATCGAGTTGTTGATTATAGGCTATAAAAACATCAGATTCTATGTAATGTGGCATTCATCCGTGAATTTAACGAATACAGTGTAAAGGAATTAGCCGTTTCCTTGATTCTAAACTAGACTAGTTTAATATAGTCGTATTTTATTGCCATGTATTCCCTATGGCTTGCACTATATAAAGATCGAATCTATCATGTCGGCGTTTACGGATGATCTGATTTCAATGCAATGTTGCAGATAATGCCACAAACAAGAGTTGCGTGAAAGAGAATAGAAAATCAATGCATAAGGTTGGTTGATATTAAACTAGATAAAGATTGGAATCAGAATCAAGAGAGCGGACAATCAGATAGAAAACAACATACTGTGAATGATTAATATCAAGACAAATTGTATTTTAAACCATAAGAAATAAGATTTTTACAAGTTGTTGATGTACCAGTTCGACAAGCAGATGTAATCAACATATTTAATTTCATAACCTTCAATTTGCACTTAAAATCGTTAATTTGTGACCTAGGCCAGTGGCTTTATGAGATTATGTTCTCATCACTAAATAACACCATTTTTGAAACAGATGAGCACAAGTAGCGATCATTTCTGGAATATTATAGTTTGTTTATGATGTCAGAGCAATGTTCTGCTGAAGATAAAATCTTGCTCAAATATCATTTTCTAATTTCAGCTATCGTACGGATTGCGAGTTAATTCTGTACCGTAGAGAAATGGAACATGATACTACCTACAATTATTTGCTTTTGGAAAAGACATAATCTTTATCTTTCTGATATCGGATAGGTTAGTCTGTACAAATCAATTCTAGATCGACTAGCGTTAATCATCAACGATCTTCTGGTATCTAAATTAGTCTAGGTCACTTTATTTTACCCTGTAAAAGCCTATTGACAGTCTATTATCAGGTTAAAGGATCTAAATAATTGGTTCAAGGTCTCTATAAACTTAAGCATTAATCTAGACCTAGATAGCATCAACTGGACGACCCCGAGTGTAAACTCATATTATTTTCCAATTAGTAGTCTCTCATGGAACTGATATCATAGAATCAAACTTCAAACCAATATAGCTTCAAGACATTGGACTTGATAGTGGGAAATACCTACACAATGACAACTCAAAAGTCAAGTTTCTTGTCATCATCTCTTTAAAATTTACAGAAAATTAACTTTATTAATGTTATACAGTAGAAGGCTGCCTTGGTCGTTTATGACTCTATTAGTCTCATTTATTTGTATATCTTTATCTAGTGCCATTCACATTACACCACAGTGTAAGTAATGATGTTGTAGGTGTTTTTATTAATGAATGTGTATCTACATCTGAAGTTTACAATATTGAATACTTATAGGCCTATATACTTAACAAATTCTATTCCATTCAGATAACATTTGTATTCAACAAGTTTGCATAATTAATCAGGCATTGATGCCTTCTAAGCAGGGGCGGACTGGGCCGCATGGCTACATGGCTAAAGCCATGCGGGCCGGTGTGCACGGGGCCGGTTTGTGAAAAATGACAAAAAAAAATATTTATATTTTGAAAGAAAAAAAAAAAATGGTTATACTCAAAATTTCAAAAGAAAGTGGCCGAAATCCGCTGGAGGCGCGCGGAAATCACCTTTATGGCAGACCCCTTAAGCAGTGGCGGATCCAGGGGGGGCGCAGAGGGCGTACTTTAACTTTGTCTTTTTTTCTTTTTTTTTAAGAATTGGGAGAATACGAAATCAAAAATGTCTAACCCATTAACGTTTACTATAAAACATACATGGTCTACGTCAAAAACCGTTAAATTAGTACAATTTATACAATTTAAGCCAAAAAAAAAGGTCAAAAAGATTTTCGCCTCGCTTTGCTCGGCCAAAATTTGGATCTGCGCACCCCCCCCCCCCCCCCTTTGCAAAAACGTGAAAACGCCCCTATTAAGACCCCTACGCTCTGGGTTGGTGCTTTGTCCGCCACACTTAAGTGGGCCGGTCAATGGAAAAAAAACCATGGCCGCGTCACGGCCCCAGTCCGCCCCTGCTTCTAAGACTTAGTTTAAAAGGGTTTGTTCAGTAACTCTGTTGGATAAATTGAGTTGTCTCAGAAACGGGAATTTTTAAGCTAAGCTAATCAGTAATAGTGTTCACAGCCCTCTCTCGAAATTTCAACCTTCAAATCCCTGTGTTTCCGTAATTATCAGCGTTTGAAAGTCATAAATACGACAGGTATTTCATTGTGATTATGCATAATATAGACAACACATAAAAATGAAAAAATAAATTTTTAGGTAAGTGTATAAAAGAAGGGTTTGTGCGATTTTTGTGCAGTTCTGGTACTTCCGGATTTACGTATATTCAAGGCCAATTCGACCCTTGAAAATGCTGAACATTCCCCTTTAATGACAAGTGTCCCCATCTACCAATAATATTAAACGATAGTGGACAACCACACATAACCACAGATAGTAGTAACCAACATGTCACCAGTATCAGATGAAATATGACGGAAGCGACCGAGATATCAGAAGGTCGGAGAGTAAGAACTATAAATTGTATATTAATTGGAATAGCAATATGATAAAGTTCTATCTGGATGATAGATGATGGGAAGTGATTTATATTTCTCTTTAATAGTAAATACTTTCTGTAATATCGGCTATTGATACCATCGTCTTGGGTCAAAATCTTTAATTTGTATTCAACAGACACTAATTCCAAACGTGCTGAGCGGCTCTCAAAATGTACTTTTGTGGCACTGTCTTCTTGTAACTATTTAAAGTACATCAGATTATGTATAGAAAGTAATTCTCACATTTCAATATGTATTTAACAAGGTTTGTATAGCACCGTGTGAGGTTTCACCAGAAAATGTTGAAATGTGGCTCATTAATAACTATTTTGATTTTCCTAATTCAAATACATGAACACATACTGACAAGATCTCTCATGAAAAATTGAATCTGGATTTCAACCCGCACAAAATCTAATATCATGTAAAGACGTTGCTTCACATCAATTCTTGGACCCGGTGCTTTTTGTCGAATGGTCCTTTTTTGTATACTTTGTTACTCAGTTACAAACTTTAAGCAGAAACTACGAACACATCTAAATTGGAAGACATAACAGAATATAAAATGGGTGGCCTTGATGTCAATCTTTTACGATGCGGAATGATATTACGACCTTAACGTAAATTGACTCTTATTGCCAATTTTAACCTTTGTTAATCACCTTAAACCTATTAGCAGTAACTAATTAACATCTGAATACCTAAGAGACAGATTCCAGGACAGAGCTAATTCAGAACGATCTAAGCTTCTTTAAGGACACGAGAGACACCTAATTTAGTTAATAATATTGCATTTAACCCACAATGAAATGGGGTTTTACGTCAATGAATTTTGATCAAGATGGTTTTCGGCATCAAAAGTCTAGATAATTAATAGAAAGAGACATATTTGATAGAACAGAGACGGGATTATGCATACGTATTTTAAGATCAAGCAGAAACACCTTGAAATTTCAAGATTTAGAAAATCATCTTTGAATGCAAACTTTGGGTTGGACTTCGAATAAAATCATATTAGGACTGGAGACATTCTAGCTCATTCCCTTGCTGGTGTTACTTGACCTGTACCTGCGAGTACTGATTGGAAACACCAGAATCATACCATTGACATCAACGTTAATGCTGAACAGAAATAGCCCTTATAACAAAACATACATCTTAATGTGGAATGGATTTGACAAAAATACACAGTAATATATTTAATCCAATGTTAATGGAAAGAAACATGCAAAGGAGTCATATTTTAGTCTGTCTCGACAACATGGTTGATGGCAAAAGACCAGAGCTAGAAAGATGGATTACTTTTCTGTCTGATGTTTGAAGGTCAAAAAAGTTAATTTAAATAGATGTTCAAAAATAGATATAAATCGGTTCTGAGAAAATAGTTCTAGACCATTAATCACAGTGTTTCCTTCACGCAGGCTTTCATTATGAATGTAAAACCAACACGTTATTTCTACTGGGCTTAGTTAACACTATCAACAGATTTGTGGACCTCACCGTGTCCATTTAAACAAAATACAAAATCTAAGAACGTCTTCAACCAATAACTTTGTACTAAATGCGTCGACCAGTTTTGTTTTTGCTTTATTGAACGCGGGGCATGAATCAGCATGCCAAGTTCAAACACACTAGATCTGTGCCGGTGTTATTTGTGTCATACTTTGACACAAATCCGTAATACTTCTCTTTGCAAAGATATTGACAGGAAAGTCATGCGAATAATAAGATAAAACGTATCAAAGCATTTTGTAATGTGTTATGAAAGCAGTTTTATTGGCCAATTGTAGAAGTTGCTGGTGCTTTGACTTTGACTTTGACTTTATCAGTGAATCTTCACTATCGTCCTGGTCAATGTCTCTACTATAGTCCAGAAAAGTTTGGAATCGTATTAAACACTGCATGGCGTTTGACCATCCTCATAAACTCAGTAGCTAGAGAAAAGGAGGACGTAATACATATATACATAACCATTAGTCTTAAAACTTATGGGATGCGTATGCCTTCTGAATCCAATTATTTACACTATGACAGCGTGACTTGAAATCCGTAATTGTAGCCCAGATTAAAACTGACCACGGACATTGGCCTGAGTGTTAATCTTCTTAGTTAGTTATCAATATGGGGATCACATTGAGAGAAATAGTTTAATTATCCCCGACAATTAGAACAAAATAAAGTAAGATATAGTTAATAATCGTATGGAATAAAACTAATAAATCTTATTGGCCCTCCAAGGTGGATTTTATAGAAGGTCAATGTTATATTCGTAACAATTAGACCTTGGTACCTTTCATCCGATAACATAAAATGAAAAATAATGATACACAAAAAGTTAAATAGAAGCATTTGAATTGATAGTGTCGCTTTATTAGATTTTTCATGTATGTATCATGCCCATATTCAGAAAATCAAAATGCTATACCCTTAAATACATAACACTGCTTTTTGAACGTTATCATTGAGGCTATTCGTGTGCCAGCAGGTGAGTTTCAGACCATGCTTACTTTTTTCGAAACACCTGATGGTACTTCTCGATGGTACTTCTCGTATGGGAAGTCCACTACTATACAATCATTACGCCCCGATTTTGTCATGCTTTGGAACTGAATTTCTTGTACGATTTTGTTATTCTTTGTTATCTCACGTGAGCACAACTGTCCTATGATGCACGTTATTGATTTTTGAAAAAGCAGCGAATATCAGTTACAAAGCGTTCATTGTGCATAGCAATACATCCATACGTGACTGTGAGATCAGTCGAACAAGAAGCAGAAAAACGTATTCAACCTTTGCAAAAACTTAGTGAATCGAGTCAATTCCCAACGAGTGATTTCTTTCAGGACATTATAACCATCAAATCTACGAATACAAGAAATGGAACAAGTATAAGAAACATAAACCAGAGTCAACGAGAACGGTCAGATTAAGAGCCATGTCAGAAAAGTTGTGAACATGGTTATAAATGTCAATAGAAAGTCCCAGTGAGACGTGGAATAGTTTAGTATAACTATCATAATCCTCATATTGGTCTATTCCATTGTAATTGAGGTACTGTTATTGGTCTAATGGTATTAGAAGGACAATGCCACTTCACATAAACAATAACAAATCTAAACCAGAACACTGGCTACCATTTCCTTTACACAGAAATCGCATCTCTTTTGATAACGAAAACGGTCAAGCTAAGAACCATATCAGATACCATATTAAATGGCTATCTCTGTTTAGATATTCCGCTTAAAGTCATTTTTTCATCCAATGCGTTTCAATCTTATAAACGTTTGTAAGTAAAGTTACGTTTTTAACAAAGATACATAAATATACAATCATATTTGATATACATGTATCATCAGAAAGCAACTAAATATTTAGAAAGCTTCTCTATCTATTTAATATCTGAGTAGCTATCGAGATGTAATGATATATATGGCCAATTGGTAAGAAATCTAAAAGTTTCGATACCCTAATCAAATTTCACAATCGATATCTCGACAGTTAATTCACTACAATTTAATACATGAGAAACATCTATATTTTTGTAGTGTTAACTATTAATGTATCTTCCTACGCCCTTCATTGTCATAACATTTTTTTACGGTTATTTGTTTAGTTTCCTGTTAATATTTTATAAATAATTGAACATCGGAAGAATAGTATACGCCCTTTCTCAGCATTGCAAAAAAAAAATCATGGCTTTAAAACACTTTATAATAGATGACAAAATTTTGTTCTTCCGAGTACCATACAGAACAGTAAAATACACAGGGACTGCCTACACCAATTGAAAACCAGCATTTCGTCGTTTCTGTATGTAAATAATGTACTAGGTTTAACGCTTAAGTAATGAACACACTGACAACATTTTTGGCCAACAAATCTGAGCAGTAAAACATTTGTTCCTATATACACACGACAACAGTTCGACAACATGTTGCGCAAATTGTTACCATCTTTTATTATTGCGATGGATAATACAAACAATGTGCCTTATGAATTAATCGTAACGACCGCTAATTCTCAAACTCCTAAATACGAAAAGGTTATATATGACCTATGTTCAATCTATTTTAACATTGAAATAAATTCCAGTTTTGTACTGAAATGCTTTAATGGAGCCGAAATATTTATTAAAATCATAAAATCACATCACATATTATAAAAAAAACCTAAAAATATTAAAAAAATGACAATTTCTGATGCAATTAGTACCATTTCTCGAATCGATTTTCATTCAATACATGCTAATCATTTCTGAAGATGTTTTAAAGGAGGTCTAAAGGTTATCCTGTTCCTGATAAAGTAGTTATTCAATGCTGAAACCTGCAGTGTATAGTAATGGCGGATAAATAATAAATATCTCTTCACAAGATTCATAAAACTATAGCTCTACATAATTGCACAATTTCCGTCATTGCATTTGTGTTTTTGTACAAAGAACAATTTTATTGATGTTATTGCTGTCTTTGTCGTTAATGTACGCCAATTCAAAGGAAAATACGGAAATAGTTTATTATCATGAATATGGCAACTACAAAAAATCAGGAATAATAAATTTATATCAGTAGACTTATCAAACAAGAGGTACTAGCAAGTGTTTCGGAAAGAGAAAGCATGATCTGCTTCATGCGCAACACCTACTCTCGATTGTTCGGACAATTCCCCCCCCCCCCCCCCTCCCCCCACTTTTTACTCCGCTACTGTTAAAATGTAATTCACGATTACAGTTACGTAATTGTACTATTAAAAACAACAGGCTACTCTCGTGAATGATATTTTATTTATCGGAATCCTCTTCACTATATGGTTGTAACAATAAGAGAGATCCCACTAACAATTTTCCTTCAATTTCTGTAATATGTAATTCACGGTTACAGTTACGCAAATGTACTATTAAAAACAACAGGCTACTCTCGTGAATGATTATTTATTCATCAGAATCCTATTCACTATATGGTTGTAACAATACGAGAAGGATATTACATGGCCAGTATCTGGTGGAGTAATTACACTGACGGTATGATATTGAAATGGATAACAAGAGACCAGGGGTTGATTCATTCCATCACTAATTATTTTATAAGTTGAGATATTACTGACTCTCAAGGGAGGTGAATGAAGCTCAGCGAGTAAATACTGTCAAGAGTAATTAGCTGGCTGATCTCATCTCCTGTATTCAACTTTTATTTCATAATATTCAGTGGTTACTATCTTCAAGCAGAAGGCTCGGGTTTGCTTTTTCGTGTAGATGCTCGGTCGCTGACAAGATATAGGTTCAGTACCCCGAAGAAGGAGAAAATAAATGCTTGTCCGATGACAACCAAGGGTCTAACACCTGGAGGAGGTATAAATTATGTGAAAATGAGTATAGTACACAAGACAGTTGCATTCCCCGCTCTGGGAAGTAGAATTGACATAACTTTTTGTTCATGAGGATATAGTAAGGAATAAGGGATTTGAATCAATTATAAATGTGTTCAAACTCACTACCATTTGTACATTGTGAGACACTTAATGCATTAACTCTTTAAATATTACTTAAAAATATATTCTGTACAATATTAAGAGTACATGATGATTTTGCTGTAGTATGTCGATATGTCATTTCGGTGAATCTACTTATTAAACGATTTACTTTTCTTCTGATCATTATTAGTATTTACTCATTACTTTTAGAAATAATATGTCAAGTTATGTCCAGTATAAAATAAATGTTGTGGTCGCAAGGTAAACGTACAGAACTCGATAAAACTATTAGCAATCGATAGTGTTCAACAGGTTACAGTAAGGTATATCAAGCCTCTAGTCTATAATTACCAATCTGAATAAATAAAGATGACGATGAAGTTCTACTTTTTCTTTTATTTTTTAACTTGATATACAGTCATTAGTAAATGCTGTGGAGCAATGCTTTAAATGCTTTAAATTGAAATTGTTGAGCAGCAGTTCATAATTCTACCCCAAAGGGAATGCGCACCAGCGTGTAGTACGCGCCCAAATAAAATGTCCAGCACTGCATGGTACGCACCCAAATACAACGTACAGCAGTTAATGGTTTGCTCCAGAGTTGAATTTGTTCATTAGCTGCTAACATATTTTGTCAATGTGTTTACATGGATTTCCAGATTTGTTTTACGGTTGGTATCGTTCGTACTTGAACTTTCAAATTACATCATATTGGGGAACGTATTGAATTGATAGCATTTAATGGAACCCATTGTAGATAATTGAGCTCATTGCATAAGATATTGAATATTCCAAAAGCACTTTTAAAAACATAATTATCAGATATACTGATGCATAAAACAATCTGAACAGGGCGGTTACGCTACATAATGGAACCTTTCAAGCATCGCGGTATATGCTTTAAAAACAACTGTATATCTACGATCTAAGACAGAATTCTAACTATAACTGATATTGATTCTAAGATCTAAAACAGTTTCTATGTATCGTCTAATCTACCTAGTAATTAATATGGGTTTTAATTGATTTTTACGTCTGGATTCTAGTTAAATTAATACCGTTCACTTCATTAAAATCTCCTTTATTTTAACTTTATTGATTATCTTTATGATATGATTATATTATATTGACTTCTGTCAACATTAGGGTCGACTGAACAGTAGGTTGTCAACACGAAGTTTAAAAAAGGAAAGTCAGTTTGCGGGGGATGGTTCTGTAGGCGTCTTCTTGGACAAACACATTGTAACCAAAAACAAAGTATTCTAATCATGCCTAGAACTTACTATGGCTAACATTGACAGCGTGAAGGTGGTGCAATTAGATTCATATTCATATCCATATGTGTTTTGCACACATTAAAGGCATACTATTCGTTTCCTTCAACCTTTGTCAATTGTCCTTATTACCAGAACGGTCAGAATTTGAACTATTAGTGTTACATAAATATATGAATCCAGCGTAAGTATTTACAAATGCCAATAATACGTATTAAGGTTACCTCGGGCCTATTGGATGTAAAATAATCTCATAGGGTCCTTTACAATGAATATCAAGACATTGATCATTAAGAACTGTACTGTGATCGAAATGATGGTCACAGATACAGAATAATATTTAGTAAAACATAGGGATGTGATCCAGCAAATGATCAGACTATCAGGACAAACCGATTGTTGTCCTCCCTAATAGTGTTCTGGACAATAGAGTGTAGTGTAGCATTTATCGCAGGTTTACCTCAGAAACAGGTGTTTTCAGCACCCTCCTTCCAGCACCCTCCCATCACCAATGTTTCAAATCGATTCACCTCAGAAATAACGATTTTTCATGCAGGTGTTTCCGGCACCCCCTTCTAGCACTCTGCCATCGCAAATCGATTCACATAAATAATGATATACGTATACTCCGTCTGTTATTACTTCTGAACCTGAATGAGAGTTAACGGTGCAGAAAGATAAGATAAAACCCTATATTAACAGACATGTATATAGATAATTATAATATACAACCTAATGATAGTCATGGTTATATATTAAAGTTGTAGATATTGGTAATTATAGCTGGAAATACTGATCGTTGTCTTTATGTAGGATGGCCCTTGACGGTGACTGATCTCGGGAAAAAATTAATTCAGTGTCCCTGTGGGAGGACTACTGATTATTATGTCGTTATGTAGGAATGGACTTCGATAGCTACATGTATCTATCCTTCAAATAAGGAACCTGGGTATGTTTTCTGTATGGACGACAAACGTTTGCAGGCTTTGTTATTCAATATTGATAAAATAATGTGTAACATACATGTATAAGGTAATCTTGACAATACCTGTGTACAATGGTACAGAATCGGCCTTTAATAAGTCTATATGAGGATCTTGATAAACACTTTCAAAGTTACACAAAAGTTAATATCCTCTCATGTGACTGATAAGTTCGAAGCAGTTATTATTCAATACATGATAAAAACCGACATGAAATAATTTCCATGCAGGTTATTAACACAATATCAAGATTATAAACGGAACTGTACCAGTCTATTTCCACAACCACCTGCTTGTCTGTTGATTACGACTAGTCTGGGATGTAAATAGAATCACAATAGAATTTTATCTATGGGTAAGACTTCATCAAACTTCCTCAACTAATAATTGCAGTCTAGGTTTTAAGGCATAATGAGATACTTTTAGGGTTTCATTGAGTTGTTTAACTTGAAACTAGAGTTCTATATCTACAGAAGAAACTAAACTAAATATTATCCTACCTCTCCTTTAGAATCGATCTGAATTTCAATGATTTCTCTCTTTCTCAATATTCCTGAAATTATACAAACAGACAACCGTTTAAACTGTTATTTTAGACAATACACAGATGAATTAAATTTACTTAATGTAAAGGTCAGCAAAACCATACTTTATCATGTTTGATATGGGTTATCTCTAAATAGTGTTCTTCAAAACATGGAACCGCAAGAAAGTCACGTTGACACTGGTAACATGAGTGACATTAGTACCATTATTGTTTGCTTCTAAAATAATTCTTTAGATAGGGTAGATGAAAGCTCGCTCTTCGTAACTCCTTAAAAAAAACCCTAGAAATATGTTCTTGACGGCTGTCCACTGCGACAAATCACACATTCGCAATATGCTTTACAATTGATGCAAAGCAAGAACAGCAATCCAAAAAGGAAAGGAAGCTGTGGTAATACAATGATGTCAATATATTGGAAATTAATCTTGAATAAAAAAAACCCGGACAGTTACTTAAATAATACAGACAAGATAACGCTAACGTATACATATCTTCGATAGCACAGGCAGTGCGTTAGAGGCATAGGCATTCAATTAGAAACAAAGTTTCATACGGTGTCATTTTTCAAGAAGCAATTATCGTCTTTTAACACCTACACTTTCTAAGAAACAGACAATTTTTGAGAAGAGTACAGATTAGAAATTAGAGACAAACGACAAAACATGATACAAAAGACATGGCTGATCAATTAAAATGCTTCCAGATGAATGTCGATTGTCAGGAATATAATACATAATGTCAGAATGTATATGATTTGTCGACTTGTCACATAAAGGCATGTGACAGTTTGTCACTAATGGCACCATAGTTTATTCAGAATGTAATCATCCTGACAGTAATTACAGTTGGTTGGTTCCTGTTATTAACAGTTGTTTCTATTAGTTATTTATTAACTAATAATGCCTGTATTTATTTTCCCGACTCTTACTTTATTGTGACACTGACATATAAGACAATCAATTTACTTAAAAGATGTTCTACTCTTTGTCATTAGCAAACGATCGCCGTAAAAGTTACACTAGCGCTTTGCAACATATGGTTATGGAAAGTGTCCAGGATGGCCGATCGGGTCATTAAATGCCAGAATGTACGCGTAACAACTTTGAAGAAGTCACGAAAACAATCATTGACAACTCTAATGAAATCTCAACAAAAATGTGCGGGTATTGGATAAATGCGTACCATGTTAAATTTGTTAGCAAATTGAAAGCTTAGCATTTATTCCACGACAGGAAACTATTCTATGCTACAAATACGTTTTTGAGGATAATATCTGTGTCTGTAATAGCGTTACATGGATGAATCTATAACTTATAACTTTCTTTAACATACACTTTAATTCTCAACACAAATAATCGATTATATAAAAAATATATTTCTCTTTTTTTATTTTCTTCCACTTCAAGACACATACTTATTCACCAATGTTAAATGGCATGCATGTCACCGGAAATTCCTTACACGTTTTCAAACAAATAAACGAAATGGAATAAGTGATAGACAGAATCTTTTAAGAGTTGTTATTAGCCATAAAATAGTTCCTAATAAAAACACAGCTTGTCAAAATTCTGCCAGAACTAACACTTATAAAGCTCTTCAAAAAGTCGAAGTGTTTCCTGAAGTCTGATAGATGGAACACTCCGATCTCGCTTTAAAAAGTTAATATTCCAAAGAGGTGACAATTAGCGATAAAAACCTGTAAAATACATACATAAATGAACAAATAATAAATCCCATTAAAATGATATTTCAGTAATTACAAGTCAGTCTTTCGAAGCTTCAAGTCGTTTGCCAAAGGCCTAACTTTAAAGCACTACAAATCTTCAATGTATATAAGATTATATATCTGCTTATATCTATAATCAATGTATATATTTAAAGGCATAAGATTATGCACACCAGAGAGCGATCTATGCAACAACAGTCACGACCGGGGTGAGAAATTCAATAT
Source organism: Lottia scabra (assembly GCA_029955415.1). Classification (NCBI taxonomy): domain Eukaryota; kingdom Metazoa; phylum Mollusca; class Gastropoda; family Lottiidae; genus Lottia; species Lottia scabra. Next base: position 40,994,926 of record JARJEI010000001.1, read on the forward strand.
AGGCGTATTTATTGTATTATATACACAGCGAGCAATATCATGATAATGATCGACCTGTAATTTAAGAAGACGTTAACGGATCGTAGCTAGTTGAGGAAGTAGATCCATTTGCATGAACCAGGAGCAGTGTGGATTACTTAAGCTTTTAATGAATTATTATTAAATCAAATGACATAATGGCTATCTAATAATTATAACTATGACGAATCTACAAGAAAGGTAAAATCAAGTCAACAGCCTTCGCGGTTCGAAAGGAAAGGTTAACATGTCCTGCATTGCTAGATCGAACTACTACATTAGTTCTAATGGTTCAGGTACAAATGAAGTTAGGTAACTTGGATATACAATACAGTGAGGATAAATGTGTTCGAAGCACCCATCATTTGGTACCTTTTGATCTGACGATGATCCATAAATCACCAAATGAATATCATCTATACCCTCGGTTCCCAAACAGTGATACTAGTACCCCTTGGATGTACAAGCGAACATTACAAGGGGTACTTGAGAAGCCACGTAGAAAATTAGTAATAAAAAAGTATAAAATGGATTAAATATCAAACCCCATCAACTGAAAAATATCCTTTTAATTTCATGTTGGCCCTTAATGTTACTTAAAGTGGGCGAAGGGGTACCAGGAGATTGCGTTAAAAATAGGGGTACGAGGAGTCCAATAGGTTGGGAACCAAGGATCTATACAGAAAGCTCGCCTCTAATGAAACTTTACTGCACCTAGTTGGGCTAATAAGGCATAGAAAGACATTCAGTGCCAGAAAAGCAGCAGAAGTCCATTTTTCATTGTCCAAATGTCGAGGAATCTTAAACGTAATCCTGTAAGACACGGGAATTGGTTTATAATACTATCTGATCAGCAAGACGCTTTTTCCTGAAAAAATCACCTGAATTCGATTGCCTTTATTGTAATAATTAGAGCAATAGATATAGATGTATTCACGACTGTAATAAAACTGCGATAAAACAATAATAACACAATGATAAAAATAATGCTTTATTAGGTTTATATTCAGAAACTGATTCTTTATATAAATGTCACTGATTAATATTAACTATAGTTATTGCTTAGTACAGATCGGGGTCGTACTTTGTGCATTTGATACTGATATTAATTAAAAAAAAAACTCAATAATGACGCACAGAAAAAAAATCCAACACAATTGCAATCATTCGCTCGAATGATTTTAAATGAGCATGGTCAACAAGACGGGATCGGCAGAAAACACCCAGGTGCTATTGAATGTGAATTAAAAGCCTATCAGATAACCGCGATTACAATATGAATCCAACAGATAAATATACAGATTAAGTACTAAATATGATATTTACATAAATAAATATGACCGTTGCATATTGTTTGTGCGATTAAATTTGATATACACGTACAATGCAAAAAGTATTTATATACATTACTAAATTAAAGCATTTATTCATTCATTCAAAAAATGTTTGCTTCGCTACTGACATTATTCCTTTTCTGTGTTTCTTGACTTAACAGGATAACATAGTTAATTTCAAATAATATATTACGAAGTATTGCGAAATTATATATAAAGTCATTGTGGGGAAAATTCACCTGGCAACTGTCAAGAGATACATGGCTGAATTTTTGTCTGAACTCTTTTACTACCGCCTCTGACATCTTAAATTAAAGCAAGCATTGATACCTTTTACATTCAAGAATGATTGCTTTAGGAGATTGCAAAATTAAAATTACTACAAAAGTTTTCTTTAAAAATTCATTCTTAGAAATGAAACAGTATATAAGCATGAAAGAATCCGTAATTTAGCTTTGAGCACAGGAATTTAATAAACACACAAACATATCTTTCCTCATAGCATAGACTAACCCATGGTGTACCAAATTACATTATATTATTAAAAAGCGCTCGTAACTTTGATCAAGTATTGCACAAAGAATATATCGGTAGACAAGATCGGAAGAACAGGAGAGTATAGTATGAACGTCTGGAAATCATTCGAGTTATTCTATCGATAATGATTACAGATTAGATGTCTCAACAGATATTACAGACCTTTATAAAGGGTAAATGTCATTTAAAATCACATTGGATCTACAACTAGTTAACAAATATAGGACAAACAAATTGCTTGTATCATTACAACTGATTTAAATAATAAAACCCAAGCACGAATGATCCCAACCGTAAATCAAATCTCGAAATCCATGTAAACACAGGCAATACATTGGTAGCAGCTTATGAACTTTTCATTTGAAGAAGTATATCAATAAATTAGTAAATATTTCATAATGAAAAGTGGTATAAGGTGTCTAGAAGAGTTAGCATACCCTGCTTTGCCTGCACTCGTCACTGCTACCCCGTGATATTACATCAATAGGTTATTGATTTCTGATTTCTGTCACAAAATCAATTTTAAAGTTTTAAACAGCTAAAACACATAAAACTACTTTTCAGATAAATGATAGTTTGATGGGCCTACTGTCCTGGTCAACTCCAGATGTTAGTTTTACTGGATTTGTCGGATGACCGTAAACACAAATAATCTTTCAGTTTTTAACTATTGCCTTTTCACCAGGTTTATGAATTCTTGGTATATATTACTACCACTGACGGAAGATCGATTGCCAGCTAATTATAAATACAGTATTTAGTATTTATCATCTGTTATTTGTTGATTATGGGATCATATATTTATAAACAGACATGAAACAAGGTCATAATGGTCAACAGATGGTAAACTATACGAGTACAGAACCTTCATGGAAGTAACCGGCGAAATTACCTATACAGAGAATGTAGGTTCTGGTGTTCAAGGTTTGAATTATTTACTTATCTAAGAAAATAAAAGAAGTCAATCGTGACTACGGTTCGTAAAATGAAATGAATGGAGTTTTACGTCCTGCTTTTCTGCACCTATATGGGCTTATTGAGGACGGGCAAACGCCATGCAATGTGGGAAATTTTGCCAGGACAGCGGCATTAGTCTGCTTTTATTTTCGATTTCCAACTGTCGATGGATCTTTAACGTGCACAGCCAATAGCACACGGGACCTCAGTCTATCGTAAAGAAGAATATTGTTTGAACTGCTTAGTTAATGCCCCGTCTGAAAAGGTTTCTGGATATCATAATATACTCACCACATTATTCTCTATTTGAGCAATAACTCTCTTAAATCTTATCAAAATGCTTTACCTCTAACAATTTGTAAGATTTCAATTTAACTTTTTTCCCTACAATTCAACAACATCTTGCCATCGGCGTTATTTCACTTCTCGTTGTTTTATTAACCTTGTAAAGCCATGAAATATAATATGCTTAATTCTGATAAAAATCTCAACAAACAATTAAAAAGATTCCGGAACTATATAAACCGAACAAAGCATCAAATTACAATTTTAAAAAAAACAAACAAGGCTGTTTAAGGATCATTTTTAAGATGAAATTGATACAATTCCATTTCAATATAATTCACAATCTAATTATGTACGTTTTTCGAAACATTGTGTAAAATGAAGGTTTTATTTACTGCATTTATCCAATTACTGTCTCTTTTTAGTACAAAAGGATACATCTGACAATTGTGTAATTTAAACCGGTTGTGGAAGAGTGATGTTTTACGATAAGAAACGTTTTAACTTTTTACAATAATTAGCTTATCTTTTAATCTTGTAAAACATACTTCCCCACGAGATACAGATAGTAAAACATCCTGTTTTAAATTTCATTTTGTTTTTAGATGCTGTTCGTATTTCACTGATTAGCCTTTAAAAGATTTGAGATTAAACATAAATAGCGTATCACCCACACACTATTATGTCATTGTGTCACCACCGACATTCAAATAAAACAGATCTATAGAACATGTTCTGGACACATTCAAATGAGAAGTACTGATGAAATAAAACTCCGTACAAGCAAAATATCAATATCCAATAACATGGTAAAATTGAGAGTAATAGTCGTATAGTAATGGACTACCCAAAAGAAATGTACCATCAGGTGTTTCGAAAAGATTAAGTATTGCGCGCAACACCCGCTACTACTATATAGTTCAAACATCCAATCTGAAACAATCAGAAAAAAAAAACTTGAAATGCATAAACAAACATTTTTTCAACATACTTTCATGAAGCTATGAGGAAGTAAATGTATATCAATGCCGAATGAGGAAGTACATGATATTTGTTTACTTTTCACTGTTATCATAATTCATGTGAATTATCACACCAAGAATCTTTTTGTCGTAATTGTTTTCCTCCTTTAGGTAACACTTAAACGTTATTCCAATCTAGAGAGTTTTCATATTGCCTGTATGGTATGGTATACAAAACAAACATTATAGCCTATGGGGAGTCTCTGAGAGGTGAATTTGAGACAAACTCAGAGAGAGATTAATTGTTGCAGAATGATAAACATTGTTTTTTTGTCAATCATGCTTGCGACACACACGTCATGTTGAGGCACAACTTCGTCTGGCTAGGGGTCGAGTTTTAAAAGGTAGGTTGACTGCAGTTCATAGTCTATGTTTAGTTTTGCATTCTACGACCAAAATATCCCTACTATATACAATACTAATATAACTGTTCTTAAATAGACACGTTATTTCAACGAAAGACATTTACAGTGTAACAGAGACATCCCATTACGTTGTTGACTGACGAGGAATACACAATGATAGTTAAATAACCACGAGGTAGATAATTTAAAACTAGGTAAATTGAACCTTAATAGAAACAGAATATTTCCATTTCGTTTCCAGACAGTCTGTTTGATTTAAGCAATCTATTTATCTTTAATAAAAATTGATACATATCACTTTCCACAACATTACATTTTAATTTTTTAGCCCAATTATTGCATATATCAATGATGTTTTCTCTTTATTTATGTAATCAATAACAGTCAGGCATGAATTGATGTCGTTGCACCTCATGATTTTGATATTTATAGTAGTGGCGGGTGTCACGCGCGAAGCAGACCATGCTTACTCTTTTCGAAACACCTGATGGTACTTCTCGTATGGTAAGTCCACTACTATATAATTATTGCACCCGATTTTGTCATGCTCTGGACGAGATTTTTGATTAACGGAATTGTTTTGCTTGTACGGATTTTTATTACAGATATTGCAGCTGGTAGGCATTTGTCTTAATTGAAAGGTTGATAACACAATGTAACTTAAATCAGGTAATGTTTCCCTAACTTGTCAAATTCGATTTAAAGAAAAGCAACAAAGGTGCCAAAGCAAATTAATTCTAATACGTACAATTTTAGAAACCAAGAAGAAGTTTCTGACCATGCGAATGGAGATCACCTTTCAATAGAAATTGTCCTTGGGTAACGTCCCTTGGTGATATAACTTTATTTTTAAACACCCGATTTACTTGCACTTACTGCATTCCAGGGCCTAAGAAGACATGTTAGTAACAACGGTCAACGCTATGTCCAAATTAGCAGTGCCAAAATAAGATTTAATGAAAACAAAATAAATTTAAGTAAGATACTTCTGAAAACAGTAGAGATGTAAACAACTTTGAAGACCTGATCATAACAATATTTCACCTCTATGCTATTAATTGTGTTACTCCAATCGCTTACTGGTGTTTTGATCAGCAAAATATTATTATTTATAGAAAATAGAAGTTGCTGCTTACAATCACACATGGAGTGAAAAACCAAGAACATCATTCTGTGAGTAATACAATCTGTAAGCCTGTATATATAATTACCATTGTATAAAAATATTTACTTTTGCCTGACCAGATTCTGATTAACTGGTAAACTAATTACCGTAACCTCGTATTTACCAATTCGCATTTCTAAACAACAACACCCCATCCTTGGGCTCATTTCACCATAATTTTTTCAGAATTAAACCATTTTAAAAGTGGACTAAAGAAGGAACTGATGTCCAGTGAAGATTAAATGCCAATTATTTTCCTCCTATATTTCATCTTTACTTGCATTTACTATGTACCATTTTTTTTTCTTTTTCATTTTTTTTTATAATTATATGCATTGCTCCTGTAATTTTATCAGTACATATTCTTATACCATGTTACTTTTCTCTTTAGTACTATAGAGAACTAGTAAGATATTCTCTTATATTACATGTAACCAGCACTTTTATACTCATCATTTTTGTCTCTCCTGTATATATATATATATATGTCAACATTTTTATACCATGTCACTATTGTTTTTGTATATATGTTATTTGTAGTTAGTAGATTCCAGGGAAGATTACCTTTGGTAACTGGATTTCTAATAAAGATTTTATTATTATTATTATACTAGAGCATTTTTGATTCCTTCTGTTAATTTCAATATTATTTAGGACTGCATTGCACTGTTTAATACAAGAGCATTCCTTTGGTTAATTTAACCATTAAAGTCTTATTCGATATCATTTGTGAATGCATTGGCTAGTCTTATTTCTGAACAACCAAAATACTTGGCAGAACATTAAATTCATTTGAACTACATTAGTAGAACTGTTTTTTTCTTGAGCACCAATGGTATCCAGTTTCATAGAGTCGTGTGAAAGTGCATTGTTTCCAGAACAAATACGGGTTTTCGTGCTGACCTTCTGCGGATTGCTAGAACCTTTTTCAAGCTGTGGCCCAAATTCACGAAGCTCCCAAAGCCATGGCCCCATGTTCTATTCCATACTAGGGAATATAGCGCAAGGGTTGTTGTTTTGTGCCTCCTCATCATCAGGAGGTCAGATGCATTTGACTACAAGCAACTACAGACCTTGTACAGCAAAATATAGTTAAATAAAAGTTGGGCTAGAGAAAAATAGAGAAAAAAATTATATACGTCCTCATGCGCTATGGCCCCCTGACAAACACCCCATGGCTCCTTAGGTTGGGAACCACTGTGCTACAATCAGAACATCGTCACCTTCCAACAAATTCATGAGATGATCTCAATGACTCTAAATATTATGAAAAAACGATTACTACCACCGTAACAAAAACTCCTTTAACTGCAATACATAAATTGCATCTATGACTGCTGCATCTGAGACTCCATAGGTTGTTCTGATGAAGGTGGGCATTCGTTGTGGAATCGTGTTGTAGATCGTTTGATCTTTATTACTCTAATCGTGAGGCGAGTATTATTTGTAGCAGGATTACAGTAGATGTAAACAAGTAATTTATTGCTGATTAGGGATAACCAAGTAATTATCTTCAACCTTCAAATTAGAGTCAAATTTCAAAGCTAAGTAAAGTGATCTTCTATTCCAATTTGAAAACAAACCTCTAGGCTACATCAATAGACAAATACAATAACATACCTTAATGGTATATCAGATGATTAGTGAACGAACGGGATTCAATTTTTGTCTGGTTTTCTGGATTGTGTTGCACAAATTGTGCTGAACGTAACTAAATCTGCAATTCACGAATCTGTTCATTCATATCACAGTAATGTATCTGCTGTTGTATTGGACGACTCCTTGGAGCTGGTTCTGTTATCCTTCATCGATGCCCGTTACATTTTGTGTGTGATCCAGTATCTCGACATTCTTCTATCTTGTTGTATGTTAGCAAGGTTAATAATGCATTCTATTTTTATGTTGAGACGTAAGACAAGACAAAACATCTTTAATCTTTTACGCCATACCTTAAAATGATAATCTAAAACAATTTAAATTTTATACGTTTAACTTTGAAATTTCTTTCTATGAATTTTAATATTGACAGATTTAACTGCTCAAGATTAAAAGAAGTACATGTAAAATAAGTATCTATTGGTTGTACTATTAGAATACCATTTGTTTCAGACACTGTATCGGACTTGGTTCTATAAACATAGTTTTATTGGTCTGGAATTGGTTTAGTAAGTGATTTTATTAACTGTTAACATTAAATAACGGCACCACAAACAGATCGTATCCCTTGAAAATAACATTATCGCTTTACAAATTGTTTATCTTCGTCCACATTAGAAGCTTGGTTGATTTGCCTTTGAAGATTCAATAACATCAAAGTGGGTAAAGCGAGAAATCGGAATCCTATCTCAATTTGATCAAATTCATCTACCATATATAATCGTTGAAGAATTACGAATGTTTTAATTGAGATGAATTAGATTCTAAATATTTCTTGATTATAACATAAAACATTTGTTAGGCTGCATTTTGTCTGATTTATTCAAAGAAAACCGATTTAACGCTACAACTGTTATTGTTGTCCGATTTTTATTGAACAAAATATATTTTAAACATTAGAAAATTAGAAAGACGATATGGATAGTAACGTTAATTTAAAGAAAACATTTTTAGAAATTGATATATAGTACAAAACATTCGGATGAATACACATGGGAGATTTATTTTGATAAAAGAACAAAGATACCACTAGTGACCAATTCAAATAGAATTTCTGGTCGGTCGATTTCGAGATGGAATTTCCTATTCTGTTTGATAATCCCATGTGAAAGACATTCAAAGATTAAAATAGAAGAGAGAGAAACAAAAGAAAACTTAAAAAAATCTATTTTTTCAGAGACAATTGACTGACTCAGCGTAAATTATGATAGATCATTTCAGATAGCGTGAATATTAAATGATTTACTACATACATCAGAGGTGACTTTTAAGCGATTTAATTTTAGATCTATAATACATACTAGTTTAATCATTGATTATTATCACTATTTCAGTTGTGAAACTTACAAACTGAAGTTTCTTTATGAAACACCTGATGGCACTAATATTGCTTAGTTGAGACCAGGTATTGGCACTAAATACTCTCGATTTTGTCATGTCGATGAGATTTTGATTAACTGCATTGTTTTGGATGTACGTATGTTATTGCTCCCGATGAAGTTAAAATACTAGTCATTGGCATAGCATCACACGCCGATTAGATGGTGTTTTTGGATGTCTCTCCTCAGTACTTTGTATGCCGCTGTCCCAAAATCATATCAAATTGGGGCTGTGGAGGGTGGTCTATTGACATATCCATCCTCTAACGCCTGATGTATTTGTTCGGTATGGTTAACTACAAATTAAGTACATTCTTGGTACATATGAATAACTCGATTTAGAAATCGGACGAGAGAAATTGACCATGAAATTGGCTCATAGGGAGATATAAATAAGTCTTAGAATTAGGAAGCTGTGAGTAAGAGGATATGATACTCCAACTATTTCATGCTCCATGAATTTGTAATGAAGCACGTAATGTGGTGGTTAAAAGATAAAAATGGACACTGGGAGGAATTGAAGCGAGAAATAATCGTTAAAGATAAGTTTTTAAAAATGACTTTTGGCAGCTTCTGTTTTTTACTTCGTACATCTAGAAAAACAGGTATTTGACTCATTTTATTGTGGTATTTAAACAGATACCGCTGGGTTTGTTAATCCGATACAGGTTTCAATCCCGGAATGATGGGAGATGAGATGATCCCCCTGTCAGTGATGCAGGTCGGATGGGCTGACATGGAAAAAGAGAGCAGGCTAATGCCGCTGTTCTGGCAAAATTTCCCTCAATGCACTGCATGACATTTCGTCCCCTATTAGCCCTTATATGTGCAACAAAGCAGGACATAAAACTCTTTTTATTTCATTTTGTTAATCCGATAGCATTGCGGATGTATTGTATACTGTAAGATCAATGAAGAATAGTGGCATAGTGGCTGTCCTGAAAATGAAAAAAATAACGATATTCTACCAGAATGTATTACAAAAGCTGCACCATACAATTTTAGAAACGAGATGACCAGTTGATTAATTCGCACGTGTATTTCATTTTTTGTAGATGCAGGGTCCCTTGTTTCCTGAGTGCTTTTGTGTGCTCTTATGCCATACGTTAAGCACGGTTATGATTCACAATCCATTCCAGATAGGACAGACAGTCCAAGGAAAATTATCAGTACAGCAATATAGACTGGTACATGGGTCTATAAGGACAAATGGTATGAATAACCAGATTTCAGGTGTGCTCTCACCATCTGTCCCGTATTAACCTACTCGTCTTAACCTATATTTAACATCAATACTACATTCAATATGTTTATTATTATTCTGATGTGATATTTTCCCAGATAGAATGATCAAATTGACCGCACCCAAATTCGCAATCGATAGAACAAATAGAGTGACACCAGGTGTTCGTGTCTTGTCTTACTGGGACAATCACCAGGCTGGTGAATATCCACGATATTTATTATTTAACACGTGTTGGGGCCAGGAACCTATGTATTGATACATAATGAGAGTTGATATATCTGTATTTGTCGATTGTACATAGTTATATTTTTCCGAGAGCAAAAATTCTAAAATTTGAACGCCAATGTTGCTATTTTTTGCTTCGACTGCTTACTGCTATTTCAGTTTTTGAATGATATTTGATCTTCTTAGTTGGTATTTAAGCATGTTTACCACCATTTAGCTCCTATATGTTAATGGGTTCTATATTTTAGCATCAGCTATGTTTCTAACTTTCTTTGAACTTGCTGATCCTTTCATCGTCAGTTCCTTTAATTTATATCTTTCACCGCTTTTGATTGTTGATTTTTTTATAAACCCACCATCGACAATAAGATTCACCCCCATTTATTATTATGTAGTTAAAAGACATAAGACAAACCCTACATTGAAAAATATAACTTTCAAGTCATTTTTGCAATAATGATATAAAAAACGATAAAACAATATTTCTCCATAATACCCTATGGTATTCTTGACTGGTTCTACTCAATAGTCCACAGTTGTATCAATAACCTTTCATCTACTAACAACTATATCAACAGTTTCAATATGATAGGTACTACAGTCAATATTGGTATGTTGGTACTATTTTTATATCACTTACGGTCTGGTATTGACTCTCTGAAATTCTGTGATAAATGGTACTGCCAGAGCAGCTATACATTAGGAAGAGGCAGGGGAGGCAAGCGCTTGCCCAAACTGTGTCAAAATCGAGGATTTGACACCATGTAACTGTAGATAATTATTTATATATCTCCTATGGTTTAGTATTGACTCTATGTAATTAGTGTTAAATCGTGCTGCCAGGGTTATAAATTACGTAGAGGCGGAACAGGAACCTGCCTCCCCAAACATAATCAAAATTGAGGATTTTGCACCTAGTAATAGTTGAGTCTAGTCAGACAAAAGACCAAACGTGAATTACTGTCCTCCCATAACTTACATATCTCAATTATCCTGATTGCTAATATCAGTTAGTATCTATAAAACCATATTAAAATTGTTACATCGAGTTTTATTGAATTAAAAGAAATACATTCCTGAGGAAATATTTTCGAGGTTTGTGGTTAATTGGTGCAGCTTATATACTTTCAATATTGGTAAATTGGATACATATCGCTTATCACTGTTGACTTTTATTGGGTAATGGAAATTGCAATGCTAACTGGTGCATCTGATATTCTTATACTCAAGTCGAACAACTTCGGACTGTTGGATGATCATGAAATTCCACAGTCATAAGCTTATTGTTAATGTGTTTATAAAGGTACAATGACTGTATGATGCGTGGAGTTCCATCTGACAGGTTTGATTCAATAAAAGGTATAATATTGGAAAGTTTCCTTGCATCTATAAACTCGTTTTTTTAACTTCTGTGATTCTGTGATCACCATCTGTTACCGCGACATGTCTCAAAAACTGATAGTCCAATATTCATGTATGACTTCAGTCGTTCGAGCTCTAAATTATCTTATTGTTCAAGTGCATGAACACAATGATGATATGAAGACAACAGTTTCTAGGAATTCTCTTGAACTGCTCCAGCTTTTAACCCGGCAAACATGTTCTATTCCAACGACTTCTTTTAACAATTAATTAAGCAATTTGTACGTTTGATTTGCATTTCTTTGATATTGTTTTATAGCTTTTTAATTCTTTGTGATCTAACTATGATTAATTGAAACAATAAACCATACAAAAATAGGAAATATAAAATAATTCCAATAAAAGAGTTAATGAGACATTTGCTTTTATCTTTAACGTTGAAAAGTTAAAAATATAGAAAACATCAATCGAACTACACATTTCAATAATTGTTACTTTCTAAAACCAATAAATTTAATTACTTTTGATATTCCAAATGTAAAGTGTTTAATAAAGGAACGGCACTTAGTTTTCAGAATGTATATGGAAGTGATACACGTACAATGTTACAAGACAGCAACTAAGGTGCAACATTACTAATGAAATTGCTGGTTTAAACATGACTTTTAAAAATGTGATTCTGGTTCAATTGAAAACATTGACACTATATGTATTCCATTAACGCAATGGGGTATCTACTTTGGAGGTTGTAATGAGAAATACCTACCTCTTGAACATGTTCGTTTGCCTCTGGAACAACTCTGCTAATGACATTGTCCATCCGGCACCTCGGTCCATGCATCTAGTCTTTATTGATCAGTCTCTTGCAGTACAATATTCACCAAATCCGGAATTATTTGCTATAGACTGCACTTAGAAAAACTGTAAGCTTTTTGATGTTTCGGAAAATTAACTGTTACAGAGTATGAATGTTCATATTGATAACTGCTGAACTGCATAAATTTCTTCCTGAATTTTCCTTTATGTTTTCTAGATTCACTTTTCATTCAAGTCATAATTTGTTAAGGTACCAAATGGCATGATATAAATTTCAAATTCATTATTAAATGGGGTATTCAATTACATATTATTTATTAAATATGAAGGTATTTAAAATTAATGTATCAAGTATTAAAAATTGCGATAACGAAGATATTAAATTCCAAATTCTACACGATAAATAAGTTATACCGTTGACGTGAAAACTGACTGAAATCATGCAATATTGTGAAATCTTCTTGATGTCGAATTTGATAATAAAATATTTAACGACTTTTAGAAATACAATTTCATCATATAAATTGGTTAAAGTTCAAATGCGTGGTTTACAATTTAAATGATAATTGCTTTCACCTTGAGATTTGAACAAAATAAAAAGAAACACCAGGGACAATCTCAGAATGGAATTATCATCAAAACCATATGTCGAAATGAGAAAGCATGCAACTTAGGGTAATTTACTAATGCAGTCATTAAAAGATCATAGAAGTCGTGTTCGATATATGTGATCAGAGAATAGCATGAACAATTACAACATTTATGCTGAGTCTTTAACATTAAAGCCAATTATTGGAAAAAGTCAGAGAGTGGGTATGAAGTACACATCGTCCGGATCTCGCATAGAATTTCAAACAAATGGCACCAGAATCAAAGCTTTGAGGCGTCTGTCAGGATGTGAAAAATGCGTACTGGTATTACTACACGTCGATTCGCAGCGAGTTACACGAAGCAAAGGTCAATATAAATATATTTAATTTTCTTTTGCAACACTGCGGATTCAAAGAAAGCATTTCATAATAACTGTCACCGACATTTAAAGTCCATTATAATTCTAGACACAGTAAAAGTCGGTTGAAAACGGAATGATCACAGCTAGAGATTAACACAAGATGTTTATAAGCAACTCCCACCACGTCTCTCGTTCATCATATTCTATCTTATAGACGACATGTATCATTGTCATTATAGATTATAAAACTGACAAGACATGCACAGTAATCATGGTAGGCTATCATCAATATTACAGAAATGTAAAAACTAAAATGACACTGCAATACTTTCTGCTGTGCCTTGTTTTGTTACAGCGACAGATTGAGAAAAATAAGATACAGAATAATATTTAATTATAGATGGCAAGTGCATGACATTTCAAGTCATACGTTCATTTAGAATGGGTTTACAATGGATTACACGACCAGTGATCTGCATATTTATATAATATATCAATTGTAGCTTCCGGTAGATCACTGGTAGTGACGTCATAAAACACGTTATAGTTTTAGTGGAATTGCAAGAACCACAGAAGTCGGAATGGAGATCGGAATGGCGCAAATTGATCCTATCAGTGTCCCCGTTACACATACAAAATTTAGAAAATCTCTTTACAATCCCTTTAATTCAATATACACTCGATTTCAAGTCATTTGACATAGCTCTAAATATACACATAGAGACCTCGGGAAATAATGTAATATATTAAACCAATACCTCAACGCGTAGGATGGAAGCACAAGTGAAATACAAATACTTAATTCATTACAAATAAATTAACCAACTTGTAAAATAAATTGTAAAAACATTACTTCATTTCATTGGTTTTTAATGATCTAAAATGAGAGGCACTCAAAATAACACAAATGTAAAGTAAATCAAGCTTCATTTTTTCCTTGGCACGAAATAACTTAGAAAGTAAATGTTATTATTTAAAGAGTACAAAAAGGTGGGAAAAAATCCGAATGCTTGTTTATTACTAAAGACATTTTGTCAATTGTTACTTAATAGAAATTGTGAACTTTTTACTAGATTGGTTTATTGTATATGCAGACTGCATTGTTTTGAAAAACAAAAAAATCTTGTGACATTGATTGTCAACCTTGCCTGCAGAGATTGGTCAAACGGGTTTGGTGTATTTCTATTCTGAGAAAAAATTTGCATACATGTAGTTAGTTTGGGAATTTATATCTACGTCCTGAACAATAGAAACTGACACCATAATGCAAAACACTTAACCATTCTGAATGCAAATACCTATTTTCATTTTATGTATATGACATGCTTCATACATGTACTTCTTACATACCATAACATGCATTCCATACCATATCATGTGTATCATACCAGTACATGCATATCATACCATAACATGCATACCATGAAAATATGTACATATTTTTATGTTTATCATTCACTAATAGAACCTGACGTATAACGAGTGAACCCCACTGTAGATAATTAATATGTATGTGTTTCATTAAAAGTATATATCTATTTACTGTAAGAAGCAATAATAATTATAATGTATCTATAAACTATACTTCTTTTATTTTCAAGACAAATTAGTTTTACTTAAATAAAGATGGCGAATGTAGTGTATGGAAGAAAAAATGAAAGATACGTCAGTTGATCTGAAGAGAAACGATGGTGCCACAAATGTCGACTTAAATGTATACCAAATTTCACTATAGTTGCTTCCGAGTCAGCCGATGAACTTTGTTAAAAAAAATACCACGGACGTGTTGGCCAGTCATTGCCATTGGTAGTCGAGGTGGTGGAGGGTACATTGAACGCAGGTTGACATATTTAGTTTATAATTTATAAGCAGTCGGTTGAATCACAAGGAGTTACTTTGAAAAATTCGGTAAATTTAGTACTTAGGACCAAAATTGTAGAAGTTGTGCTACTAAGATAGTTGTAGTACTGAAGACATAATATCCAAAACCCATATCGATATGACAACGACATTCAATACTCATCAACCAGAATTGACCCGTGATCAGCCTGTGGCACCAAAAATAGTGGAACTCTAGTGACATAATTACCTTATGACTTATTCATATCAAAAGGTTTGATTTTCTTGACTATCCTCTGACCCACCACAATGACCCTCTGACCCGTCACAGTGACCCGCTGATCTTAATAAACAATGACCCGCTAATCCCAATGAAACAGAGATTGACAGCCTGCTATTTTAATATACAATAGGAGACAGAATATTCCTCTGTGGAACAGACAAGCGTGTGATTCAACATACATATTTATACGCTGTACATAATGTATATCAGTTGACTGCATCCTGGAGTCTGTCGAAGCTCAAGGCGAATAGGATTATATGAAAAGAATTAGCAAAGCGGAAACGATGTTTTGCAATCTATATTGAATATAATACGTTAAATAATTTCTCTATTCAGAAAGTTTATATGCGTAGTTGGGCGAGGCTGTAAAAGGATGGGTTGAGTACAGGTGTTCACATAACTGTGGGTCGATTAGGTACACACCTAGGCGCCCAATAAGGTTAACACAAAACGACAAAGTCATATTCGTAAGAGAATCAAAATTGCTTTGGCATAACTGACATAATTGTGTCCACATTAGCATGAATTTATCCACTGGCTTACGCTTGTCAAGGTAGTGTCTCGTTGCATCTTCTTTTATTGGAAAATTTGCAGATTAGTACCGCCTCAAACTTAAAAAAAACTAATATGATTTATATTTCCGGATAACCGAAGATGCGACGAGTAAGTAAGTGGGTGGACAAGCTATAAGTATGATAATGTATATTGTATAATCACCATATAGATAAACTATTTATTAATATACTAATATCATTATTCATATTATTCATAATAACTTGTCAAAACCATTAACTCGTCTACAAGTCCAGTCAACATGGTGTCAGCATTGATTATCGCCCCTTATTTGACCTACTTATACAATTATGTCCCTTATCAACATACAAAACGATTTTGATCCGTAATAAGATCTGGATTAACATTTAAATAATGTTCCATAGACTATCAACATTTCGCAATAATTTTCCTTTTTAAATGTCCTTTTCAAAGACATACGTCACATAAACCAAACCAAAATTACCGCCCTTCATATAATTGCACGTGCATAGGCTCAGACTTGATCATGATAAAGTGAATGGGATCTAGGTAATCAATGGTTTAAATTCCAAAATTGAACGTAACAGTTTATCTGATGCGGAAAACGAAAAGTGACACCTTTCGCCGACATGGTTCTCAAAAAGCAGAAAACAAAGTTATGAATCTTTTTCAATTCTTATCTTTGCGTTTCTAATGCTGTAACCTCCAAATTGTATTTTCCAAATTTGCAGCATCTATAACATCTACTGGAACTGGAAGCAGTTTTAGGAATTGTCTGATAGTTATAAGTCAATCTGTTAGGACCAGATAAGATCTATTGGTTATAAAGTAAGCCATCAATCAACAGTTTACAATGAGTAAAGTAGATTTATTATAAAATAGTCTGTGGTTGTTAACACCATCGTCGAGTTATTATCCTAACCTTGTCTCTCCCTAATTCAATTATCACCAATACAAATACCTTTTTACAACACATTCTAGTGCTTTTCAACATATTGCTTTCACTGTAAACAATTACTGTTCAATTTACATTAGATCTAGTGGCTAGTAGGCAAATATGGAAATAACCGAACATTTAGAATGTTATACGATACCATGCTCTATTGTAGACGATAATTACGAGCATGTATTCATTGTGAAAATACTTGAATCTTGAAACAAAATAATTTCGAGGGCATTACATTTAAAAGTTTGTAATACATAATATGTAACAATTCAGCATTCAGAATTATTGTTTTAGGACATTATTTCGTATTTCGTCAGATATAGATGATGTATATTATGTTAAACAGCCTTCAATATTCCTTTATTGAAAACTAAAAGAAAAACCGTACCATAACCGCATTTCATTTCTTTCTTTGCTTAAAAGTCTGTTGCTGAAGGTTTTTGATTTTTTGCCACCTATCAATTATTTTACACCCAGTTGTGACAGTGTATAAAGTATCTCTTAACTCGGTCTGTTAGAGGAAATAGCTTTTTATAAAGAATTTGTACATGTTGGATAAAGTGGTTTCTATAATGTAATTTAAGTGATGTTCTCTTGCTGTACAACGAAATCAGACCAATTGTGTTAGCTTTTAATACCAGAATCGATTGCTTTCAATTTGTAGACAAAGATTTATCTGCCGCTATATTAAGAAAAAATACAAGACTAATAACACGTGTTACCAAATATGAACATCTCTGAGGATTTGTCTCTTTCGATGCAAATCTTTTCAAAAAATATTTTTACCTAACAGGACTATTGAAGAAGGGTAACGAATTGTATCTCATGATGTTGTCCTACAAAGTAGTGGAGGGCGTCGCGCACGAATCAGACATGCTTACTCTTTTCGAAACACCTGAAGGTTCTTCTCTTTGGAAAAGCTATTACTCTCAAATTGTCCATGTTTTGCATGCGATTTTGATTAATTGTTTTTCATGCAATTTTGATTAATTGTTTTGCTTATACGTATTTTTATTATTACTGAGTACTATGTAACCAAAAGTTTCTTAACTTGATACTTGATATAAAATTTTTAAGAACGAACTCACAACTCCAGTAATACAGTAATCAACATTCCTATAGATAATTAAACTATAGCAGATTTAAGACACGATACTATTATGTAATGTACAGAGTAATTCAAGCAATTTTCTAATTGGTTTGTACTTTAACCGTAAAGTATCGTATTTACAATGAAAAAAAATGACAAGACTTCATTAAAGAATAGTGGATTAAATTCCACAGTAACTTTCTTAATGTTTCATATTTTTAAAATAAATACTGGAAGATCTTATATCAGAGAAACTTCCCAAAATAACCCAATTAATGTTTCAATAGTTAATTCAATTACACTGAGTGACTGGATAACTGTGCTGTTTTATCGCGATTTTAATTGACGAGCGATAGTAGTGCCAGGGGTGTTTGTAATTAGAGATATACCAAACTAAAAACCATGTCAGAGGTGAAGTTATACTTGGTTTGAAATCTGTAAACAAGCATAATGTTGATTCGGTAAGAAGTTGTGTATAGTCAAACAGAGATATCTCGGCTCATCCGGGTACCGTCAAAACACATATAAAACCAGTCCATTATATTTTCAAGGGTATAAAAGTATCTTATTTTGAGGGTTGTTTGTTTGGTAAATTACAGCAACTCCCTTGAAAATAAAATGGACTGGTTGTGTATATGTTTTGACTGTACCCGGATGAGCCGAAATATCTCTGTTTTACTATACTGTTATACAAAACATTGTTTAGATAATATTCATAAACAAGCATAAACATCAACATGCTTGTTATTAATTTCCTTCTATAAGATCAAGAACGTGTTTTCTTTTACCAATTATCTTACTACAAACATTCTTTGGAGTTATTTCTGATACGTTGACTACATTGAAGTGCACTTTTATGCCAATTTTTCAAAGAGAGTACATTGCAAAAAATAGTAGACACCATAATCAGATTAGTTAAGTTTTAAATGAATTCAAAATAAGGTTGAATGTGAGAAGGTACGACTATTTGCCACACGCTGAATTTTGAAGTGATGCCAGTGGTTCCTATAATTTCAAAAAATCTGTTGGTCAAATTTGCATATATATTGGGTGTCCCCCAAAAAACGTCCCCGAGTTTGACGTATGGGCTGCTGATGAACCGATCTCTTTCAAAATTCTCACAGATTTACTTCAACATGTCTGGGGTGTATGGCGTTTTGACATTGAAAACCCTCGTCCAAACGCAATTCCGAGGTAATTATATTTTCCTTGTTAACCCCTCGTACAATATAATGAATATATTTCAATGGATGTTGTATTCAGATTGAGTTGTTGTAATACATGTAGTTTAAATGATAAATAGTTATAATACGTGTGATTTGAGATGACTTTATCCACCTGTTCATGGTAGCTGTTATTTCTGGCATTGTGCATTCAAATGAAATTTACCTCATCTACTTTTTGTCTACAAATTTACAAATATTTCGAACACTATTCAAAATTCCACAAGGGAATCTGAGAAGGCCGAGCGAACAACAGACGTAAACATGTGGTAACAATTGCTTACTCAGAAATTAAGATCCGGAATGTGCACTTGGCTGACTAAATAAAATATGTTGGCCAAAATAGTCAGTCAATTTTAATGGTGTTTGCCAACTGTATCAGAAATTGCTGTTTTAATTCTAGGAACAGGGACCTACACCTACAGGGTTTTATTATCTGATTATCAGATTTCTGTATTTCTTAAATTTAGATTTTATTATTAAAATCACGATAATTTTGCCTCAGATTACTAATAAAGATAAAAACCTACCGCATTCAAGACTTTAACCCATTTATTTGTAATTATAAATAAGCTAGAAATATGCTTAATAAATTCAAGGTGAAATTGATATGAATAAAATGTTGTACCAGATGCTACTGTTTGAACAGTTTAATATCTGAATCTTTTGTTTACTTTATGGCTTAACTTTGTATTCATATCTTCATTAACATATTGCTTATTGTTAATTTCTAGCAGATACTTTGTTTTGTTTTTGTGACTTCAGATGAACACTTATAGTGTACAATCGAAAATACATGTATGTACTGTCACATTAAAGTGACGTTACGCTGCACTATAAAAGAGCTTACCGTTCACACAATGTATCGAAGAGATATAAATACGATGACATCAGGACGGTCTCCCTGACGAACCATTGCAGAACATAAGGGTTGTGTGTAACATTCTAAGCGGCTTAAACTGACCATGGCGATGCTCGCGAACAAAACCTTACAAGTAAAACATCATGTTGACAAAAAACAATGCTTCACCTACATAAGGTTCAGTGGCCTAAAAAGCAAAAGACTACCCCAAGGTTCTCAATGGCAGCCAACTTGCTCAGAAGAGGGAACATGACATTGGCCGTCGATGTTTCTTTGGTAGTGAACATTAAAATTTCAATCTTCTTTCAATCATCCACATAAGGTCCCATCTTGACATAATTGAAAAGTCTGCATTGGGCTTGTGTTCGTCGAAGTATTGGCATCAGCAGTATCTTCTTTTTGGGACAGTAATATCTACCTTACACTAACACGACATGTGAATAAAATAAAAAAGATTGTGTTCATATCGTGTTCGAATGAAATCTTTGTTCAGTTGCTTATAAATAATAAGAGAATTTTCTTTTATATATATAAATAAAGCGCTTGGTTGGTGTGTCATATTGCGAAACTGTTAAGAATGATAAGATCTATTTTAAGACGAATTTGATTTTAAATCTGTCCATTAACTTTACAAAATAAACCTAATTTTAACATTACAAAACTTGTCAAGCTACATTTTTAACAATTTTACGGATGATATCAGAAAAACGTGGGAAGTATTTTATTCAATGAATTTGAAATATTTCAAATCGTTCTGGTTGAAATAATCATTAAAACACTTCGAGACAAGCTGACATTTTACCTCGTAACGTAATATTGTCATTATATTCACATTTATAAGACTAGGTGTTTACATTGACGTCCGTTTTACAGGTACTTGCTGAGAACATCAATGAAAACTCCACAAATTTGAACTTAATTTTCTCTAATTTCCAGATTTAATCTATTTACTTAATTCATAACTTAATGTTTAATGACGATATGGTCTAATTTTTATGGTTTTTATAATAATAGTGCGCATCCGACCGATATATAGATCACCGAATTACAGAAATGAACTAATTCACTGCTTAATAAAGCGTAAAATGACAATGTTTTTAACATCCTGTTTTTGAGTTTTATTTCATGGACCCGTAGCGAAATATCATCATGACCCGCGCCACTTAGAAGTTATCTTGTATGAAAACAGAAAAACACCAACAAGATTTTGGCAGAGTTTAAAATATTCAATTAGTGTAACGATTATTGTGATATGTTGTTGGTAACAAACCGTCACTCTCTGGTGTAGATAACACCAGCGTTGAATTTCAACTAACAAAATTAAAACATTGGCTGAATATCACGAAGATCGCTACCCTATAAAAGGTTACCCCTAGGGTAACAATGACCGCCAGACAACGATTGTTAACGTAATGTTCAGATTGAGATGGTACAGTTCAAATGAGATGCATCAACTGAGAGTTATAACTCTTGATTCATGGTGATCGCGACATTCCTATTTCATATAATCTTCTATTGGCGAACATTTCAGTTCAATTAAATGTTCTAATGTATGTGTCTCAGGCAGAACCACGAACCTGTGATCGACACATTCTATAGAGTTATCTAAAAGTTAATTCTTTTCAAGTGAAAACAAGGGTTCATTTTTAATTTTAATTGTACGGAGGGGTAGGGGAAAGCCATACGACAATGCGTTCTAAATCACTGAATGTTGGTTCTTGTTGATGTACACATGTATATAGTTTTCAACTTTAAAACATTCCCATTCATATTATTCAAAACAAAAGCTTTTAGTGCTGCAATACCTCGTTGTCCGTTTTCAGTAACGTAATATGTGTATAAATGATGTTTACTTTGTCAAAATGGTGCTCAATGCATTAATTACAAAGTGATAGAAATTTACATTAACTTATAATAACAGTAATTGTAAGACTATGTACGTCACTGTTATATAAATCACTGACTGAGTTTTATTTCAAACAAATTGTAAACACACGAGCGAAAAAAGTGTGAAAAGTTAATGTGGTTTTCAGATTGTTAGTGAGAGATTAGTGTTCAGGGTAAGAATAGGTTAAATTATCTGTCAGAATTCATTCATACTTCTATAGATTACTTTACCTGATAGCTACCAATGGAAGAATGGTGTAGCATTATCTCATTCAAATCCTGTCATTTATCAATATCACCGTTTTGTTTGTTCCATCGTTATATTGAGTGGTAGTATTTGAATGACAAACGAACAGAAGAGCAAAACAACCGGAAGTTGGACCTACATGCTAAAATGTACCGGTGCCAGATTAGGATTTTTCATGGAAGTTCTACAATATCGTACTTAAGAACATACAAGAGTTAGACGTGTATTATAGACAAAACTGTTTAGGAGAAAAATGTCCAGTGAAAATGGAGCTTCATTGCCAAGGATGAAATATAGCACCAAGGGATGAGTACCTATAGCGTTACCGAACTGCCTTAATACGTAATCGCGGTGCCTTTCACATTGTTTGTATCCTATTCTTATTGCGACAGTTACATCGACTGTTAGTACTAAACATTCAATGATGATGAATTTTCTTTTATTTTTGAAAGGCTATATCTGCTAAATGTTAAGGATTAGTGAATCTATTTACGATTAAAACAGAGATCACAATAAGAATATGATAAATAGGATTCGTTATCTATCCATTATAAGCTTAGTGATATATTTATAGCTGGAATGAGTCTCTGGGGGATTTCCCATGAACTATTAACTATACATCAATACGCATGTTAAAGGGATTGTAAAGAGGTTTTCTAAACTTTGTATGTGTATAGGGGATTCTATAGCATCAATTTGTGCCATTCCAATTTCCATTCCGAAGTCTGTGGATCTCGCATTTCCACTAAAACTAACGCGTTTTATGACGTCACTGACAGAGATATACCGGAAGCTACTATTGATATCTATTACAATCCCTTTAAAGAGAGGATTCATTTGAATTTACATTGCCATCACTTAATACATTTTACAAACAGATATTGCTAACCGGGATAATTATACATCTTCAAAGATTTCTCTCTCAATTCCAAGGGGATCCGTAAAGGATTTGTACAAATAGCCATTTTGTGTTTGAAATGTTTAGATATAATACCATTATCGCATCTGAAGTGATTTAAGCAGTAATTAATTACAACTCTTTCTCATTTTCTTCTAAGAAATGCATATAAAGCTGCAGAGATAATAGCATTAAAATGATCCGTTGATTGGGTGCAATCTTTAAAACATTGCAATAAAAGAATTAGTAGTGACTGTAATCGTCTTATCCAATGTCATCAAAAATAGTTTTCTTTTCATATTGCATCAAATTGTACAGAAAACTGAACTGATCGCATTAACAAAAACACTTCAAAGATCTCAACAACGTAAATAGTACAAATATAGCTACAATTTGAAACATGTTGTTCTGGTACTGATATACAAAAAAGAGTGCTGTTCTGGTACTGATATACAAAAAGAGAGTGCTGTTCTGGTACTGATATACAAAAAGAGAGTGCTGTTCGTTTTCTGATATACAAAACAAGAGTGCTGTTTATGTACTGATATACAAAAGAGAGCGCTGTTCATGTACTGATATACAAATTAAAAGTGCTGTTCGTGTTCTGATCTGAATATACACAAAAAATAGTACTGTTCATGTACTAATATACAAAAAGAGTACTGTTCATGTACTGATATACAAACTAAAAGTTCTGTTCATGTACTGATATACAAACTAAAAGTGCTGTTCATGTACTGATATACAAATTAAAAGTGCTGATCATGTATAATTGATATACAATAAAAGGGCACTGTTCTGGTACTGATATACAAAAAAGAGTTCTGTTCTGGTACTGATATACAAAAAAGAGCGCTGTTCATATACTGATATACGAAGAAAGAGAGCGTTCATGTACTGATATACAAAAAGACAGTGCTGTTCTGGTACTGATATAGAACAAATTAAAAGTGCTGTTCATTTACTGATATACAGAATAAAGTGCTGCCCATGAATTGATATATTAAAATAAAGCACTACCCATTTACTTATATACAAAACAAGAGTGCTATTCGTTCACTGATATACAGAATAGAGCGCTGTTCATGTACTGATATACAAAAAAGAGTTCTGTTCATGTACTGATATACAATAAAAGGGTGCTATTCGTTTACTGATATACAGAATAAAGTGCTACCCATGTTCAGATATTTTATTATTTCAAACTGTAAGTATTTTTGGACGTTTACGTTTAATAATATCTGAAATATTGGCATTAAGGTTTCCTGAGTATTTTTATTGTAATCTCGGAAAAGATTGGTGCGTTGATAAGCGTTTAATATCAACCTGATGTTATATTTGGATACATTCCACTATTATTATCAATATAATTCAAATTTAGATTATTATTGGATAACAGTGTCATTGTAACTTTCAAGTGCTAGAAGTACACACAGTCAAGTTGATAATAATTTTATAACGAAACCCTACTCAAGATTAATACACTCGTATCAAGTAGAGTCAAGTAGATATATGGTTGTCTGTTTTCCTGGGTAGAGAAAAATAGATAATGATACCAAAGCATCGTCTGACGATCGTAAACATCTTCAGAGAGTTTGTTTCACATACCCAATATATTATTTATGGTAATACTCGTGTTTTTGTTTTATTCTTGAAGCAAATTCAGATGTGTCCAGTCCTTAGTCTCTTCATCACATTCGGAAATATTGCTTATTTCTGTAATCTGTATTTCTTATTTGCTAGTTATAAATCCTCCTAAGGTCGTGGTTTAATTAACAAAAAAATTATTAGAAATTTTTCACATTCCAAATTTCAGTTTTGGCTAATCAAGTTAAATTTGATTCTTAGATCGTCGTGATTAATTCTGATATCAGATCTCAAAAGGGGGAATTTAGACTCGTAATCTGCAAAGGTATACAGCTTAAGAGGAAACCTGCTCCAGATTGTTAGTACATTTGTACTGGCTGAGAGCAATCTAAAATTACTATTAACATAAATTCAATGTTTTTATTTTAAATTCTACATGTTTACGTTGTTAATAGCCCACCTGTTTCATTTTTAATATTTTTATTTAGAAACATAGCACTATGTTGTATCACAAACTTTCAAAAACATTCACAAGTTATCTACTTAAAGTTGATCTTAAAAGCAGCCGCACTGCAGGTGAGATCAAAACACTTCAAAGATACCGCTACTTCGTATATCTGTAGTGTTTATTTATAGACAAGGGCGATAACCCAATCAAGATAACATATTCGAATACTCAAGTAAATGTTTATATCACCCTGACCGTGTTGGGATTCTTGTGAATTCAAGCAGACAGGTAACGTTAGGTTCATTAGACCTCCACGCGGTGTGCTAGTGGTGTAGCGTAAATTTTCCTCGGGAAGGTGTGTGCGAAGGAGAAGAGTTAGATCTGAGCATGAAATATCGTTATTGTTGGCTGCATCCCGCAAAATATATTATTCACACAGCATGGTCAATAAGTATTGTCCTAGAACAGTGGTTCCCAACCCTTTTCAAGCCGTGGCCCAAATTAACGAAACCCCCAGAGCCACGGACATCTTTTCAATTCC
Source organism: Lottia scabra (assembly GCA_029955415.1). Classification (NCBI taxonomy): domain Eukaryota; kingdom Metazoa; phylum Mollusca; class Gastropoda; family Lottiidae; genus Lottia; species Lottia scabra. Next base: position 41,020,630 of record JARJEI010000001.1, read on the forward strand.
AAACAAGGGCAAAATAGTGAATATAGCACGAGGGTTATTGTCTTGTGCCTCCTCATCATCAGGAGGTCGGATGCATTTAAACACAAGCAACTACAGAACTTACACAGCAAAATGTAGTTAAATAAAGTTAGCCTTGAGAAAAAATGGCCAGGTTGGGAACCACTGCTAGAATAACTGTGAATCAACGATACTAACAAAGGTCAAATTAATATAATATCAAGGCACATTGACATTGTGCATATATCAAAATTCAATATTATTCAAGTAGTTGTTTTAAAAAAAATAGTTAATAACAACAGTCATTTCGATTTATATCCATCATCCTGCTGAGCTAGCGGAAATACGTGTCATGCACGATTAACAGCAAAAGACAAATATCAACTGCTACATGCTGATATGGTAATAATCACATACATGTATCAGGTAATGACCAGTTCGCGATGACACTCAAAATTTCTATCAAAGAATTATATTAGGTAAAATATGACAATGCAGATATTGGCAGAAACGTAATGCTGATACTGGTCTGGTGGTTGCAATTCGGATATCTCTACTCAAAATTTTATAAATTTGTCAGGGCTTTAAAAGTTATTATACAAACCCAAGCACGTACGATAACAACCGTACAACAAATCTCGAAATCCATACAAACAAAATGGCAATTATAAACTTTTAAATGGCAATATCACAAACAAATCATTATGGTAACAATTATATTTAAAGGTGATGTCCTCTGAGACTGCGTGGTCTTGCCTATCTTCTTCATCTACCTTTAGTATGGCATGCAATAAATAATGACAGATCTTTTTCATTCCTAATTGAATTAATGTTAATCTCACGAAGTGTACAACGAGTATGTTTAATCAGGCGGTACCAACATTTCTTCAATTTCTGTACAGTTCAGTGTGCACAATTCTGATGTGCAACCAACTATCAGAGGAAATGATTGGGTAATTAGAGACACAATCTGTAACCTTGAACGCCTCCGAAGTCTTACCACAGCAACAACTGAAGTTGAGTATTTGATAATAAATTATAAAACTGAAGTCTCTGATGAAAATAAGTAAGAGCTACCTGTCAGATACAGCAGTAGAATATCAGTTAGTTTATTAATTATATCATACCAGTTTTAATATCTATCTTACAGAAAATATCTTACATTACTCACATAGTTTACTTTATAAAACCACGGTCATAAAACTCTCAATGGCATTGCTTATTTCAATGAATCTCTGATAGTTCAGTTTTCATTAAAATGCATATAATAGTGCATTGATGTTATTTACATAATTTATATTATAGCATTCTTTCAGGGGATCTTATTTGAAGCAAATAAACAGGGAGTAATGCTAGTAGTTAGTAGCCGATAGTTAAAAATGTGGCACAATTGCCCTTATTACTTATTATTTGTATTGCTAAGGTCCGGTACGTAATAACCAAGAAAAAACTACATAATATCTTTTCAAGAAAGCAAAGCTCAGCAGTTTCATAAACGTGAGGCATCAACAATGTTTATTACGAAATGTTCATAAATAATTTACCTTAGAACGAGAATATTATTCTGGAACTGAAAATCAATTCTAAACCCCACAAGAGTTTATCTTGACAATTAAAAGGTTTATTATATGAATGAAGTAATATGACACTTTCAATTAGAAAAATGTTCTTAAAAAAGTTTGTAATTAAACATTTTACAATATAGTCGCATTCGGGATCAGGAGGATACAGGGGTGTACAAGAAATCTCAATATTCTATATTTCTATACAATGCAAATTGTTGAGACATCGTTAACGAATTAAACCAATTGATGTAAATTGTTGAAACGTCATTTACAATCAATCTGGAAGTAGTATGACTTTCAAACACTGATAATTATTGATACGCAGGAATTAGAAGACTTAAATTATGAGGGAGAGTTGTGAACTTCATTATGGATTAGATCAGCTAATAAATTCCAGGTTCTGAGACTAAAATTTCTTGGTCAAAAAGTTAGTGAACATATCCCTTTAATAAAAAGAAAATATCAAAACGTTGCGTACAAAAAATATATACGAGTGGTACATAATGCAATAATGGTTTTGCTATTTATACTGTTGATGCTAATTAAGTGCCCACACAATAGACGAGAAAGGAAAGTTGATAATATTGACATTTTTTAATAACTATAAAATAATTTGAGTATGAATATTGTTTGAGGAAGTAAAGACCATTGATCAAACTGTCAGGCGACTGACTGTACAAATATTTATTCCTATTTAAAGTCCTTTTTTCCATAGTTATAGGTATACCATATTTGTTTATACAAATAATGTTGATTAAAGTTTTTAAATGGCATTTAGCAATTGTAAGCACAATATATAGACACACCTTTATGGAACAACAATCAATGGTTAAAGTTTTATGCAACGTTTCGACGTGTTTCGCCCGTCGTCCTCAGGCACATAATGATAAAAGTGATAGGCAAACGTGTACATAAAGTTTTATATATACCTACTTTTGCCTATCACTTTTATCATTATAAGGACGACGGGGAAAACACGTCGAAACGTTGCATAAAACTTTAACCAGTGATTGTTGTTCCATAAAGCTGTGTCTATATAATGACGTTGATGTTTATTGTCATCTGTATCAATGATTATGACAACAATCTTACTCAATTTCAAAATTCAGTTTTCTTGCATTTAAAACTAGCATCATCTTGCACACTCTTGTACATGTGTACGGTGATAATAAACGATGTTCAAATTATTAAGATACTGTACTGCTTGCATTCTCAAAATCTGTTGGCATCTCTCAGGGTTAGGATATGATTACTACTTCTGAAACACTCGATCCAACTTGCTATTGTACTTATAAGCAGGTATATTCGGATTAATCTGTTTAAATATTCTTTTAAATATTTGATTATAAGAACGCAAAGTGGCAGTTTTATTTTTTCTTGCAGAAAAACAAATTTTGACATGATTAATTAATATCTTGTTGGCAATACAAATTATTCTACCTTGATTGTTTTGCTTATGCATACAAAGTTTGATAAATGTGCACAATTCCATGTACTGCAACCTTGCCATAATAGATATACTGTATTATTTGTATTAACTGTGATTCTGGTTGTCTCGACTTTGTGTCATTAGAAATATTTCAACGAGAAACAAGGGACAGTGGAGCAGACAAATTATCTAAGATTTCAATCTGATCTGTAAACAAATAATAAGAGAAAGAGTAGAGTTTAAGCTTACCTTTCAATCATTCAATATTCCCAACCAAAATACACAATAGAGAATTGGATATCCAACAATTACTGTACACAATTTGTCTCAATAGAATTGGTAATCTGTCTTGAAATGTAAGTATTAAATTTGAAATTGAATTTGAAACACTTGGTTTTAACACACCACAAGTACCATAATGAATGAATTTAACAGTTGTTTACACTGATAAGTTTTAAAAGTACACTGGATACTTGCTGCGAATAAGTTTCCTGGCGATCTCAAATCACTGCAATAAATTACACTCACACTGACTGTTCTTTCAGTGGCGTTGAAAATTGAGAATTGCTGAAAAGTACTAACAATATTACTCTATAGATACCTGGTACCACTCCGCGATTGAGTTTTCAGACCAAGCTAAAATAATTATTGCTTACGATAAATGTTTGATCAACAAAAAGTCAAATATTAAATACATATATTGCTTTCAACCATCTTTAGACACACCGATGTCACTCCGCAATTGCGATATCAGGAAACACTTCCATTTTTAAAGCTTTCTGAAATCAGATCTATAGTCAGACTATACGCTAGGCTTGTCTATATTGAACTAAATACAGTGAATGACTGAACAAAGTTAAAGTCGTCAGCCTAACAACATAACAAACTAACTAGCACGCTGGTTTTCCCGCCTTAAATAATTTATTCGTTAAGTTTTAGCTAGTAGTAAGCTAGCGTAAAGTCTTTTTGATGTGTATCGGCCTACAATTTTCTTTAATCCACTGGAGAGAATATGACAATATCAGCTCGGTGCCATCACTAAAATGCTCGCAATCCCGCAAGGACAGAAATCATTGATCCTAAGTTCGAATGGTTCAAACTATTACATCGACACCAAAACAGAACTATAATTGTTATAAACGTCAACACTTTAAGCTGACCACTGTTTGTTGGAATAACTTGAAACAACTTCGAAATAAAATCATGACAAAATCCACACTTATATTGTAGTTCTCTTGTATCAGAGAATATTTGTAGGTGCTCGTTCTCGTATCTCATCGACGTTACCCCGAAGGAAACAAAATTGGTCATTCATTACCAATTTAATATCAACTGGAAGGCAGTGAAAGAGGTCATTACATATTTTTTAAATTAGTATCGTCTAAATTAGACATCTTGATAATGAATAATAATGATGATGAACAAAAGCACATGAAAACTACTTCAACAGCATCTAAATGTCAAATAAAACGAAAAGAGTAAAGCATTAAAAGACAAGAGTTTGAGTGAGATTGAAACGTCATGTAAGTGGCTCAATTTATAAAACATATTACAACTTTTTTTTGCAACAATTTTTCAGCAGTTAAAATCAGATTGACATATTACTTTCAAATATTTTTTATAGAACTTCTTTTTTTTATTGAGCCTCTGAACTTAAATTACGTTGATTTTTGTGTTTTGAAAAAAAGAGATCTCATGATTTAGTTGAAAATCGTTTTTTTTATTTCACTATGTTCAATCACTGAGATTAAGATCAAAACTGATAAACTGATGCAATATTTTGTATGAGTATTGGTCCATAGATAGCTGTGTTATAGAACTCATTATTTAAAGAATTGGCGAATTGGCGAATGAGAGAAATTGTGCCAAGAAAGCGGCTTTAGCCTACTCTTATTTTAGATTTCCTAATGTCCAGAGCAAATGGGGCCTCGGGTACCGGTTATTATCCCATCCGAAAACTTGGAAACTTAGTCCATGCCAGCCCCACCGACCTGCATCACTGACAGGGTATCATCTCGACCCATGCAAGGATTGAACGGATAGCGAGCAAGCATCTAACTGACTGAGCCATAGTTGAGAGGCTCTGAGTAAGATATTTAGAGAAGTAAACTCTTCACTGTTAATAATGTGGTTTGATTGTTTTAAAATGAATTATAACAACTGTTAACCACGTCGTTCTCACAAATTGTCTTTTTCTGTTCGGTTGATTGCCACTGGTTTTTATTTCTCCCAGAATAACAATAAAAGCTTTCAGTCTTAATTTCTTGATTCTATTAAACTGGTTTTTATCATCAAGATTACGAGATGTAACGACCCGGATGAGGTTTTAAAGAGAGTGTACCACTGTGATTAACGAATAAAGAACAAATTCGACATTTAGGTGAATATACAGCTTCGATTTACTCCTTTATTTGGAAAGATTGAAATCGTAAGTTGAAAGATTAAAGTAGTAAAAACAATCAGAATTTTAGTTATTGACATATTGAATACGTCATTTGTCAAGAAATATTACTTTGAAAAAAACAAGCTATCGACGACTACAGTATACATTATGTTGGTAGATCAATGGAAAAAAAGATATTTTCAGTTTGGAGTTGCACGGTGGACAACTGGATGAACATGAGAACTGTTCTGTTAGTAACTTGATTGGCGGCTATCACTGAGAGGAATTGTATATCATTAAGTACGTTAGCTAAAATAGTGCAAACGGACAAATAAATATGTTAATGGGTGTAAATTGGAATTGGTCAGTGATGGTCAAATAGTTGGTTTAGCTAAATACTTTAAACTCTACTTTAATTTAGAACTAAATGTTTTCATAAATATGACGATTAAAATCTAGTATAGTGGCAGCATTGTGGTCAGAAGCCACTTTGCAGATTCCGTTTAAGTTCAGCGTGGCATGCTTTAAACAACATTATTATTTATTTAATGTATTTCAATATGATACGGGAAAACGCTCAATAAATGTGACATCAGAAGCACTGAATAATAAATGTAATAGTGTTTTAACGGCCTTCAGTCTGTACATGTTTGTCCGGGAAATGGCGAAGTAACTTGGTCTATTGTCGCATCAGAAAGATCTAAGTCAGCCTAAGCATCACAAGAGGGCCGAGGGTTGCAAATGTATGGGTGTCCTCATTCCTATGCTAGGAAACCCTTGACCTTCGGTCTGCGCCCACTAAGCCAACATGGGTCTCGAGTCGATCAAAAGCAAATGTAAAACGTTGACTATATATAGTTACACGGTAATGAAACGTATTTCAACAATATAAAGGTGTCAGCCATTGCAGACATAGATTGCAATAAATCAACAAAGGTTCTGGCCTTTTCTATGTTCCCTCCATTAGCCGGTGTATCAGTCAACACGATCTAATTGATATTTGGTAGAAATGTAAGGTTAAGAGCTCTGCGTCCCATTCCACAGTGGAATTCTGTACATACCATAGTAGAAAGCTTTTTACAAGGTGGAAATGCCTTGATGTCTGAAACACATTGCAATTGCCATAGGTCATGGCATAGCAGACCTTACTATTAAAACTCTATGTTTTCTACAAAATTAGTTGCTCAAGTAAAAAATCAAAAGTATTCTATGCACAAGTACTGGAGGAAATAGAATAGATATTATGATTTGATATGATATCAGTTGATATGATCGAATCAATAGGTTATGTTATAAATGAGGATTGCTTGAAATGACACCATTGCTCAGAACGGGTTCTAGTGTGGGTTCTTCGACATTGATCCAGAGTGAACTTGCACGGTAGTGTAAAATAAAGGGAAAATTCTTTGCAAAGCAACTGGTCATTCATTACCAAATATCAACTGAAAGGCAGTGAAAGCGAAAGTAACGTCAAAATTAGACATCTTGATAATGATGATGAACAAAAGCACATGAAAACTACTTCAACAGCATCTAAATGTAAAATAGAAAGAAAAGAGTAAAGCATTAAAAGACAAGAGTTTGAGTGAGATAGAAACGTCATGTAAGTGGCTCAATTTATAAAACATATTACAACCTTTTTTTGCAACAATTTTTCAGCAGTTACAATCTGATTGACATATTACTTTCAAATATTTTTTGTAGAATCTCTTTTTTTTTTATTGAGCGACTGAACTTTAATTACGTTGATTGTCGTTTTTTGAAAAATAGAGAGCTCCTGATTTCCGTTGAAATTTAGTTTTGACTATGTTAAATTACTGAGTTTAAGATCACCGTTAATATAAACTGATGCCATATTTTAGATGGTTGTGTTACAGAACTCATTATTTAAAGAATTGGCGAATTGGTGAATGAAGGAAATTGTGCCAAGAAAGCGGCATTAGCCTATTCTTATTTTCGATTTTCTAATGTCGAGAGCAAATGGGGCCTCGGGTTATTATCCCATCCGAAAACTTAGAAACTTAGTCCATGCCAGCCCCACCGACCTGCATCACTGACAGGGTATCATCTCGACCCATGCAAGGATTGAACCATGGACCTCCCGGATAGCGAGCAAGCATCTAACTGACTGAGCCATAGTTGAGAGGCTCTGAGTAAGATATTTAGAGAAGTAAACTCTTCACTGTTAATAATGTGGTTTGGTTGTTTTAAAATGAATTATAACAACTGTTAACCACGCCATTCTCACAAATTGTCTTTTTCTGTTCGGTTGATTGCCACTGGTTTTTATTTCTCCCAGAATAACAATAAAAGCTTTCAGTCTTAATTTCTTGATTCTATTAAACTGGTTTTTATCATCAAGATTACGAGATGTAACGACCCGGATGAGGTTTTAAAGAGAGTGTACCACTGTGATTAACGAATAAAGAACAAATTCGACATTTAGGTGAATATACAGCGTCGATTTACTCCTTTATTTGGAAAGATTGAAATCGTAAGTTGAAAGATTAAAGTAGTAAAAATAATTAGAATTTCAGTTATTGACACAAGGAATACGCCATTTGTCAGGAAATATTACTCTGAAATGATTACTAAGCTACCGACGATTACAGTATACATGTGTTGCAAAGGCGGATAACTGGATAACATTGGAACTGTTCTGTTAGTGGCTTGATTGGTTACTATCACTGATAGGAATTGTATATCATAACTACGTTGGCTAAAATAGTGCAAGCAGACAAATTCCTATGTTAATGGGTGTAAATTGGAATTGGTCAGTGATGGTCAAGAAGTTGGGTTAGCTAAATACTTTAAACTTTACTTCAATTTAGGACCAAGCGTTCATAAATAAGACGATTAAAGCCTAGTGAAATGACAGGATTGTGGTCAGAAGCCACTTTGCAGATTCCGTTTAAGTTCAACTTCTTTATTTAATGTATTTCAATGCGATAGGGGAACAAAAACTCAATAAATCTATCATCAGAAGCCCCGAAAAAAAAGGTAATAGTGTTTAAACGGCTTTCAGTCTGCACATGTTTGTTCGTACAATTGCGAGGTACCTTGGTCAGTACCTATTGCCGCGTCAGAAAGATCTTAGTCAGCATCACAAGCATCACAAGCATCACAAGAGGACCTAGGGATGAAAAATGTATAGGTGTCCTCATTCCAATGCTTGGATTAAACCCTATACCTATGGTTTAGTGCGCAAGCGTCCACTGAGCCAACATGGGCCTCATATCGATCAAAAGCAAATAATGTAAAACATTATCTATATATAGTTACACGATAATAAACTCATTTCAACAATATAAAGGTGTCAGCCATTGCAGACATAGATTGCAATAAATCAACAAAGGTTCTGGCCTGTTTCTATGTACCCTCCATTAGCCAGTGTGTCAGTCAACACGATCTAATTGATATTTGGGAGAAATGTAAGAGTAAGAGATCTGCGTCCCATTCAGTGGAATTCTGTACATACCATAGTAGAAAGCTTTTAACCAGGTTGAAATGCCTTGATGTCTGAAACTCACATTGTTGCTACAGATCATAGAAGACCTTACTATTAAAACGGCATTTTCTTTTATGCTGTGGCAGTTGCCGATCCAGGTAAAAATGTTTTCTACAGAATTAGTTGCTCAAGTAACAAAAGCAAAATTATTCTATGCACAAGCACAATAGAATAGATAGTATGATATGATATTAGTTCATATGATCGAATCAATAGGTTAGGTTATGAGGATTGCTTGAAATGACACCATTGCTCAGAACGGTTTCCAGTGTGGGTTCTCCGAAATTGATGCATAGTTGATAACTTCAGTAGCATAATAGTGTAAAATCAGGCGAAAATTATTTGCACAGCGAGAGAAATTCGACACAGTCCCCAACATAATTGAGCTCTGAGAATGAACCTATCCGAAAATTAGACCAGAAGTAGAAGTAGGTGAACCAGTTTTGGCAAGGTGTCTTTTAGAAGGTGTGATAATTCCTACAGACTAGTGTCATTTCAATCAGATAGGACAGGATTACTACGTCACAGCGATTGACAGAATGATCTTAATACGTTAATACGTTTGATAGACGTCTCGGATTGTCTCCGAAACTCTTGTGATAACATCTATCTACGTAACAGCTTGAACTTTCCCACAATCGACTTCACTAACATGCAGTAAAATAAGAAGGGTTACAATCGACATATGGACGTGAACTTTTCACGTTTGACTTCCCTTTAAAGAGCAACAATCTGTATTTTCGAGGGTTAGTTTAGTCTTCAGAAGCACCGGAAATGCATGAAAGTCTGATAATCCCTTCAAATAGTGTCACGGGGTCCCCATAACGATGTCAAAACCATGCAGTAAGAATGTAGAACTCAGTAATCGCTGCGATTAAATGATTCCATTCAATCGATTTCAACTTTACCTTACCATTGGTATCACTAGTAATTTCATCTAATAAGACTCTTCCTTAGTATGTTCAGGTATTTTTATTGTTAATTGAATCTTATTGTTCACTCAGAAATAGGACATTTTGTCGTCATATTAAAATAAGTTCTTTTGTTATATAAAAAAAAATAAAAATGAGGTCAGTAAGACGAAAAGTTGGACCATTAAATTGTGTCATTAGATTAGAATAATGCGATCTCGTTCATAATCTCATAAACTATGAGTTTGAATAGAACATTTCTGATCTTTATAAATTATAAATCATTTTTCTTTTTTACTTTTAATCGATCTTTTGGTATTTTAGATTTAATTCAACACGCAATTAACTTCTTTAGTACATCTTATAGTTCAAAACTCTATTATAGTTTTATAGATTTCATCTATAAGCATTTAGATTCCTGGGGCCCAATACCGAGTACACAATTTAATCATCTTTTGAATTGAACCTCTTAGATTTATACTTTGTGTGTACTATAATGGTTATAAAGGCAGTGGCGTGGCCAGGTTTTCGAAACTAGGGGTGCAATGGTTAAGATGAACCGACATAATATATTGGCATTGCGAGCGAAGCGAATAATGGGCGGGGTCCAGGCACATGGTGGAGGTCCAGGGGGGCGATGCCCCCCGAAGCTCGGAGATTTTAGCTATTTGACACACTGCAGGAAGACTAATTGAAGCTATATTATTTGATTTTTTTATGTTTATGCTTGCGGACGGTCGGTTAAACCGACGGCACCTGTTCAACCGACGGATATAAATAATGGGGGAGGGGGGGTGGGGGGCAATGGCATGAATACAATTTCATAAACTATGATTCTTTTTCCCAACAATATCATAATTTAGAGTTTTAGTTCTGTTAATTTTTCATCAATGTCAGATGAATTAAATTTGATTAAAATGTTTGAGTTTTTGTAGATATTCACATTTGTTTACTATTTCCACCTCTTCATTGCACTTAAGTTAAAAAAAAATGGCTGATATACATTCGCTCAGATTGTTATTTCTTGGCTTAGAGTATAAACTCAGCAAGACACATAAATGCGCAATAGTCATTTCACAGTACAAAAAATTAAATTGGGTCAGTTTATTTAAAAATATTTGACTTGCACATGTAAACTAAAAGAAGAAATATGAAATTGGTCACGCAATCTTGCAATCGGCATTTACCATTTTACTTTTTGGTGAAAAACAGATATAATTTGTGTCTTAATTTCTTTTGAACTTAATCTATAGGACATAATTCTGTCACAAGTATACAGTTGCGTTTATGGAGCTCAATCCATAATCATCGTCGTTCGACAGTCAAAAATACGATGCTTCGTTTAGTAAGACTATGCCTTATATAGAGAACACAATATACATAAAATGAAAAATAAATGTTTAGGTATGGGTTAAATCGAAGGGGTTGTGCGATATTGGGGCAATTCTAGTAAATCTGAAGGCTATTTACACAATTCAAAGCCCAAATCGGTCCTCGAAAATGCTGAACATTCCCATTTAAAGATATTGGTACATGTAAATAAAATGAATATATTAGTAATAAAAGATGTAAGTGTGCTTTTTCGTGTTGGATTTTTTTTCTGTTAGGCATTCCATAGGCAAAAAAACCACTGTTGAGGAAATATGCAAAACATGTGATAGCCCTTTCACGGTCACAATGTACCCCACTCCATTTAGAAAGCGAATCTATTTCTTTTAAGTATTTGAAACAAACCACTCAATTCTAAATATAAAAATTGTTAGTGCTGCCATACCCTGTAATGCTGGCAAAACAAGACTCAGACAAATTCGTGCTGAAACCTACATTAGATATCCACCTACATCACATCTGAGAATCATTTCTAAAAGTTATCGTAAGCGTTAACTAAATCTCAGGGGCTTATATTCTGAGCTAGTCTTCACCCTGGGTTTTAAATCATAAACACATAGTAACCATTCGACCTTTAGTTGATGGAGAATAAGGAAATATCAGATCAGACATTATGTTACAAATGTAATTGAAATTGGATTAAAACTCGCTTCATATATCAAAAATATAAGACAAGATTTTGAAACATAGCCTGTATTAAATATAATACTTGTCTTCATTGTGAAATAATTTTCAAATAATTTAATTATGGGGAACAGTCGGCTTTTTTTCATATCGGGTGAGGGAGGGGGTTATTGAGAAATATATATCTAATTAGTCTCGATAAAATACGAGTTGGATTTTAACTTTTAAACGTTAATAATTATGGTGATCAGGGGCGTCCATATACGGGTGTGTGTGGGGGGGGGGGGGGGAGAGAATGTTCTTGTGTTGGTCCTGCAGTCCTTACACAAATAAACCATTGGTTTGTCAGGCAATATTAGGAATTTGCGATTCTAGGCGTCTAATTTCCCAAATGTTCTTGCGTTGGTCCCACAGTTCCTACACAAATAAGTCTTAATCCTTCAGGCAATGTCAGGAATATGCGTTTCAGGATGTCAAATTCTCAATTGATTTTAGAAAAGGTCCTTTAACATCTCTAAAAATCATTTTACCAGGCTTCTACCCAATAAAGACAACAGTAACACAGTCATCACTGAAATGCGGAACAATTCACAAAGTTTTCCAGGAGGTGTAGGCACTGTCTGTCTAAGGGCCTAGTCGTCGTGGAAAAAATTGTTGTTTCTGATTCGCTCTAGTTTACTTTCGTAACCATTGTAGATTTTATACACTTATGCCCTTATTTGTCTTAAATGTAGAATACCTAAAAAAATCTTTAAAGGGGTCATTTCACCGAGTACGATCTGAAAAAATCGCACGCGACCACGCACAACTATGATCGCAGCTTGGTTTTCTCATAGTCGCGTGCATAATCCGTGCGACCTGATCATTTTTTCTGTGTACGCTCTATGTTCGATGTTATCTCGTTCCACCCTCGACGTGTACGATTGAACTGTGTCCTATTTACGCTCTGCACACGCTCTACTTGCGTCTATCCAAGCGATCTGTTCTAGCTCAAGAAGACTGAGCCTCGCTTATCCCCGTTCTAGCCTCGATTGTCTCTCGACCAATGCGTTCTTTCCTCGACCTTGTTCGCTCTTTCGACGCTCTTTGTGCGACTTTTAGGTCAAAGGTCAGTTTTTTGACATGTCAAATAACCGAGCTACGATCTCTTCGTCGGGGAGACTATTCCTCGACCACGTGCGACCACGAAAGACCAAGGTGCGACCAACTCTCGGTCAACCGTCGACTGTGTACGACCTTCGGCGACCAAGTCACGATCTGAGATCGCAGCTCAGTCTTCAGGCACGATTTCTTGGTGAAATGACCCCATAAGCTTTAAACTGGATGTCTACATTTATATTTATCTTAATATTTTGCAGTTGACTATCAAAGAGACTTGTTAACTTTTTACATGCCGTTATATTACTGTTTTATGTGTTCAATACCCTTTGGGTTTAATTGTCTGTTCTTCACGTATTGTGTCTCACTGACCACTCATAGACCAAAATAGTCGGAAAATTCATAATTATGAACATAACACATAATTTGTGTTATTTTATTACAATGTTTTGTAGCATGTATCAATAAAAAAAATATTATCATTATTATTACAATGATACAAAAGATCAAACGTGATCCAGGTTAAGTCTGTAAGAGACACTAATAAAACAACCATGTCTATAGGAAAAATTGTCCTGCATTTGGCGAGTAATCATCTCACTGTCATACCATCTTGCAATTCGTATGTTCGGAAATAACACATGAATTCGTAATTTAAACAAGGGAGCATGTAAACGTTGCTTTTTTGTTGTGTTTCCTTATTATTACCGCTGCCAGAAAGGTAAGTTATAATGAGGGGAGTGTCCCAAACCACTAGGGCAGTGGTTCCCAACCTGGGGCATTTGTCAGGGGGCCATGGGGCTCTGTAAACTGAATTTAAAAATCGTATGTACGTCTTTGCAGAATTGTATCTGTAAAATGTCTGTGATTAGGCCATTTTGGCTAGTTTGGTAATGAACAGGGGGACAAGGCTGCAGGAGTTTTATCAATTTCGGCCACGACTTGAAAAAGATTGGAAACCACTACACTAGGGTGTTAGGAGTTGACACGTTTACCTCAAGTGTCAACGTAGGAAGTTGGTCTCTGTAAACTTCGCGAACTAAAGACAGCTTGTGACACATTCTAACGTCTTACAGCTGGAACTGAATTCACTTGGGATGGTACACACGAGATTGAAATGCCACAACTATTACACAATATTCTATATATATCAATACTGACATTTAAATATAAACTATTTTTGATATAAATGAACTAAAATTACTCTATTGTTACATCTTGAACACGGATTCTATCGTGACAAATCAACCAAGCAGAAAAAACATGAAAACAGAAGATAATAATGGTTGATTGGAATCAGAGAGTGGTGAAGATAACAGGAAGTGAATCTATTTTAAACATGTATCACATCGTGTATCATGTTAATAAACTGTATAATATTAACTTTATTATATTTATCATTAGTTGTAATTGTAGGCATCATGTTACTTCCGTGTACACTGCAGAGCTTTATAATCATGTTCAATAAACATACATCGGACAACGCCTTAACGTTGAGACAATACTTCCAATGGGCCTCTCGCATAGGTTGTGTTTTTAATAATATTAGACACAAATCCAATGTCCGTTTAAACTGTTTTGGGAATTTGGCCAAGGGGTGGTCGCGAATGGGTTTTGTCCTTGTGGGTTATGTTTAGCCTACAATACCTCAAGAATTATGGTGCCATACTGCTGTTTTTTTTTATGAAAATTTACATTTCAAAGCATTGGGCAGGGTATAAATGCCGAAATCATTGGGAAGTTTAAATATCAAATCTCCAGTATTTATAGAACTTTCATAATAATACTGTGTCATTATGGCCTCCCAATAAATAGGCTACGCTACTGAACAGCCCTTGCATGCATTCCATATATGGATTTGTATTTGGTCTTTTAGCATTTGTTGGCTTCACTGCATCTATCAACCCAGACTCCATCATTTGTGCTTCTGGACAAGATAGATTGGGAATTCCTGTGGAAATATCAGTTCACGATTCTTGTCATACAGATGGGTGTGATGGTGTTGTCAGATAAATCTTATTAACTATGTTGATCCCCATATGGACGGCAACAAGAGCTCGCTCAATTTCGACTGTTTGAATTCCAAGTTAAAAAAAAGATGAAAAAAAACAACATTTACTGGTTGGATGGTTGTACATTATTGCAGTATTAATATCACATTAAAATTAACACAGAATAAAAATATGAGTCAAGATGATTATGTGATTGATCACGCAAGAACCATGTGCCGAACTTTTAGCTTCATCAAATACCTTGTTACAACTACAATTAGTTTTTTTTTTCCTTTTTTAACCGTTTGTTAAAATTTATTGGGTTAGTTAGATATCATTTGTGGTTTAATTGCGCAATTATAATTATGTTCCCTAAGCAATAAAAAAAAAATCGGTTGTATAATTTCTACAGAACATCAAGAAAACTGATTGAGTAAATGAAGTGTATCCTCCTTTCCTGTCTCTGTTTGCTGAAATGAAGCGATATGCTATGTATATTGTGGTAATATTTATGTTATGTTATGTATATTGTGGTAATAATTATGTTATGTATATTGTGGTTAATATTTATGTTATGTATATTGTAATAAATATTTATGTTATGTATATTGTGGTTACTATTTATGTTATGTATATTGTGGTTAATATTTATGCTATGTATATTGTGGTAAATGTTTATGCTATGTTTATTGTTATAAATATTTATGCTATGTATATTGTGGTAAATGTTTATGCTATGTATATTGTGGTAAATATTTATGCTATGTTTATTGTTATAAATATTAAAGCTATGTATATTGTGGTAAATGTTTATGCTATGTATATTGTGGTAAATATTTATGCTATGTATACTGTGGTTAATATTTATGTTATGTATATTGTGGTAATATGTATATTATGTATATTGTGGTTAATATTTATGCTTTGTAAATTGTGGTATATATTTATGCTATGTATATTGTGGTAAATGTTTATGCTATGTATATTGTGTTAATATTTATGCTTTGTATATTTTGGTTAATATTTATGCTATGTATATTGTTGTAAACATTTATGCTATGTATATTGTGGTAAAAATTTATGCTATGTATATTATGGTAAATATGTATGCTATGTGTATTGTGGTAAATATTTATGCTATGTATATTGTGGTAAATGTTTATGATATGTATATTGTGGTAAATGTTTATATTATGTATATTGTGGTTAATATGTATGCTATGTATATTGTGGTAAATATTTATGCTATGTATATTGTGGTAAATATTTATGCTATGTATATTGTGGTTAATATCCATGCCATGTATATTGTGGTAAATATTTATGCTATGTATATTGTGGTAAATGTTTATGCTATGTATATTGTGGTAATATTTATGTTATGTATATTGTGGTTAACAGTTATGCTATGTATATTGGAGTTAATATTTATGCTATGTATATTGTGGTAAATGTTTATGCTATGTATATTGTGGTAAATGTTTATGTTATGTATATTGTGGTAAATATTTATGCTATGTATATTGTGGTAAATGTTTATGCTATGTTTATTGTTATAAATGTTTATGCTATGTATATTGTGGTAATATGTATGTAATGTATATTGTGGTAAATATTTATGCTATGTATATTGTGGTTAATATTTATGTTATGTATATTGTGGTTAATATTTATGTTATGTATATTGTGGTTAATATGTATGTTATGTATATTGTGGTTAATATTTGTGCTATGTATATTGTTTTAAATTTGTATGCTATGTATATTGTGGTAAATATTTATGTTAACGTTTTGCTATGTATATTGTGGTAAAAAATTTAAAAACGGCACTTTTAATATCCGGCAACCAATGGATCTTTAATTGTGCTAACTGTAGAATTGTGTGCCTCCGTTTGTCAGCGCTTAAAATGGCAATCGAGCTGGCAAAAACATGAAGCAACATCCTGTTAAAATTTAAAAGGTTCAGTTCAACATTGAATGATACGATAGTGTTATAAAATCGTCGACTTAGCATGTCGTTTTAAAGAGTTGATTATGCTTAACTATGTTTGAAATCGGAAATTAGTTGCTATTTAAGGAAAGGTTAGGCTAATGCTATAGAATGATGTCGTGTTCTGTAAGACTATTAAATAGCAGTGACATGGTGTTTTGTCTACAGTTGGTAAGATTTACACACTCAGATGCTTCTTTCGTCATCACGCAATCTTTATACATGTATGGGAAAGACGCCCTCGCTGAAGAAAGGAGGCATTTTAACAGCCCGGTATATGCATATCGCATCACATTATACAATAATAAACAAAAGGCCCAGTTTGTTGCAGGCTGTGTATGTGAAATATCCCTCGACATAGCCGTGGGAGACATTAATGGTCATTCCTTAATAGTTGTTCCTTGAATCAACAAACCAATTATGATACAATATCCCTTTTTTCTGATGTTCAGCTCAAAGTAAAGTGATTTCAGCAAATCGTTCTCATTTATGGATGCATTCCTTGTATACCCAGAACTTGTCCCGTATTGATGATAAACTGAACCTATCGACTCTATTTTTTCATTAAATTGAATGATTTATGATAGTTAATTGGAAAATACTAGATAAACGCCCTATTTACATGTGTTATATATATTAAAATTATTCTCGAATATCTAATATTAGCTACCGATTTGTTCAACTGAATCTGAATTGAAATTACATGTTTATAGGCTCCTACTGTTTGGCCGGGCTAATTCAGAAATGCTGACAGGACAGCGACTTTCATTTATTGTCAAGTGAGTAGTTAGAAGGCTTGTACAGGTACGCGCGCTGATTGGCTGAGAGGTATCACGTGACATGATGCTAAAAATAGAAGTGGGAAATCCCCCTTGGGAAACCCCTGTGGGGAAATTCTGTGGGGAAATCCCATGGGAAACCCCTGTGGGAAACCCCTGAGGGATACCCCTGAGGGATACCCCTGCGGGAAACTCCAAGGGGAAATTCCGTGGGACGTAAGAAAAACGTTTGGGGAAACGTACACAAGACGTTTTTTTGAATGAGAGCGAGTGAGAGACAACACAAATTCGTCTGCTAAACAAAACTAACTAGTAGAGTGAAGACAACAAAAATTCGTCTGCTAACGACAGGTGTGAGAACAAAGAGGCTAGAGTAAATGTCACATCGTCTGCTTTTGTCTAACGTATGTTTCTATCGATTTTTTTTTTATCAACGTAGAACTGACCTAAGAAATACATTTATATCCTATTTTGTAACGTTGGACAAACGTTTTGCAATGTTTTCAAATTAAACACCACGTGACACGCCAGATGTCGTATGCTAAAGAAAGTTAACTACTAGAGTGCAGAGAAAATTCGTCTGCTAACGACAGGTGTGACACAACTAACTACCATAGAGCGAATGTCACGTCTGCTTTTTGTCTAACGTATGTTTTTATCGAGTTTTTATCGACATACTAATGTTTGACTGTAGGACTTGTAACGTTTCCAAATAAAACGTCACGTGACCTTTGGCCACGGCATAAAACCCGCTGGGGAAATCGATTGATTCATTCAGGAATCAGGATAGCTAGCAGGATGTCGGCCCATTATACCTTAAGGATTTCTAGACGTGCCAAGAGTCGTTTGTTTCGTACGGAGAATGTTTATGTGACGGTAGATTTTCACCAAGACTGGTCAAGAATATTACCCCAAGATGTGCCAAGACAGCTATTTTATACTTTCAAAAAGATGATTGAAGAAATTGCCGATCTGATAGAATGCATTCCAACGGATTACATGCGGATAATGGTAAACCATCCGGGTATGAAATCACCAGCTTTCATACCCTTTAAACAATATAAAGACGTTTCAGCGCTGCAACTGTTGAATAAAATTGCCAATATTCTGCAATCGAACGAGGAGTTCAGACTCGATCAACGCATGTCTTTAGAAGTATGTCACGTCTCACCCCCAAATGGCGAAGGGTCTGGGGGCACCAATGTGAAAAAAGGCAATGTCGGAAGTTTTGAAGAATATTTGAAGAAGAAACGATGCCTGGTAACCATCAAAAACAAAGACGATTTGTGTTTTCAGCGCGCCCTAGTCGTGGCCAAGCATTATGCCATAAAACAAGACACAAAAGAATGGGAGGCTGAACGTGAAAAATTGAGACGAACCGGCCCCAACAGTTACCAAACAAGAAAGGCACATCGATTGATTGAAAAAGTGGGCGGATCGATGGAAAGCTGTCGGGGACAGGCAGATTGGGAATTGTATGGCAAAGCCTTAGGCAAAGAAGGATACCAACTGAATGTTTATTCTCGACAACTTTTCGGCAAAGCGGCTTACAGATCCAACAAGTACGTGGAAGGAAAACCGAAACATCTGAATTTGTATCAGCATGCCAAACACTATGACGTCATTACCAAAATGGTTGCTTTCGTTGAACGTTCTTATTTCTGTGAGACATGCCAAGTAGGATACAACGACCCCAGTGACCACAAGTGTCACGTGATGTGCCAACATTGCCGTCAGTCTGGACCCGCATGCGCCCCTGGGGACTTTTCGCAGGTGTGTCCGGATTGCCATCGCCTGTTTAACAACCAAGTATGTTTCGATCGACACAAGACCCCACGAAGTACAGTTTCCGTCTGTGAACGTTGGAAAAAATGTGTGAAATGCGGAAAAGAATGGGACACGATCAAAATGCACAGGACATTGGACCAGCACATCTGCGGAGAATACCATTGCAAAGTTTGCGGTGTTTTTCACACCAAGGCCGATCGGTGGTGTTATATTCAGAAAGCAAAATGTCCGATCGATGTCAATGGAAACAAAGAAGATCAAATAACAGCACTGCAACGTAAAGATCTGACGCGTTTTATCTTTTTCGACTTTGAATGTCAGCAGGATTCAGGAGACCACATACCCAACTTGTGTGTTTTGCAGCTCTGTTGCCATTTCTGCATTCAAAGCAAAGATCCCTGTCCATACTGCGATTCGTATTGGAACCAACAAAAAGAAGTCGTGATAAAGGGACCCGATACGTTAGACCAAGTGGGTCGTTGGTTTATTCGTCTGGCTGGCCGTCGAATGGTGGAGGGAGGAACCACAAACGGCAACATCAAAAACTCAAAACAAGTGATCTGTGTAGCCCATAATTTCAAGGGTTATGATGGAATTTTGATGATGCAGACCATTCACAAACACGCCGTTGCCGCCCCGGAAGTAATCATGACTGGTGGTAAAGTAATGGCTTTATCCATGGGATGTCTCAAGTTTGTGGATTCTTTAAACTTTTTACCGATGCCGCTTCGGAACATGCCGGCAACATTTGGTCTCACGGAAATGAAAAAGGGATATTTTCCGCATTTTTTCAATACGCCAGAAAACAGCCACTTTGTCGGAAAGTATCCTGATCAAAAACACTACGATCCTGATGGGATGAGCGTCAAAGAGAGGGAAAAGTTTTTAAAATGGTACGAAGAACGAAAAGACAGCACGTTTGATTTCAGACAGGAAATTCTAGCCTATTGCCAGAGTGACGTCGATATTTTGAGAAGAAGCTGTGGAGAATTTCGTCGCATCTTCCTAAACGACACCGGAATCGATCCACTAGCCTCGAGCATGACATTGGCATCTGCATGTAATCGAGTGTACCGAACGCATTATTTGCCTCTGGATACTATTTCCATCATCCCCAGGGCATTGATGCAGAATTCCGGAATGGGCACAGATTGGCGGCGATTCCAACCCCGACAGCAGTCCAACAAAGCACATTCAGCCAGTTATGGAGGATACGGTGCCTGCTACCTCTGCAAAGAAACGGGACATTGGGCACCTCAATGTACCAAACGAGAACCCCGAGAGAAAAAAGAAGAGGAGCAGAAAACAGTCGAACCCAAAAAGTATGGCATCAAGAGACCCAACGAATTCAATCACAAGTGCCTCAACTGTGGAATCATGGGACACGGAGTGTTTGAATGCACAGCCGCTACAGAATGTGCCAACGGAATCGAAGACCTTTCTAGGCGGCTGTTTGATAACAACATCAGCGAGCCCAGAGGAAACAACCGAAACTGTCGATACTGGTATTGGTGCGGAGAAGTCTTTGAAATGTGCCGAAGAGGGAAAGAAAAAGAAGAAGAAGAAGACTGCCAAATCACTCGAGTTGACTTTGACCCCAACTTCTACGTCTAAACCCGAGGACGAGGTGCCGTGTTTACGCCTGGAAAAAGAAGAGTCTGAAAGTTTAGCCAGGGCCTTGATCAAAAGTGTGGGCCCCAGAGGAATGACGGACATCGTATCCGTTCCGCAATGGACTGCTGACGAATGGATGCCAGTGGTGATCAACTTTTGCTCCATCGAAGATTATCATCCCGGAGATTCCATGCAGATGATTCTTGGCTCCGTCTATTGGATTCCGAAAGCGTTGAGGCATTCGTCTTGGATGAAGTACTACCTGATGCGGACTGAATATCCCAGCCTGAAACTGAGAAATATTTTACCTCTCGTTTAATGTATTGTACTTTTTATATTGTAGTATTGTAGTTTTTGTATTGTAGATTTTTTTTTTCTGTATATAAAAAATGTTAAAACTTTCTATTCGAGTCGTCTATTGTGTTTACTAGGGAAAGTATGGGTCCCTTTCCCATGAATTGGTCACCAGGCATGACCAATCCCCCTCTATAAAAAGAATACTTCGCGAGTCACATTCGCATAATGCATTCCGGTTATGAGCTGCAGCGCATCATAGGAGAACCCGAGCCTGTCTACGTCGAACCTGGTCCTTATTTTGAACCCACAGATGAGCCAGAACAGCATACCAAGAAGGACAAGCGGTTCTTTCGTACGGTGAAAGCTAAGATCAAGACAGCTTTGGGAATAATGGATAAAATGCTGTGGTTTGAAAATAGACTAAATTCGTACGTGAATTGGCCGCACGACAAGCCCGCAGAAAAAGAGTTGGCTGAATGCGGTTTGATATACACACAGGTGCGGGATCTAGTCAGATGTGTGGCCTGTGATGTCATTTTGAAAGAATGGGAAAGCACGGATTGTCCGTGTACCGAACATCGTCGCTTTTCACCAGAGTGTCCCTACCTTAAAATGGTCAAAGGGGATCAATCCAAGGCCGGTTACAAGTACGAAATTAAAGGAAAATTGAAGGGAGAAACATTGATCATCGCTGCCAACCCAAAGGTCTTTCCAGATATTCAGTCTTGCCAGGCTGCCGGTCGAAAACACCGTTACGACGTACCTTGCAGTATGGGTGTCTATCTTTCGATATATCGTCTAGACGACTATGGCACGGTGATGGAAGAAATTGAAGTCGACAACAGTAAAGGCTTCAAGGAAATATTTGCAGATCAAGTGAAATTGTTCATACAAAAATACCACATGCACAAATAAAATGTTTTAAATATTGTTGTATTTTTTTTTTGCCTATAAATACGGATTGGGACGGTTCTCTGTCAATCGTCACCATGAGTCTGGAGTATGATGTGTCCTTGAAACATCCTTTTACCATGCTTATTGCTGGCCCAACGGGGGTCGGGAAAACAATGTTTACGCAGAAACTGATCTCTGCACAACTGTTCAATCCACCCCCAATACGAATCGTATGGGCCTACAGCGAATGGCAAACGTCCTACGAGTCCTTTCCTTTCACGTACGTCAAAGGATTGGAACACATTGATGATGTCATGTCACAAGTAGTCGGTCCCCAAATTTTAGTGATTGATGACTTAATGGGGGTCGACATTCCAACGCTCGAAGATTGGTTTACCAAGAAAAGTCATCACCGCGATGTTAGCCTGATTTACATCGTGCAAAATTTATTTGACAAACAGCAAAGAACCATTAGTTTGAATGCCCATTATCTCGTCCTGTTTAAGAATCCCCGAGACACGTCTCAAATTGGCGTATTAGCTCGTCAAATGTATCCAGGGCGCTCAAAATTCATGCAAGAGGCTTACGAGGATGCTACGAAAGAAGCCAGAGGATATCTGTTGGTCGATCTGAAAGCGGACACCCCAGAAGAACTTCGATTGCGAACGCATCTTTTGGGCGAAGAGGGATTTGCGTATGTCTCAAAAGTATAAAAAGGGATCCTCTGGAACGAATCTGCATCATAATGGCCCGTACCAAGCACACGAAACGATCCGTTCCTCCTCCGGGGTTACCCAGAGCCGTCTTTCCTCTCGCCCCGGACTTACGAGACCCCACGTCCAGAGTTCCCACCAGACCAACCATGCCTGGAGTGAAAAGGAAGTTACCGTCGATGACACCACCTCGACCCCCAATGTCACCGTTGCCCTCAACTCCTCCTCGCGGCGGGCAACTCTTTCCAGAGTCGGTTCCTGTCACGCCTCGTAAGCGAAAACCTCCTTTGAAACAACTTAACGCTTTTATTAAGCAATTGAAGGGACTGACACCTCACATGGCCTACAACGAATTGTTGAAAAATGTGGGTACCGCTCGTTTAGGTTTACTGAAATGGTTTCAGATGGCCTCTAAACATTTATTGGACGGAAACATTAAGCCCTTACACAAGCAGCACGAAAAATGGGTGGAAAGGAACAGAAACGAGTTGACGAGTTTGATGGATCGAACTTTGTCTGTTCCGCAGAAAATGGAAGTCGTCATGAAGCCCGGGGGACGTGGTTTCTTTGGCGGAATTTTGATTCGAATTCTTCTCCGCTGGAAAGAACGTCTGGAAAAAGAGAAATTCAAACGTACGGGCATGCCTCCTCGTCAAAGACGTCAACAAACGGGAAGAGGAGGATTAACTCCGAAACAAAAACGACTGCTGAAAGAGCATCAAACGACGCTGCGCAAGATTGCAGACCCACACATTGACGAACGAACCAAAAAACGTATTTTGAACCAACGTGGTGGTTTTATTGGGGCCCTAATCGCATCCTTGGCCGCACCGTTGTTGGGAGGTTTGTTGCAAAAACTATAAAAGGGGCCCATGGGAGACGCAAATTCAGTCATGGAAACGTTAAGGTACTTGTGCAACACTGCTCCCAAAGACAGAAAGGCTGTGTTGGAAGCTAAGCCTATCATTGACGGCGTGTGTGAATGTATAGGAAATCTCATTAGAGGCACGGTCCCCTTATCCAAGTCACAGATCAAATCACTTCGAATTCGTGCTCCACTTTTGAGAAAATTGGGCACGTCGAAAACTCCCTGGAAGACCCGACGACGATTGCTTCAACAACAAGGAAAAGGATTCGTACCAAGCTTGTTACGTTTTTTTAAAGAATATGAAATACGCCAGAAAAATGAGACTGGTGCCCGCAGACCAACCAGAAGTCCTCACGGTCAAACCTTACGAGCCCATGTACGCCAGAGATCCGGTCAAACACAACCTCGAAGACGTCAGTCGAGACATGCAAAGCGTTTTGAAAAACGACGCTTTGCCTGAAGACGAAAAGATGCAGCGGTATGGTCAATTGTTTTTAAGGTATCAGACGATGCAAAAGAAAATGGAAGAGCCCCGTCAACCCTCCTTAAGGCAGTCACCCGTAGTTCAAGAGGAATTGGAAGCCTCGGGGTCAGCAACCTCTACACCCATCCTCGATGCGGTACCAAAAACGTACCGACATAAGGCCAAACTGTTGTTAAAACATATGAAAGACAAAACGAATATGTCTTGGGACGATGAAAATCGTCTCGTCAAAGATGGGCAACCTATGCCGGGGACGAACGTGCTGGACATCGTCAACGATTTAGTTCGAGAACGAAAGACGATGCCCAAAGCTCCCCAGGGATGGTACGATGTTTTGATTGGCTTGAAAAACACCAACGTACCCCGTGAGGCCATAGGAAATGAGAGCAGATGGAGAGCAGTTTCTACACCCGATATCTCCAGCAGGATGTCCCGGTCTTTGCCGCCGGCTCCTTCAAAGTCAAGAATACCGAGAATTCTTCCAAGCACCCCCATTTCGAAAAGACCGATCAAACCTCGATGGCTTAGAATGGAAAATCTATAAATAAGCGCGGCAATGGAGAAGACACCAATGATGAAAAAACTAGCGAAAGTTTATTACGACCCTTCGCACCCCGCGGGATTCAGTGGTGCACAGCGCTTGGCTAAAGCGACGGGTGTGTCACTGTCCCGCGTTAAGGACTGGTTAGCCGAGCAACGAGCCTACCCCTGAAAAAGAAATTTCGTCGCAGTCCGACAATTGTAGCTGGCATAGATCACCAATGGCAGGCAGATTTAAGCGACGTGAGTGCCATTGCCTCAGAAAACGATGGTCACACGTTTCTGCTCTGCGTCATCGACGTTTTTTCTAAGTACGCTTGGGTTTTTCCCTTGAAAAACAAAAGTGGAAAATCCTTGTTGGAAGCATTTAAAAAAATCAAGAAAAGAAAACCCTTGCGATTACAAACAGACAAAGGAAAAGAATTTTTGAACAAACCGTTTCAGGCCTATCTTAAAGAACAGGGTATACATTTTTTCGTCACCCACAACGTAGAAACAAAGGCCAGCGTGGTGGAACGTTTTCAACGTACGCTGAAACAGCGGATGTGGCGTTACTTTACCCACAAACAAACGCAACGTTACCTTAACGTATTGCCTTCGTTAGTCAAAGCGTACAATTCGGCGCATCATCGCACGATTGGAATGGCTCCTAAAGATGTTAAAACGGAGCACGAGTGGAAACTTTCCAAAGGATTTCAAAAAGACAAAAAGAAGAGGATTCCGTCGGGCACGAATGTTCGTTTGGCGTTGGCTAAACAATCGGCCTTTGAAAAGGGATATTGGCCCAATTGGACTTTGGAAACATTTTTGGTTCGACCACACGTCGGGTCGCGTTACAAACTGGTGGTTGGTAACGGGGAACCCTTGGAAGGGTCTTTTTACCCCGAGGAATTGCAGACCGTTCGTGAATCAAAGGACGAAGTGTGGCCCATTGAAAAAGTCTTGGAAACCAAAGGCAAAAACATCAAGGTCCGATGGCAAGGGTATCCTCCAAGTTTTGACTCTTGGATTCCAAAATCGTCCTTGGCCGATACTATAAATAGCCGAAAGAGAAAACGCAAATAAGTCATCATGCAGGACGAGGCGACGTCAACGACATCGCACAGCTCCAATTGGCGATTTTTGGGCAGCAGAGTTCCTCGAGCCGAAATCGTCTTTTTCTGTCAAGTCATTTTAGTGTACATCGTAGCTGGTATTTCTTTATCTCAGTTGGCTTTGAAACCTGACGGATCGCAAACCACCTTGTGGACGGCTTTGTTGTCTAGTACTTTGGGTTATTTGTTGCCTTCTCCAAAGTTGAAAACCAAAAACCATGTACGCTCAACAGTTTTATCTGACGTTGCCGAGTGACAGTTCGATGGACCTGTATAAAGAAAACACCATGTCCACTTACAGAACGCACCTTAATCCGCCCCTCGAATTTGATCATCGGGAATGGGAAGTCGGTTTGGCTACGGCTGTGTTTCCCGAAGCATGGAACAATGTAGACGATAGACACAATACCCTGAATCTATGCATCGAACCGTGGCCACACATGAAGACGCTCTTCACGAGTATCGCGTGTACGACTACCGAGACGAGTCCCGCATACTGTACCAAAGGAGAAGATGTCAAGCCAGGATCCACTATCATGGAAACACACATAGAGTCTAACGATTACAAGACCGTGGACCACCTGCTCAATACCATCAACGAAGGAATCGCCACCCTTTGGCAGTCGGCGCTCATTCGAGCACACATCGACTACGTTCCACCCCGAGAGGATCCAGATAGTGCCGAATTGACGGAACACGAGCGCAAATTGGAAGCAGCTCACGAAGCTCGACGACTCCTTCTCAGACAAGCAGAGGCCTCTGGTCCCCTGATGATTTTCGAACAAGATCCTCTGAGCAAGAGAGTTTATTTCCGATTTAATTCTTTGGAGGCTCATCATTTCATCAATGTCATGCCTAACGCGAGTCTCAAACTCAAGGGGGCTCTAGTGGCCATGTTGGGATGGCCTGGAAAAGAGTTGAACATACATCTGTCGACCCTGAGCCATAAGAGGAACGACGCGAGTTATCGTTTAGAAGCAACCTACATTCCCGATTTACGGGCTCATTTTGATTTGTTTTACTTGTATGCTGACATCATAGAACCCCAACGTGTGGGAGACATGGTTTCTCCACTGTTGGACGTCATTCAAAGTGACCATGGTTATCATCGTTCTTCCAAGATTCACTACGTTCCTCTCAAGTACGATCGAATGACTGCTGTCACCATCTATATAAGGAACGGCATGGGTGAAGCCATACCATTCATACAAGGCAAGGTCGTCGTCAAACTACATTTTCGACGTCTACAATGATTCGCCCCATTGTTTTTTACAAAGGAGGTGTTTTGAGACAGAGAGGAGCCGGGCGGTTTTCCGGATTGCTCTCAGCAGTCAAAAACAACGTTACATCTTTAGGAAAAACCTTATGGTCGGCGGGAAAAGACGCCTTAAAAAAGAATGCAGTGGCACTCTTGCCTCGCGTGGGTGAAGGTTTAATGGATGTCATTTCAGGGCGACAAAACTGGAAAGACATGGCTTCGAATACGTTCAAACCAGCCATGAAAAACACCCTTTCGGACGCCTTAAACAACGTCGTGTCTCGGCTCCAACCTATAAAAGGATCCACATCGTCGTCCGCGGGATCATTGTCCAACAGGGCGTCAAAGAAGAAGAAGCGAAAAGGATCGTTTATAGTTTCGACTCCTGCCAAACGTCGTCCAGATATCTTTGATCATGGCTTCGCAAATCATGCGACATGATTCCTGTCCCTGCGCTCGAGATGAACTTCAACAACTGTTTAGCGTTCCAGATACTCAAACGGCCGTTACGAAGGTGACCAAAGTTCGAAAGTATCCCCTGACATCCGATTTGAATCACGATGGGCCCATCGAATTCATGGTTCCCAATGCCAGCACCGATTACATTGACATGGCCAACATGTCGCTGTATCTGGCTCTGAAAGTGGTGAAGAGGGACGGAAGTAATTTAGGTGACAACGAACAGGTGGGACCCGTGAACAACATGTTTCACTCTTTGTTCAAAGACGTCAAGCTGAGATTGGGCAGAGATGCTAAAACCCTGGTCACGTCTTCCCTGCCTAATTATCCATATCGAGCCTATATAGAAAATTTGCTAAGTTTTGGAAAAGGAGCTAAAACGGACCATTTGGCCAAACAAGTCTTGTGGGAGAAAGACACGGCGGCTCAGTTTGACAGCACTCAAGCTAAGGACAGGACAGTAGCCGGCAGCGTCGTACACCCTCCGAACAAAGGCTTGGAACAGAGACACGGCATCATTTCCCAGAGTCAAGTTTTCGAATTGCAATCCCGCCTACACGTCGACATGTGTCTACAAAATCGATATTTGATCGACGGTGTTGATATTCGAATTAGCTTGGAAAAACAATCTACAAAGTTTTTCCTGATGTCCGATAACGACAATTACAAAATAGAATTTGTCAAAGCTTACTTGGAAGTTCCCTTTGTGACCCTGTCACCCAGTACCTACACGCGTTTGGCCGAACAACTCCAGTCAACTCCGGCCAAATACCCTTTGAATCGAGTCGTTGTCAGAGACGTTGTGATCCCGAACCTCCGAAGGATTCACGTTTTGGATAATTTGTTTATCAACGAAATTCTACCCAAACGTCTCGTCGTGGGGTTAGTGGGCAATCAGGCCTATAGTGGTGCCATTACTAAGAATCCTTTTAAATTTGGGGACTACGGTTTGGAAAGTCTCAAATTGGTCAAAAACGGAGATGTAGTCGATGAATATGAAATGGACTTTGGCAACAAGCAGGGTATTTCGCCTTATTTGGATTTGATGAAACGCGTCAGCATTCTTAACACCAAAGAAGATTTAGATTTGCCGTTCAACAACTATATCAAAGGATACACGCTGTACTGTTTCGATTTGACCAACGATCACGGAGCTGACGGCACGTACTTTCATCCCAATACCACGGGTAATTTGTCACTGGAACTTAAATTTGGCACTGCCCCCACAGATCATCTAAGTCTGCTTCTGTTTGCCGAATACGACAATGTCTTGGAAATTGATCACAATCGGCAAGTCACCATGGATTGGTGAACCATTATCTACGAATCAACTGAATGACCCCCTTGAACGACATTTACCCTCGTTTCTGTTTGGTGGAGTTTTGGCGAGTAACCAACTGGAAGATGTTCGACCTGACCAGTACCCCATGGCTTACGTCGTCAATACAGACGATGATCGGAAACCAGGCAGACATTGGACGGTGTTTGTCTGTGAACGCCCCGGCGAAGTTTCATTTTTTGACTCGTATGGGTGTCCTCCTGAAATATATGGAACTCATTTCCAACGTTTTGTACGAGATAAAAACGTCGTTCATCAACCCAGATGGCTTCAAGGATTAAACAGTTTCGTGTGTGGTCATTATTGTTTGTATTACCTTTGTCATCGTTTCCACGTTCCCACGCCCCACGCTTTGTTTGCTTTTGGTTCGGTGTATCGGGAAAACGACCGCTTGGTCCTCTCGTGGACTCGGGACCATTTTCCTTATTTACCGCAAGACAAAGACCCAGGATCACAAGGCTGTTGTTGTTTTTCTTATTTTTAACTGACTTGTAAAGAAATGCATGTATTCATGTTATTGTAGTACATTTATGTAGTTTGCTTTATGTAGTGAAATAAAATCTCTTAAAATGCCACGTGATTTGTTTTATTTAACCAATCCCAGCCCGAGATTTTGTTTGTTTCAAAACTTTTCTATAAAAGCCCGAAACGTTTTGGTATTTTCCCCAGACATGGCTGAAGAACGCATGGTCGTGATTCGTATGGACGAAGTAGAAACCCAAGATTTGAAAGTTTACACACGGCGAGGCAAAATGGTCGTCATTACCCCCGATGACATTTATCTCTTGGAGGAATCTACGGGGACCACCCCGAAAAGAAAAGTACCCCCTCCTTCCGTGTTGGAAGAAATTCGCCTTCGGGGTTACAAAGTCCGCCGCCGTTTGGCTTTCTAAACCGACTCGCACCCCTCATCCACGGCCCTTTTACAAGGGCCAATTATGAATATATTTGAGAGAGATTAAAAAAAAAAAAAGCCACACATAATCTGTTTTTAAAAAAACCTGTCAGAGGCACGCGACTAGCAGACGACTCTATTGACTAAATTTCTTTTGTTCGTTTAAGAGCCTATTCACAATTATTCTATTGACTGGCTTATCGATTTTTTCTTTTGTTGAAGGACCCCATTTATATTGTTATTTTCGGTCTCTCTCGCGAGAGACCTGGCCGTGAAGCCGTGATTAATGACCTTGGCATAATTTCGTCACTTTCGGAATCTTGGGACACACGTTCAAATGTTTAACAGTCTTCCAATACGTATTTCGCAACATTGACTTGCAATAGTAACATTGAAAATATGCATCTTTACCATTTCTATACTTAGTGAATTCAAATGGCAAGTTACAAACTTGACAACGTTCCATTTTGACTGAAGTGTCTTTAACGCTTTCCTGCTTATATTGCCTCTTGCAGCATCACGTGATTTCTCACTAGCAGACGATAGTAGCACGCGCGCGTGTGCCATTCTCTCTCTCTCTCTCTCTCTCTCTCTCTCTCTCTCTCTCTCTCTCTCACTCGCTCTCATTCAAAAAAACGTCTTGTGTACGTTTCCCCAAACGTTTTTCTTACGTCCCACGGAATTTCACTTTGGAGTTTCCCCTTGGAGTTTCCCACAGGGGTTTCCCTCAGGGGTATCCCACAGGGGTTTCCCTCAGGGGTTTCCCACAGGGGTTTCCCATGGGATTTCCCCACAGAATTTCCCCACAGGGGTTTCCCCAAGGGGGATTTCCCACTTCTATTTTTAGCATCATGTCACGTGATACCTCTCAGCCAATCAGCGCGCGTACCTGTACAAGCCTTCTAACTACTAAGTGAAACGGGATTGAGCCCCATTGCTTTTGACTATTTCAATTATACCAGTCCTTCCGATCTGCAGTCATATTAACGCGTCCTGGTTATAGGGCAAGTGACTTACAACAATTGAAATATATTGTGACAAAATATATTTAAACAGCTTTCTAGCTTTTACGCATATTATAGCCTTCGTGGTGCCGTGCTAAACCATCCAATGATACTTATATGTACACATCTGAAGATAGTAGTCAAACCACAGTTCTATGGTCAAACCAAAAAGGTATATTTTGAATTATTCAAGTTCGAACACTTGACTGTTTGATTGTCCTAGTGCGAAGAAGTAGGTCGAAAAACACCATTAGGTGCTGTTCGTCCAATCTGGTACTCTGACCTAAACTTGGAATATTTCCGCCTAACAAGCCGAGGTTATTAAGTACAGTACAGTGTGACACATAGCATGATAATCAAAGGCTCTTTTAACACTTTATAAACAATAAAATCTAAATATCATTTATTAATAATTGACCTTTACCGTCCTGATAGTTCAAATACTACAAACAAGTCGTAAATTATCAAATATAAGTTAATAGGATCAAATCCAACTCAGATCATCTGATATCATCTCGTTTGATATTCAGAAGAGAGGACGACCAGAAGGGGAATAAGGTTAAAAAACCAGGAAGTCGTTTACGTCGTTTACTGCCAACTTTGGCTTCCAAAGTCATAAGTTGAAATATAGTTTAAAGGGGACCAGTCTTCATTTTTATTGGTTGAATTGGGTCTTGAATATACTTAAGTATCCTTCAGAAGCACTAGAAATGTACGAAAATTGCATATTTCCTTCACATATACCTTAAATTAGACATTTCTCCTTCTATTTCTATAGATGACTTTTCTATATATTGCATAGTATCGCTAATGTGTAGTAGGGCATTATAACTTTCAAATGCTAATAATTATGGATGCACATGGATTTGAAGGCTCAAATTTCAATGGTGAGTTGTGATAACCAGTACTAAATTGCTGAGCTAAAAAATCCCCGTTTCTGAGACTTATCCAAATCGACCCGCTAAAATGAAGCCTGTGCCTCTTTAATGTCTTGCCTTTATGCACCTGAGACGAATAATGTCATATAATGTACAGCGAGTAAATGGTGTAAGGACATAGACATCAGTGCACACTGTTCCTTTTTAAAATGCGCAGCCTGAAGCTCATGGGATAATTGTTAAAGAGATTGTAAAGTGATTTTCTAAACTTAGTATGTGTATCGGGACACTGATAGCATCATTTTGCGCCATTCCGACGTCTGTGGTTCTTGCAATTCCACTAAAACTAACACGTTTTATGTCGGCACTGACAGTGGTCTACCGGAGGCTACTATTGATAATGATGCAGATCACTGTCAGTGACGTTAGAATCTAGTGCCTGTGAGACGCCCTTATCTTTTAAGGTGGTGGTTAACATTGTTTTATAGAAAAAAACATTGATCTTGCGTCAGCTCGTGTTCTGAGTGCGTAAATATGTGTTCAAATTCGTTACAAATTCTCAAACAACACTTATCATTTCGGAAAGCACACTCATTTCAAAGTCTCAACTTATTTGCAGCAGAATTCTACTGATTCTTAGGTCGTTTGGACATAGACGGTGTGTACTATGGAAGCTTGGACTATGGATATATCGGGTGTCACAAAAAAACCTCCCCAACTTTGACGGGAAATATCTAAGCTGCTGATAAACCGATCTCTTTCAAAATTCTCACAGATTTACTTCAACATGTCCTTGTCAGACCCTGAAAATATGCAAGTCATCGAATAAAAATTATACATGTACTGCCTCAAACAAAAACGCATGTAAAAAAATTCAATATCAGAGCGAATTACATATTTGAATTTGTGTTTTGTGCCTTCACCACATCTACAATCGATATCAACCATTTTCTGCCTGATAAACCCCCAGGGATCTCATATAAAGGTACCACTGTCCAAGAAGCAACCATCCTGCATTCCCTGTTCAGTGAGCGTGTCCTTCTAACCCAAGTGCAGTACACCTGTTCCGAATAAGATTCCCATACTTCCCGGAGTCATTACCGCCACCAGTGGAATAAACTGGCTGAACAGAAACTGAAAGGCAGGATGGTTGCTTTTTGGGGAGAAATTACCTTAAGATGAGATCCGTGAGAGCATTTCAGGGTGGGAAATTAATGATGTTGGTTGTCGATGTGGTGAAAGCACAATGAACACAGGTTGAAATGTGTAGTATGCTCTGATATTGAATTTTTTTACATGCTATTTTGTTCGGGGCAGTTCTTGTACAATTTTTATTCGAGGACTGTCATACTTGCAGGGTCTGTCAATGACATGTTGAAGTAAATTTGTGAGAATTTTGAAAGAGATCAGTTCACCAACAGCTGAGATACTTACCGTCAAACTTGGGGACGTTTTTATTTGGACACCCGATATAAGATTTCGGTCATAGGGAACAAGAATCAGTACTCTGCATTATTAAAAAAGATCCATCGATAGCTATATAATATGTAAAAGAGTGGCTGAGTGTACATTGGTAGTCCGGGGAGTGGATCCTATAGTTATATTCTCGTAAATCTCGTCCAAGATGTTTGTTTTATATCTGATATATTTACCACTAATGGTCTATAAACCTGCAGGCAATTCTAGTCGACCGTTTATCTTTTATAATTTCATAAAATTACCATCAAGCACCCAACTCGACATGACAATAATTCAACAGACTAATCACTGATTACCTTGTCATGACCTTTACCGGAAGTGCTGTTTCAGAATTAAGTCCCTTGATTTGTCGCCAACAAGCCAAATTGTACTGGTGTCTTTACCAATATTTCGTCAAACTGTTCCGCCTCTAGCAACGATACTCAACTATTTCGTGTAGATGTCATGTATATTATAAGGTTTTTTTTCTATTATACCAATAGGTTTGTGGAGAGCTGTATATTAGCACATGCGCAAGTTTATTACCCGTGCTTTAGAGTGACTGACGTTGTCATGTCGTGCAGTTGACATAAACGAATTTCCCTCCATTATCTACCAGTTGCTGAAAATTAAGGTGCTCTCATATTCTGTAAGTCACCGTGAACCTCGATTGTGCTTATACGGAGCTATATAACCCATTGGGTGTTGGTGCTCCTTAATACATTTCATTTCATTTTCATTTCGATTGTGCTTATAAGAAAATTAATTTGTTAAAAACTGAACTTCATATAGAAATCTATATTCTTTGAGTCGTGGATACTTTTTAAACCGTTACGACACTGTATCTAAATATTGCCATTAGAATATCCGTGGTCTTAATTTTTGATTTAAAATCTATAAATTTGTCAAATTTCATTTAAGTATTTCTAGAACCCTGTCTGTCAATTTACACTGAAGTCGAATCTTAGATTACTTCCCGTAAAATGAATTAAAGAACTACTTTACGTCCAATTTACTGCTAATTGTCTGTTGTAAATGCGCTGTAAGCGGAATGATCAATTAGGTCTAGATGTCTGTAAGTAGACGTGAAGGAGAGGAGAATATTGGGGCCTGAAGGGAAATTATCACATTCATTGACAAGTTATTATTATAAAGAATTACTAATACTCATACTGTATTACATGTATATATATTCTACAAGAGACAGTGCGACGCCATGTCATGTCATGGGTGCAAAATTACCATGGAATTCTTTGAAATATGTTGCTTTTTAATTGCATGTTTTCTTTCTGGTTATGAGGGTCCGTAGGCTTTGTTAGACCATTTATGGAGCCACTTCCTTGACATAGGTAAACCAATAAAACCCAAGCATGAACGATCATTAACGTAAAACGAATCTCGGAATCCATGTAAACATATTGGCAATATAGTGGAAGCATGACGAAATATATCAATGTGTGTGTAACTATGCCAAAATGAAAAGTGGTAATAAGTATTTATAAGTATATAGTTTCAAGAATTCAGAAACCTTTAGTTTCGTTTTACAAGTCGTTTTTGTGCTATTGGGCATAATGCGTCAAGTTGGGCAATGCGGCAAAACGAACCAATCAATCCAGTGCGACGAACGGGGTGTAAAAAAGATACAATAGGATTAGTAAATAGTGTCCACACTGTAAACCGTTCCTTGTTTAGGTGCTTTTTATATTTCATGAACTGCATCAGACACGTTACCTTTGGACTGCTGTTTCAGATCAAACATAACTTTCAAGCACAGACATGTCCATCCATAAATTTTGATATTATATCCTTAACATTCTGTTCGTCAATGATACAAATTTTGAGCAATATCATACATCAGTGCTGTTTGACTTCATGTGTATGATTGTAATGCTGAATAAATCTAACTTTACTAAGTTATTAAAGCAATGTTCATGCTTCCAGTTATTATTTCTTCTCAACACCTAACATTTCTCAAGAAAGCGTCCTGTAATAAATAATACAAATTAGCAATATCAAAACCTTTGAGTTTGATTATAAAATTTGATTTAACTAATAATAAAATATATGCCAGTTTAACTAATTTGGGGCCGATAAAAAATAACGCCTACACGCTCCATGTATTTAAAATACATAAAATAAAATCAGAGCGGTAATGATGTTTCAATTATTTTCCTGTTGCCGTCGCCTCGAGTCGGAAATTTCCGATTGCTTCTCAATCAAGGTTCAATAATGAAGTTTTCTCGTATTTGGCTCCCGTATTATTATGGTGTCAGTCATTCAGTGGCGTCTGAAACGAAGCGACAATAAGGAGATTAGCAGTGACACTGTAATTAGAAAAACTCCACTGTTCAAGTCATTAGAGGTTTAATACAGTTCCGTTACTTCAAATCAGTTTAATATCTTCAGTTTATACCAACGTAAAATAATGACAGAAGTCAAAGACCTAGCGAGACTGCTATCAGTGGAACGGATGTAGCATGAATCTTGTACAGGTTCCCGATTGGGGTCTACTTAGGCAAATATAGTTTCCGACAGGGTTTATGAGGTTAATTTAAAGGCATACATGAACAATCCACTTTAATGAAGTTGTTGTCGTTACATCTATTTTTTTCGTCTACAAGGGATTGTAAAGAGGTTTTTTTTTAACTTTGTATGTGTATCGGTACACTGATCTTACAATTCCAATAAAACTAACGCGTTTTATGACGTCACGTCACGTCCACTACATCTGCATACTAGATATCAAGCTTCCGGTAGATCAGCGTTAGTTTTATTGGAATTGTAAGAACCACAGACGTCGGAACAGAAATTGAAAAGGGGAAAATTGATGCTATCAGTGTCCCCGATACACATACAAAGTTTAGAAAACCTCTTTACAATCCCTTTAATTTTTACTTATGTCTAAGACTTTTCTAATTATTTAATTGAGTTTCTCTACTCCTTTAATTTTCCCCCATTTGTTTGCGGTTGGTGATCTCTTCAGCATGTGATACTACCGGAAGACCACATTCTAATCCTGTTCCGGTATTTTCTTCTGTCCGGAAACTCCATGTCCGCAACGTGATGATTAAGTGCCTTTGAAGACGTCAATTCTAAAACGATATTGTCTTCAAGTTGAACCCATTTCAACAAGAGTGAAATCGTAAATGCTCATGACTTACTTTCTAATAACAAATGATATCAAAACTAGATCATGAAGCACGCCCACATGACATACAATTCTAGATAAAAGTTTGTAGTGTCATCACAGGATATAAACAAATTCTTTTGTGATATGCAGTATCAAAAATAGTCCACCAATAAATGTAGTCTGCAAGGCGAGTTAGAGATGGTCTTGTTCCCCAATCTTCACCAGTTTTGTTTTGTTTTTGTCTTTGCCTTATTATGGGCCACGAATAATATCATGTGTTCAAACATTATTCATTATTAGATGCAGTTATGTTGGCGCCAAGCAGGGTATGCTAACTCTTCTAGACACCTGATACCACTTTTCATTATGAAATATTTACTCATTTATTGATATACTTCCTCAAATGAAAGGTTCATTAGCTTCTAC
Organism: Lottia scabra; assembly: GCA_029955415.1. Lineage (NCBI taxonomy): Eukaryota > Metazoa > Mollusca > Gastropoda > Lottiidae > Lottia > Lottia scabra. The sequence goes on from JARJEI010000001.1 coordinate 41,057,433, forward strand.
CTATATATCGCCAATGTTTTCGCATGGATTTTGAGATTTGCTTTACGGTTGGCATCGTTCGTGCTTGGTTTTATTTTTTACATTATTGTTACAATAGATGGAATAACACACCTTACTTCGCTTTACTGTACGACCCTCAAATGTCTTGAAAACCTCATCTGAAATTGTTGAAACATTGTCAGATTAGATCGTCCTCGACAAGTTCATGGTATCTTAAAAAAAATAGATTTAAAACTTTTAGTGTAAGCATGAGTTGAATGATATTATATAAAATGTTACTTGGTTTATATCTGTACGTTTCTCCTATTAAACCATCTGTCTGAAACATCGTTTGAATGCTAATCTATGAGGTAGATTCTCAATCCGTTGTTTAAACATTGTAAGATCAGCGACACTCCACAAACAAACTTCTTTAATTTTTAACTTCTTCTTCCATTCAGTTCATCTTAACCGAAGAATTTCCATGAATCGCCGGACGATCCTTGACTCCTTCATTCACGTAACTCGTCAATATAAGAATTGACCAAACTTCAGGTATGACGGACTGTCCTTGGAAAAAAGCGATCGATTTTTCGAGGACCAATGCGCTACAGGTTTAGAATTTTAACGATTACTCTAGGGCAGTGGTTCCCAACCTTTTTCAAGCTGTGGCCCAAATTCATGAAGCTCCCAGAGTCATGGCCCCCTGTTCTATTCCAAATTAGGGCAAAATAGCGAATATAGTGCAAGGGTTTTTGTGTTGTGCCTCCTCATCATCAGGGTGTCAGATGCATTTGACCACAAGCAACTACAGACCTTACACTGTAAAATATAGTTAAATAAAAGTTGGGCTAGAGAAAAATGATACACATCCTCATGCGCCATGGCCCCCTGACAAACACCCCACGGCTCCCTAGGGGGTCATGACCCCCAGTTTGGGAACCACTGCTCTAAGGAAAACCTAAAAGAGAATAATGATTCCACCGTTCTGGGAAAATGTTCTTCATGGCTCTCTGCATGTCAATGTCCGTTATCATCAGGGTTTAGAAGGCAGAAAAATAGATGAAACTCATTTCAGTGATACACTGACGCATTTATTTGTGGGACATCAGATGAAGATTCCCTGTTTAATATCCCTCGGCACATCATTATAAATCATTAGACTTATATAAAGATACCAGTATTCCTGTGAGATGTTATTGCGATATAAAAATTTGTACTATTGCAGAGACTAAAAGGCATTTTCAAAAGTGAATGAACTTCTTTATATCAATATGTATTTTTGGTCTTGTATTCTGCTTTGCCAAATGAATTGTTTCTTCCGCTTGTCACATCCTGTAGAACTTCAGGAATCGAACGGGGATTGAGAATCAGACTCGGAAATAGAAAAGAAATTTAGAAACCAATATAGACTGTTTGTTAGAATGATAATTGTTTATCAGTCCCTATAGACTCTGGGATCTGTTTTAGTCTAATATTGAACTTATTGTATCTAAGTTCCACTGATGAAATTTAATTGAGCTCGTCTCATGGTATTTAGACGAGATATTTTAAGAGGTAATGTTAATCAACGCCGATATGAACCTGGGGGAAAATTAATGGTAATTATCGGAAGACAGTTTGACTAGATTGAGAAAAAAACTCTGGAACCTTAGAGAATGCCAGGAACACTCCCGATACAATGGATCAGAATGGAAGCGAGCACTCTTTGTAGGAATTAGAAATCCCTAAGATCCTTTTAAGTCAGAAAATGTACTTGTTTAAGACTTTAACCATACATACAAGTGTTTCATTTAATTGTCCATGAACCATCAACATAATTATGAATGCTCGGTATACAGTCAAAACTGTATTGCACAATCAAGTAAAATGATACAAGCATTTGAAAATCAGATATGAATTGACTCGACTCTATGGCGGCGAAAATGAAAGCGGAAGTGGAAACGGAACTAACATGCTGATTGATAGGTTCATAACAACCAATATTCCATAGCGCTATTGAAATTAAGGATGTGTTGCTTCAAAAGGCGAATTAACCCCGGCGAAAGAATCGCCCCTCAGATGTAAACGTATTTAATGTAATAACTGCAGCGGATTGAAGGCTACAGCTTTATTTATAAAAAGACTAATTGGAAATATGGAATGGATAACGAAGCATAATAACATAGAACGAAACAAAATCAAGAGTAGATAGTGCGATTTAATCTAATTATGGTTCACTATTCAAATATAGAATTATCTGATCGTGTATTCAGAGTTTGAGGGAATTTTATCTCTTCATACTTCATTATAGATATAATTTACAATTTAATATACAGGGAGATAACTCAATATCAAGGACAGTAACTCAATATAAAGGGCAATAACTAGTAATCAAAGGCCGATAACTCAGTAATAGAAATAGAAATTGTATCAATGCTAATAATAAGCTGTGATCAATTGGTAGAGTATTCAATCAGGGGAGATAATTTGATAATTTTCATATTTACCATTTGAAAGGTTGATGATATTGAGTAAAAGGGAGAATATTTCTTAAAGTGTATTTGAAGATGGTATATCAAATAGAATATGGACATGTTCTAAAATATATTAATTTCATTTGAAGAAGCAGTTGGAATAAATATTCTAATATTTAATATTGTTAATAAGGTTCTACAAGAATATTAAATAATTATTGTCTGTCTTATGTGTATCTATGGGCCGCAGTGACTCAGTGCTTTGACCAATGCTCACCAACCAGAGGGTCCAGGGTTCATTCCTGGTAGGGGAATTTTCAATCCGGATTCCCCCTGTCAGTGATGCGTTCGAACGATACAATAAACCGAGGCCCCATGTGCTACAGGATGTGTCCGTTACATTCTCGACAGTTGAAAATCGAAAAAATGAGTAGACCATCGTTTTCCAGACAAATTTTGCACACAATGCAAGGCGTTTATTATCCGTATACATTTACAGCCGGGTGGACTAGTGAGTGACTATCACACCTCAATTGAGATTAAAACAGCCACAACAACTACCAACATTCGCTCCTAAACAAGCAAATTATGTCCGGATTGTGGAAAAAGGACGCTTTAACTTTCTAAGCTCTAACCGAATGTGCTATCTGATTGAGCTATTACAGACCAGTTATTTTGTCAGGACAGTGGCAACTCTGTTTCGAATTCAACTATCGAGGGATTCTTATCGAATAGAGAGATCAATTGATTTTTGTTTCAAGGACACACAACATAACAATAAACATACATCGGAAATAGATTTAATACACACAAACGTTGTATCAAATGTACCAAGAGTTCTACTTCCGGTTCATTAAATGTACTTCCGGCAGTACCTAAAAGTTAAAGTGGTTTTATATTAAATTATAAATCAATTTTAATTGCAAGATTCATGTTAAAACTTGCAGATGTTTAGAAACAAACTTAAACTATCAACACTGCCTATACATCTATACCGGAAGTTTCAATATCCATTTTCTGGTTTATGATGTTTGAGGTAAGCAATAGTTGTGGAGAGCGGTAGGTGGTGACCCCTATTGAATTTCTTTTGAGCTAAATTGTGTATCGATGACGTGAATAACCTGATAACAATTCGGTTTGTTGAGGTTTTTAGGACATTGTAATGCATGTATATCGCTATGATGGAACATAACGTGATATCAGCGGACTAAAAGGGGACGTTAACATGTCATCTATCACTCGAGCCTTAATATGTCGGACATCCTTGGTAATCACTGCTGTTCAAGAAATATGAAATTGAGACGTTAAAGGGGTGGCGAACATATAGATATTATTGTTTGTTTTAGTCTCTTTATCTTAATCCGATGAAAGACAACACATGTAAATTTGAAAATAAACGCCAATCTGTACCATAACATCTGACCTTTGACCTGTTTGATTAGCCTGAGCCTTGATAAGATAACATCATATGATGATAACATTGAAGTTATCAATGTAACACAATCTTTTAAATGGGAGTAAGAAGCTATGATTGGGAAAAGTTAAGAATTTTTTGAAGCGGCAACAATATCATTTTGCCTCATTGTACCTCATTTTGTCGTTGATTAGATATGCTTTGTGATTTTAATTTTATATCGGAATACACTATACTGTGAAAATTCTTGAAGACTTTAAGATTCTGTAGGAATACTGATTCTAATAATGACCTGGTCTTGGTGTATTTAGTAATAGTAAACATCTAAAGACTGATGTGACAAAATGCTGTGTGGTTCTCGGTTTGTATGTGATTTCAATATTCACGAACTTAAGACTGGGCAACTGGTATTAAGTCGGGATTACCAAGATATGAAAGGGTCCTCATGGAGCCTGTGTGTTCGACGAAGCGTGAACAAAAATAGCACCGGAAGTCGTGAAGATGTTATCAGGACTAAGGATGAGCTTTTGGGACTGCCATTGATTATACCAAGAAAAGACAACTCTGTTGAACCATCAGCAAAAATCTCAAGGGTTCGATCTAAAAAACGAGTTCATTTTATAGACGAATCTACCGACTCTGACACAGATCACGAATTTAAAAATAGTCTGAATGTTCACAGAAGATATCCGGGTAGATTAAATCATAAAAATGGAAGTTCGGATGAAAATGAAGACGGCAGAGAAAAGCGTATCAGAGATAGTAGCTCGGAAACAGATGATAACTCTTCTGATTCACATGAGGGCCCCGAATATTCTCCCCACTCTTTTCGAAGATCTCAAGTGCAGACAGAGGACAGGCAGAAAGGCAGTGAAAGAACCAGCAGTTCGGAATCCGATGATCCTCGAGACAGGCCACGAACTTTACAATCGTCAAATAGAGACATTTCAAAGGGCAGAAGTCGATCATCGAGAAACCGTCGCTATGGACGACAGACAAGAGAAAATAACTCTCGACCTGATAAGAGGCTAACCAGTCTGGATTTTTATTTGAAATTAGAAGAGAAGGGGAACGAGAGACTTAAACAGTGCACAGCAAACTTTACGTTAGACTTGGTCAATAATAACCGTGGAATGAGAAAGGTCCGGAAATACAAATATCAGACGTTCTTCCCCGATGACGTCAGTGGCTGGGCGAACGTCATCACGTGGGATGACTTGACTAATCGAGACAACTGTTTTGTTGATAAAAATGGTTATTTTCAAATAGAAGCTGCAGTGATCATATTGAACACAAAAATGATGATTGAAAAAGTTAAACCTGAAAGACTTGAAACGATTGTTTGATATATTTGCTTGGCATCTCACACCGGAAGAATAAAATATCGTTGACCAAATGTGTTCGGTTGAGAACCCAGATGTATATTTTGAGAGTATTCTCATTTGCATTCCAGTATTACACAGTTATTCTATGGTGGCCACCATGCTGCTGTAAGTAGTTTGTTTGGATAAGAATTCCACTGCGATGAGTTGAACCAACATACAAAATGATGTTAAATTCCCATCTGTTTTTACCACCTTTGTAGTAAGACAATAGTATTTATTTTGGTAATGTGTTCTACATTCTCTGATGTTATAAAATGAATAACTTTATTATTTCTGTGGGAAGTTTGTATACTTCTGCCACATCACAAAGCATATCCCAGAGTTAAAATTGGCATGCTGGTAGAAACATTATTTATGCATTGTCTCATGTTGTGCCATTATATGTAATATCTATCAATTTTTCCTAATATATTAAATGCGCTATCATCTTAGATACTATATTTTATAGATTAAAATTCACCATTCAACTATGTCACATATTTAGAATAGAAACACGAAACATGGATCACATTTCAGATATCTTCAGAATCCTTGTTTGATTAATATACTCATATCTTTGTGTTCTCTTGGTGCCTTTGTTGAACAATATGACCTATAATATGTTAATTAGTAATTATCATTGTTCAATATCAATATTTACTTTTTATATACGTGTATTATCATTTCTATTAATTAACTTCTATTAGAATATGTCTGGTTGAGACATAAATATGACAATGTAACATCTATCTAATGACAAAATCGTCAAATTCTACTGGCTTCTTATCTAATGGTGAATCACTTTGAACCTTGATTTTCATGTATATTTCTGTACCGAACCTCCGTATTCCATGCTGTGTGTATTTCTTTATTGTTCTAGTTCCGTGTCTTCCCATCTCTTGCATTGGTTTCCATTATCCGCCAGAGGCAAACTTTTATAGTTCAAGTGACTTTTTATGTATCCCCTATTGTGTTTGTAGATTTTGCTAAATGGCAGAGTACTTACTAATCACAAGTGAAGTGTCACACATATTGAAACACACACGAAACAAATAACGAGATTCTTACATCTTGTGATTTCGGAAGTTTAACTGTTATCGACTTTCACCCTTCGTCATTTTTGATTAAAGGGGAAAAGTCGGCATTTTCGGTCGTTGATTTGGCTCTTGAATATATATGCCAAGTCTTCAGAAATAATCGCACAATCCTTTCCCCAAACTGAGGAAAGATTGGTCGACCTTATAATGTGCCTCTTTTAAATATACTTGCTTTATTCAGTAGGTTAATGGCGAGACTCCATCTTGAAAGTTACATAAATCTAAAAATATAATATTCTGAATTAGTAGGGTAGACGATATTTTGAAATATGATTTTCATTTTGATTAATATTGAAAGAAACTATATTTCAATTATTAATACTATTTATTAAACAGGATATATAAACCTCTCATAACAATACCTCGAGATCGATACATCATTCTGATCACTTTCAACCTAATCGATATAGGTATTGTTATCAGGTGATTGAATAATCATTGATTATCAACAATCGATAAAATATAATCAAAATTTATTGAAAAGGAAGGAAATTTGAGAGTGTTTAGTTTAAAACAAAATTGTGAAACGTGAAATATCTGGGTATTATATTTTGAGTAATGATTATTCTTAGATAAACTATTATAGATTACTTAAAAGTCTTTTTTCCACACGTTTTCTTAGGCATTATATTCCAGTCCACTTTGCAAATGTGTCGTATGCAATTTAAAGGGATAAGTTCACTAACTGTTCGACCAATAAAATTTTAGTCTCAGAATCTGGAAATGCTTATTTTATCTAATCTGTAATAATGTTCAAAACTGTCCCTTGAAATTTATGCCTTCAAATCCCCGTGTATCCATAATTATCAGCCTTTGAAAGTCAAAAATACGTCTTGTCGTTTAGGAAATAAATGTTCGGGAAGGGGTATAATTGTGTTCGGGAATGTGCGATTGTTGTGCAGTTATGGTTCTTCTGGATGCTATTTACATATAATCAAGGCCCAAATCGATCATCGAAAATGCTGAACGTTCCCCTTTAAGTAAATTATCAGATATCATCATAAATAATTACATATACATAAAGATAACATTGTGTTCCGTTATAAGACATTAGTTAAAATATCGTCTATCATTATTTTAAAATCCTATATTGTGTCTACATTGTCAACCGTACAAATTTGTTAATGAAGTTCACAATCACAGTTATTTTCAAATGTCACCAATCGACATAGGAATACAAACGCTTGTCCAAGTCTACTGCCAGTGTTATACTCGCCATTAACTGTGATAAGCTTACTGTCTTCAGTTGATCTAGGCAACTAATTTATTTTTCAATTCCTTACAAGAATCTGTGTAGCCATCTCATTCCCTAAGTCTTCCTTGCAATAAAGAAACTAGGTAATAACGATCTAAACAGCAAAACGAAACCCGAAATCCAAAATGACATTTTAACGATACATAGGTAACGGCTTATGAACTTTTCTCATGAGGAATTATATCAATCATACATGAGTAAGTATTTCATAATGAAAAGTGGTATCAGGTATCTAGAAGAGAAAACATACACTGCCTGGCGCCACACCCGTCCTCCTTTAAAACATACGCGAAACAAACTACTATGCTACATTGATGAATATAAACTCTTATTGGCCAAGTCTGAGAAGTTAAATTTTGTTCATTTTAAGAGGTGGTATCGCATTAAAGCATGCAAGACATAAGTTTTTTAGTCGTTTAGAATCAAGAAAAACTTTGGACGATCGCTATCAGGAAGAGTAGATGTGTCGTGCGAAGGTAAAGGCAATGACATGGTTAAGTCCATTGCTGTCACGTGACATAAAACTTGTCTTTGATTTTGTGCTGAAAATCTTCGCACTAGTCTTTACCACGAAGGATCAAAGAGTCGCAGTCATTTATCTAATATTACTTTATTAATAGGCGACTATTATATCTACTATGTTAAAAGCTTTACACAGCTTCGATTCTTGTGTCTAAAATACATTTCCTGTAGGCACGGTTAATTATCTCCCTTTGATTAAAGTAGTCTCTGGTATCATGTCTATTTAATGAGACTTCTGCCAGAGTTGACATGGTTTAGATTTGGTTTTATATTACCGTCTGTGAGCCATGGGGAATAAACCTTTCAAAGTGCAAACGAAATAATTTTAAAACTACGTTTGATTTTTATGCTCGCTGTTCTCTTTGTTTTAAACAATTAACATAGATTATTCTCTTTTGATCTACTGTATACTGCAGTCCCTCAGCACTAACATAGATTATAGAAATAGGTTATTTAAAATCATTCTAGAACTAGAGCGAACATTAGTTCAATTTAAAGTTTAACAAAAAGCTGTTTATGTCAGCTGAACTCTTTGAAAAGGAATGTATTCGGGTATTCGAATATTGTGATTTTACATAATATGCCAAAAATCTTGTATTGTTAGCTTACCTTACTAAGGTGAAAGTCTTAAAACATTCCGTGGAGAAAAGGAAATCTTCGTCAATACTCTTATATCAGTGAAAGTGGCTTAGTTTAAGAGTTCATCTTTTAAATTGGTCAATGTAAAAGCTTTTAACTGGTTTTCGTACATTTCTGCAAAATGTGACCATGTATATTTCAGAACTAGAACTGTCTTGTTATTATAAGCCGCTTGTCTCCCTTTAAGAAATGTAATTCAAAAGCCATCAAGGTTCAAATCACCTTATTTCTGCTTCATTTGATGTCATCATGAAAATAGTTTAGCTTCGTTTCAGGTCACTATGAAATACTGACATCTAAATTATTCTGAAGCAATATACTGTACAACGCAATTACTGACGAGTTGACTCAATCGGTGGTTAATGGAAGAACTGAGACTCTGTAATGAACTAGGTAAATTACCGAAACCGATTCTAAATTTGGCTTTTACTGACGCACTGGTGCAACGAAATTGGGGGCTTATGGACGGGTACGGTGTCTGATGATATGTAGATCTTACGGTGCGGAAGTATTGATACAGCCAAAAGATACTAGAAAGAATCCTTACTAACGATATAGCGAGTAAAACCATTGTGTTTAGGGTTGTATGACAATGGGTATCTTTACATTATAAAAGCAAGATGGAATTCGTCAAGATTATATTATTAATCATATCCTAACCATAACCGTGTTAAACAATCTAATAAAATTAATACTCCAGCCATATTTTTCTTAATTTTCTCAAAACTGTTAGATATTTGACAAAATAAAACTTTCCAGATGTCAATTGTATTCCCTGTAGAAAAAAATGATCTTGAACTGTCTGAGAAAGTGAGAAATGGTATCGTGTCACTAAGACACTGTGTGAAGGTAGGAGTATGAAGTAGGCGGTGGATAATGTCTACTGTCTATTGTCTTAAAGGGTCATTCTGCTTTTTTGAAAAAAGTGTTCATTAACAAAAACGTCGTAAGTAATTTTAAAGTATGCTTATTGTATCTCTATATCTTCTTGATCAAACTGAATTTGTTTTTTTAAGTAAAGTTTTTAAATATTTTAGCATGGTTTTAGTGTTTTAAAAAATAACGGCTGGATGTTTTAGTTAAAACTCTTAGATACATTAAAGGCCACATATCTCTAGATTTTGGTGTATCTTTTTCACAAATTAGAGCAAAAAGAACAAATTTGACCTAGAAAAAAATAGGACTGTCCCTTTAATTTATTTCACTTGTTCGAGATATGAGATCCCTATTAAACGTGCACTCAATAAAATGTTGAATTAGAATAACGGACTTAAAATTGTTTTATAGATGAACAGCTACGAAGTCAGTCCAGAGTTGAGTTTGGTATTTTAAAACTCTACTACGGAGATAAAACAAAGATGATCTAGTTGCTAGAAGGTAAATACAGAGTAATTTAGGACATGATCAGAGCTGATTATTTTTTCTAACTGTAAAATCAACAATAATAGGTTTGGTACTAAAGTAGAAAACATCATGCCTGTGGCAAGGATTTGTGATTTACTTTGATATTTGATCTGTGATTATTGGAAGCTACTTTACATCTAAATATTTGTAATATAAAAATTAATAAATGGTATCTAATAAACTGTAAAGATTGTACTGCCCAAGGGATGCTGAGCTCGGTGACGCTGGGTACTATCGTTAAGGCGCTCCTCTGTAGCTTATTGGTGGATTTAAGTTGAAATGACATTCATCTGTAATCTTGAAGCTGTAACATGCACAGTTTGTAGTTCACATGCCCTCTGTTTATCGTCCCATGACAGTCTTTCTTACAATACCAGAAAGTATTATCTCAGCATTTTGTCGGAACTCGGAATGAACACTGGACCTTTAAGCTTCGTGTGCAAGCGATTTACACGCTGGGCCCTAGGAGTCATCTTTTTTATCATAATTTCTAAATGATGAATAATTATCACTCTTACTTTTTTCTTGTATACTTGTACCACCACTACTTATACTTTTATATATATGAAAATAACGTCGAAATTTAAATCAGATTGGGATTTTTCTTTGTAAATAAGATAATGACCGATAAATTCACGTGTCACTAAATAGTTATTTACTAGTCTCGAAATGTTTCACAATAGGAGTCGTTTAATTTTAGTAAAAGACAATTCCCATAATTTTAAAACTGTGGACTGTCTAGAGACATGCCTCTCATTGGTTGTCTGGTTTATGATGTAATAATTTACATGAAATGTTTTATCGTAATGGTAAACGGTAATTCAAGGGAGATAATTAGATGAATTGGGTTAAAAGGGGAGATAAATCATATCTCTCTATATCATAATAACGAGGTCTCCAGAGACCGGAAAGGTGATATTGAAGAGAAAGAGACGACGATTAGAAAATTAAAAACATTGTTTGAATTGATATAGTGTTGTCTGGAGACTGGGAGACAACTCGCGTTTAGTCTGACCTGCTGATAACTGATCAAGACCACAATTAATTTCTCTATTGAAATTGTTATCATTTTAAATATATCGTCAGACTGTATTCAACGCCGATTATTCGGTCAATTAACTCGACATTGGTTCTTACTTCGTACAGTGATTCAAATTGAAAATAGTCGACCTCATTATTCTTCAGCTTGCGCAGAAATCGAGAATAGGTAACCATGACTATGATTTCAAATATTTTTAATATGATTAAAATAAAACATGGGAACTCATCATTTGAATGGTAAGACGGATTTTGTGAAAAGTAAACTCGGCCATATGAAAAACAGAGTCGGAAGTCCTGATTTCTACCCCGAAATATGATTGAAAATGCACCAAAAAGATGCCTTTTTTTCTTTTCTAGAGGAAAGACCTGTTGTTGGGTCTCGCATCTGTGAAACTTCGCTACGTTCTAGGACTCTACAAAACATTCTGGTTCGTACAACAATGTTTTGGACAAATCCACTCCCTCGTGTTTGGGAACTTCTTGCACTTGATTTGAATCAAATTTTATTTTATTTCGTTATAAAATAATAGAAATAGTATATTTATAGTTATTAAATAGTTGTAACGAGTACTAAAATAGCCGACATGAAATCACGAGGTAATTTTTCGAAACGTGTCGAGTGTTGACGAAAATAACTTGAAATTTAACATTCAACTCAATAATTGCTCACCGTCTCGCCGATCCAATAATGATAACTTTATAGGATTTTGATGTTAAATATGGAATAAACTGGACACAATTGCTAGACGGTGTTTCGTTTCCGACTTTCTGATTCCATTTACACAGTAATAAAGGTTTGATTTATTTGTTAATATGATGTGCTGTTGAGTACATTGTTATCATGAGATTTTATTGAATCTATATTATTCTACCACTTATATCAACGATGATGGCAAAGTTCTATCCTCGAAAATTCTGCTACATGTTTCTAAATTATAGACGAAATGATTACCAATCAAAAGTTAAACTTAAGGATAGCCGAATATGTAACTAGCAAGATTTATTATGCATTTACCAAAAATCGTCTAAAACGGTACGGGTGATCAATATTCATTATATTAATAGCTCTTGTTTATGCCAATTTCACACGATACATTTTAAACATAAACATCGCAACCTCATTCGGCTCAATCTTCGTCATTGTAATCAATCTTGTCCGGTAAATGGGCAAGGGAAGATAACTCTTGTTCGGATATTGATTTTGATTAGCTGTTTTAAACGGCGAAAGAAGGCAACACTCTCTGCAAAATGATTGTTATTGGTTGATCCATAATTTTTTTTTAATATGGCGACTACCATATAGTTTACGAGGTTATCTAGCACGCTAGTCTAGTTCCGAAATTGATACGAGTGATCGCAACCTGAATAGATCGAAGGTTGATACATAGTAACTATTCACCTTTAACTAGTTCTGACAGCTGTTGGGTGAAGAGATCGTGTCCCGGAAATGTCCCTGCCCATATTTTTCTTGAGCTCAATCAAACACTAACATATTGAACAAGTGCGATAAATCAACCTTCTACTATGTACATTCAAAACATAAATCATTACAAAGGGAGATAATCGGACATAGATTGAATGTTCATACAATGATTCCGGTGTAGCCATTTCTTAATGTGGGTGTATATGTGGGTGTATGTGTGGGTGGGTGGGTATTAAAACTAAGCTTTACCCTCGAAAAATACATTTAATTTTCATTACAAGGTTTAGCATTAAAACAAAAATTATGTTTTTGAAAGATATCTAAATAAGATCATCCAGACGACCATTAGTCTTGATTTACCAGTGTGTATTATATTACAGTGATTATAATTGGAAGTTTGTTGAAAACAGATTGGTCTAGTGATTTGAATAATTCTGATAATAAATGGTAGTTTTGACCCAACTCAAAAGTGATCTCGTTCTTTTTGTTTTCTATTTTTGGAGCAAATTTGTTTCTCATACATTTGACATTTGATGATTTATAAAATTCGTCGATTTTCGATCAATATTGTTTCTAAGCGAATATTATTAAACTTTTTTTGTATATTTTTACTTTTGACAGAAGGCAGGATATGTTCGTTAAAATTTATTTATTTCCAAATTAACGAATATAAATTTTTCAAATAGTTTTTAAGTAATTGAAAAATGGATTATTTTGCAAATGGAAAACAAAATTAATACATATACATGTATAGAATTAGAAAACCAGCTTTGGTCGACAAAATACTCTGAAACCTTTGTGTTTTTGTTGGATAACATTATCATTTCGATTAATCGATACATAAAGTGTCAAATTGCTTATCTGACATATTCCAGAACTCATCAATCTTTGTTATATTCCACTAAAGGAAGCTTTATCTAAGGTATAGGTAATTTAGACATCGGGTCTGGTAGCTTCAAAGGAAAGTAATTCAGACCCTAAGTTCTCTTCTGGGATTCTCGATTACAATGTAGGTTAATTTACAGAACAGTTTTTTTAATTTGATGATTGGAGCATATGGTTTTGGTGAACTACTTTAAATGTTATCTCTGTCAAGGGAAATCACTCTACTAACCTAAACCGGATACAGTTATTATATATTACTCAAGGGAGGTAACTTCTAGTTTGTTTCGTGTTAAAATCCAATATGATCATCAAAGAGTATAGAAAGAAATTATGTTGTTTAACATTCCGCAAACGTATGTTTGTTTTCACTGTAGGAGTTAGCGCGACGAGTCTTCAGTTTTGGGTCGCTAGTTTTTGAGAATTTTAGTCATGATCAAAAGACAATTTTGCATGACTTTCGGTATTTCTATAAGATTTGTAGTATTTTTCAAGAATGACTTATAAGACTGAGATAATCCCTAGATTTAATTAACCCCAAAAAATTAAATTATAATCAGATGCTCGTGTTCTACTCCAAAAACCATTAGTTCTGGTCGTCAATCTGTGTTGTAGGGGTCTGGCTCTCTGAGCCTCCATGATGATATTGAACAAATGCAATGACACGCAAGTGGATCTGCGCCCCTTAAAAAAGTTAATCGGAAATTTCAAACGTAACATATTGCTCTGTCATCGGCTATATCATGTTTTTCTTCTAGCGTCTTATGATCCTGGAAAACTATTGATATTTTACTAAACCTAGTTGATTTTGTAGGTTTCAGATTTTAACATGACGATTGCAGTTGGATATGTCAGTTTACCCTTCATTGCTCCATCCCTGTGTTGGTCCTTCAGATGAAGAGAATACAAGCACATTATGATATGGAAATTTCTTTTTTTGTCATTGAATACATGTATTTTTCAAAATATTTTCTATATAAGACAAACCTTTATTAGGCAAATATAACTAATCAAATTGAGGAGTAAAATAACATTTCATTTCAAGTCTCTTTCTGTATTCTTATTTCAAGGCAGACTAAATGTTGTAAAGCCTTCAGTGATGATGTAAAATACGATTAGTGCTCAACCACAGATGTCATAAAATGATAAAGGTTTATGCATGATAGACCAAAGGGAGGTAAATATAAAGGTTACTGTGAGTCTACAGACCACAGTTGTTTATAACACCACTGAAATATTTCTTGATGAGTCTTTATCATAAGTACGTACGAGATGCAAACCTTCAGCAACCGTGAAAAAATAGATGCGTCAAAGCAAGACAAGTTTATTGGGTAGCAATATGTCCCTGTCATGTGCCAAATCTATACATAATCGTGTATATCATAAATATGAGAAATGAAATCAGTATATTTGATGATGGAGATAACTGTAAGGATGTAAAGATGGATGGACTATATTCTGTGCCGCGGAAGGATATCCAATATGGCGGTTCGGATGTAAAATATTTAAAATGTTTTGTGTTGCCATAGTTTCAGCTTTGGAACTTTTCACTTCTGTTGCACGTTCTCGGTCTCGTTTATATTTTGTTCTTCTGTTTTGAAACCAGACTTTGACCTGAAGTAAAAAAAAAATGGAACAATATTTCGGAGAGGAAGCAATGCTGCGTCATACTGTGTTGTCATGTGTAGTAGTTTCAAAAATTGGCAGCACCATGTAATGCATTATTATATAAGTAAATGTAAAAGGGGATCATCAGTGGTTAAGTGTTCGTAGGCTACCTTAATTTTACATGATGATAAATTGCGATGTTTATTTTGAAATACAATGTACTCAACATTGAAAAATGAGATTGAGAAAAGCTGACCAAAAAATCGGGTGGGGTGGATCATCATCGAAGGATATTTCATTCAGTTACTTACTTGTGTTTCTGAAAGCATCAACCTACGAGCTAGTTCAGTTCTCTCTTTACCAACTAGATACTGATTCTGGTGGAACTCTCTTTCTAATATATCCAGCTGATCTCCAGAAAACACTGTTCGAGCTCGTTTTGGTCGGTCTAGATCTAGGGCCTTGGGAAATACTAATTCTTTTGTTACACCATTGGCATCTGAAAATAGAGAGCATCACATTATGTAATGTTGTATTTGATCTAGTGTAATGATAGAATTTAATGACCTGTTATAAAGACTATTGGTGGAAAAGAAAATCACCTTCGGTGTCTGGTAGTGCGATTCAAGATTCTTGATATAGTAGAAACAGAAAAAGAAGACAAAGTACCACGTTGACGAATGAAGTCATTTTCAATTTTTGTTTGTGTCTTTTGTTTTTTTAAAACACGTTGTTTTCAAAATGTTTACGACAGGTTGTTATTAAAATCCGTACAAAAAAGCAGTTCCGTTAATCAAAATCGCATCCAAAAACATGGCAAAATCGTAATTAAGGCTTAAAGAGCACGTTTACACCGTTCGATCAAATGTACATCAGTAATAGTGTTCCATTTTCGCAGTTTGATCCTATAGAATTTAGATCCATGATTATCCATAATTATCAGCGTTTGAACGTTTCAAGGCTATGTGTCTTTTTAATATTACATAGGAAGATATCTAAGCTTAGCGATAGAGAATGAAATGTATTTTTTCATCTGAGGTGAATTTGAAGGAATTATGCAATTTTCGTACAAATCAGTAATTTTTTTTCTTGAATTTTCTTATATGCTAATGTCAAAATCAACTCTTAAAAATGCTGATTCTTGCCTTATAGCAAATATAAAGATATGATCCGACCTTGATAATGACAGACTGTGCCCAGTGAACCCAAAATACACTTGAAAATGTCAGTTAAATTGAAGTTGACAGTGGGACAATCAACATCTCCATGTTTATCTCAGATTACATCCAACCCTACTGGGAAATAAAATACCTGTCACTGTTAGAATACCACAAGGTTTTCATCTATTAAATATTTTATAATTTAGGCACAGCCGGATTGAAATTGACATAATTATGTACTTGTAAGGATTGAAGATTAAGCCTTATGTGCAATAAAATATATGTCTTCCTGTGTTTGAGTTAGTCCCTCGTAAGGAAATTCTAAGGCTTAATGTTTTTCAATCACATTTTACACCAGATTTGTCAATTTATCTTAATTTAGTGGCCCAAATATACTTGTCTTATTTATGATATTCAATATGAAGAGTGTAAGAAATAAGCTCTGTTCACACTGAAAACATTTTCGACAAAATGTTGGCCAACAAATATGGGCAGCAAAACATTATTCTTGCTTACACACGACAACAGTTCGACATCATGTTGCGCAAATTCATTGGAGGTGACTCCGTTTTAGTTCACATAACTTCGGACATATCGTGGGATTTATAGTCTTTTTCTTATTGGATGTAAATTGGCAACATCATTTGAATCTCAACAACAACAAAAAACAAAAAAACTTGTTGCCAAATGTTTCTTAACTGTGTACACTGACAACATGACATTTCGGGAACATGTAGCCCAACGAAAATGTTTTCAGTGTGTACTGTGCAAGTAGAAATTAGAACTAGCAAAAAATAGATTCATTCTATTTCAGAATTTATCAGTCGCAGCGTCAGCTTTCTGGAAGGTGAGTACACATTGGGACCAAACGGATTAATGTGGGGTCGAACGAAAAAACAATGTTATAATTGATTTGGATCATTTGGACACGTATTTTAGGGAAAAACTACATGATCATATTTGAAATTTTTAGAAATCAAGTTAGGGTGCAAATTAATGAATAAAACTGGGCTTTAATATTTTAGGCTTCTGGCCAATATAATCTCTTTTATTAACGGTAAACTGTTGTTAAGGGGTGTAATCAGATCTTATTCATAGTCAAAAGTAATGGCCTCGAATGGAAGAACGTAAGTGAGATTTTGTTAGTTTTCAGACCACATCTTCTATAGTCAAGGTGGACGTTTTCGACATTTTGACCCTCAATTATCTACGTATCCAAATAGATATTGCACCTAATGCCACGGCTATTTAAAGGCGTGTCTAATGTGATTTTAACGAAAAAAGAAATAATTTTATTTAACAAACGATAAGAATTATATTTTATCTAAAAGCTATGAACCAAGGACACATTTCATTAGAGAGAAGATGGTTTAGTGAGACTCCTAACGACAATAACATTGTACTACAGAGACCCCTAGCGGTGATGACATTATATAGTAGTGCCCCCTGGTGATTATAACATTGCACTACTCTGCCACCTGGTGTTTGAAAGTAAAGAAGGATTTTGATAAACGTCGTCCTTCAGTGTAAGATATAAACAGAGTATTTAGCTGTCACAGTTAATAAGATAAGATGAATAAAATGCCGAGTAAATTGTGACAATCTTCTATAATAAAACACAATGTTTCCCTTGAGTAGATGATCTCCATGTTATGACAGTCAAACAAAACTTCAAGATCGGCTTCAAACTTAACATCATTTCGTTTCACTTTATTACATGCTTCGATACTTCGTTTTGTGAACTTTTCTTCATTCCATAAATTTCAATATGCCACATGCATTCTTGTATAATTATTATTTTGAATTGAAGTTTTGTATTTGATATAAATGCCCTTATTTAATGTGGTGAAAACTTGTTCTATGAATGGATTTTTTAAAAATAAATAAATTTTATAAAGGGACTTATTTATTATTTATAGCCTACACAGCAAGTTCTGCATGGGACTTCGCATGAAAGTGCTTAACTGTTTTGAAACAATCTTATGGATTTATTTTTAATCGATTTTTTTTTTTAAATATTATTTTTTGGTTAACCGAAAAGTTGATATTTTTTATACATAAAAATTATGCTAATGACATTTTTCTTGTGCTGTATTCCTTGAAACCATACCATACCTTCAGTCAAATGTAGACATTCTAAATATGACGGAATTTCAAATTTCAAAGATATTGAACAAAAAATGGCCGATAATCTGCATGTTAAATGAACAAATATCGTGACGTCTACTTCGATAAGTGTGACGAGGTTGCATTGCCCGAAGCGTCTGATTGGCATCAGATAAATTAACAATACATCAATGTATTGTGTTGTAATATAATTGAGTTAATTGTCTTATCTTCGTCTAGCACATGGTGTTTTTAAAAAACAAATACAGTATTGTTAAATTTAACCGTGATATACCAATGGTGATCGTTATTTTGTTTTTACAAAGTTTAAAAGAGCTTAAACAGCTAGAAGAAACATGATCAAAGATACACTTCCATATTGCGTCAATCTTAAAGTCTTGAAATAATAAAACTTTTATGCAACGTTTCGACGTATATTCTCCCCGTCGTTCTCAGGCACATATTGAGGGACAGGGAAAACAGGCCGAAAGATTGCATACAACTTTAACCAGTGATTGTTGCTGTACGAAGCTGTGCCTATATTGAGTACTTCTTGTCATAAAATTCGCTGTAGAAATCATTGCAGCGAAATAGGGCATCCTTCTAAAAGGTCTTCTAGCTCCCTGCAGAGTTTACATCAAGCTCAAAATTTTGTAACTTGGTCAATAGCAGTATATATTAATGAGGGGGAATTACCTGGTGCCATAGCTATACATCAGATTACCTAGATAATCTGATAAATCCAGAAAACTATATTTATATACAATAATTGAAAAAAGCTTACTCAAAGCGTTTTTCAATAATAACCTGTAATTGTATGGACAATTACTTAGTTTATGGGTTTAATTGATTCTGCTTGTATACTTTGGACACTGTTGATGAAAATATACACTTATAGACCAAGTTTGATAACTCACTTTATAGAAATAAGAGGATTACATTAAAAAAAACAAAGATATATGGATATACTACTCCTGCATTCGTTACACACTACGTTTGAAAACGCATAACTATAACGAATGCAGAAGTAGTATATCCATATATCTTAGTGTTTTAACTTATTATTTTTTTGTATATTCTAAGAGGATGTTTCGCTTTAATCAATTCAGTTTGTTTATGTACATTTGTTACAATTGTGTGATAATTGACAACGGCCCATTGCTTCATTGGAAATTAAGAATATTGAAATGGAATGTTTTTTCTCCTTTTTGAGCTAATACCAAACGGGCACTTTCATGCAGTGGGCAACTAGGGAAAGTTTGCAAAAGCAGCAGTCAATTTGTAATAAACATAATAAAAATCTCACCTTGAACTGTGATAGTTTGACAATATTCGGGATATTTAGATCTTCCATCTTCAGATTGTATGTCTCCTTTAGTATCAGTGTCCATCGTCGTATCACCCATATTGTTTAAATATTCATCTAATTAATTATGCACATAATTAATTTCAACCCTAATAAGGTGTGAACTCTTTTTAGTTATCAAATTCTGAATTTTCTGTAGGTTTTAAAATTTGAATTTTCTGTAGTACCAAATCTTCAATTATTGTAAAGTATTAAAATTTCGATTCCCGCTAAGTATGAAATTTTGAGTTTATTCAGCTTTCTGTTTACCATTGATATCCATCCAGTTACACATTCCTGTTGATTCTATTTCTTATGTTCTGATTAATACAATATAATCAAATACTGAGAAAAAAATTCTTCTGAATTTTACTTAAAATATGACTTGAGAAAACAGTTTTCTCGTCTTAAATTTCTATTGGACGATGCAGTGGTGTAGGTCGCTCTTATTCCATGCTTCAATTCCGCACCCCAGGGAGCGCTGATCACGTGATGAAATTACTCCCAATTGAATAGATCATGGTTATATGAATCAAATAATATTTGTGTTTTTTATACTATATATTTGTGTTTAAAAACTTCGTTCAAAAAATTGACGTAAAAAAAATTGGAAATGAGCGGAATGCATTCAAATCATTAAAGTACACAATTGTAATACAATAGTATAGGCTAATCCATGAGATGAGATCCATCAGACATTTTTATAACACTGGAGGAAACAAGATCCTCTCTCAGTTCTCTTTAAGAATTTTAATTGTCAAAGACTCAAGGTTGCAAGATGGCTCTGCATCGCTATAGAAACTTTTATAAAGTTCAATATCTAATTGGATATACATGTGGTCGCTTAGATATGTTTTTACCATTTTTGAAGGCTTTCAAATAAAATCATCCACTATTTTGCAGTAAATAAATATGTAGTGGGTAATTAAACATCATATTGTAAACTGTTCCAATGGATTCGATGGACGCCATTTGTCCTTTTGTGCAGACATCAAAATATTTATAGTCTATATTTTCGTAGAAAGGTGTCAGAAGACAAATGAAAAGTTTATTAACTGCTACCAATGTGTTCACATGGATTTCGAGATTTGTTCTATGTTTGGGATCGTTTGTGCTTGGTTTTATTATAGAATACCATATTACTTATTTTTTAACAACTTGTTTCTTACTCGACAGAACGTTTAGAATAAAGAATAAATTAATATTGAAGACATTATTAACCGACTGCTTTCTCAGAACGTCTCTTGAAATGTCATCCCGGCTATCCATATTTTGTTATATTGCATGATCCACTGACAATTCAAAAGTGATTCGCATGACAGTTTTATAAATGGAATGAAATAGTTCGCTAGGAAAATTACTGGTAGGAATCTATAATGTATGATAATTATAATAATGTCAATTTCTATACTGAAACAGTGCGAGGCAAAGTTTAAATTTTTACTATCTTAGCTATATAAATGCATTTAATATAGCAAAACAGTTTGAAAGGATTCTTAACTGAATGCATCTAAACTACTTGAGAGCCATGAATGCATTTTATTTCTATTAATAGAGCTCGGATGAAAACATTCGAGACCCACGAGCCAGTTTCTTTAATTTCCCTTTCCGTGCCCCTTATAGAGCGAAACAGTCGGGAGGAATTTCAAAATGACCTGCACAAACACTTGATTCAAATTGGCTAAACTGTGATCAAACACAGTGACAATGGCTACTTCAGTTAATTTATTGGTCACTCACTGGTCATTCGAGACTAAACAATGGTTAATAAAGTGATCCCCCTTTGAATTAATGAACGGCTTGTTAATCGTGACACGCCCTGTATTGTGTGACCACACCTCTATAATTAAAGGAATTCTCGAACACAATTACGACTAAAATGTCATTATCTGTCTCCAATATGTCACTTATTTACTCGCTTCCTGATCAGACATTCTGCTTTAAGTCTCGCTTAACATAAGGGCGCAATCGTCGTCTTGATTTAGACGAAAATACTTAAACTATAGGGCCTATTCTTTTAATGTCCAAATTAATACAGAATTGATTTGGTAATGTGCACAAATATTATAAATATCAATCTCTTCAGATTACCGAATTGGTGAAACGCAATAACTAAAGCTATAATCAATCTGATGAAATTGTCCACGACAAGCATGTCCTCGTCATCCCTGACATGTCACTAAAGTAAAAGTAGCCAGTTACTATATATAGATCCTTATCTAAACTTAGGATTTCATGATTAAAGATTTAGTTACTGGGAATTCGTCAGGTGGACTATAGTCGCGATTGTCACGAGTTTCTCTTAACCTTGAGTTAAAGGAACACGATTTTGACCAACTCAACAAAAAAAATAGCAAAGGTTAGATGCATGTACTTAATCTAAGTCCATAGTTCTCTACAGGCTACCATTTTGACTCTTAGTTCTTGACGCTAACAAAATGAAATTGAAAATAGCAGTTAAAACGTTCGGGATCAGGCCCACGAAAATGATTAACAGTGATGTTATCTTAGTCCTCTGACTATCTTACAGGATTTTGTTTTTCAAATTGATCAAGACCTCTTATAACAAGATTCTTTCTCGGTGCATCTGTTCCATGAACCCAAAGTTTGGTATTGTCTTTTCACTTCACATAGTCTTAATTCATAAAATATACAGCTCCAAGTCAAATCATTGTGAAAAAGAACACGTTGACACGAACATACATTGCACTGGTTGTTCTTATAAACATGGTAATCTATTGTAACAAATATTACGCCAAAACATAACTTTGTTTTCAAACTAAACTTTCTGTACTGCTGGAATGTGACGAGTGGGTATAGAAAATACGATACACAAAAACGTGTCGGGTTAAAGTTGAACATCGTCATTGTCTTGTTACTCAATAGAAATATCTTAGTTCAAGCTCCAACTCCATCTGAGATGTTCAATATAAACCACACCAAACTGTGTCAAATATTTAAACTAATCAGTGGCGTATCTATTCCCTCGGGGTCAAACAAAATTCTGCTCTATATTCCCTATAAAAACACAAGATTTGAGAATTTTTCATGACCATGGTCAGGCCCTACAACCCCCTACCCCCTCTCTTCTGTCTCCTTTGAAGGTCTTAAGGAATCGATTTGGTCAATCTTAAACGAAGTGGTATGGGGTTCCACTAGTACTATAGCTGCCAATGACGACTATTGGAAATAGAGACAGAGAACGAAGCACCCCGCTGCGAGTTTTTGTCAGTGGCACTTCTACAATTTAGTTCATTTGTTAAATGTCTGGTTCCCCCATGCCAATCTGTGGCTCCTCGATCCTTCCATCGTCATTGGGTTTTGCTCTGAGGGTATTGTACTAGTTTTTGTTAGTTTATCTCGATAAAATCAGACTTGAAACCACTTTACTTAGATATATTATTTTATGTTATGTCCGTGTAAAGGGACTGTAAAGTATGTAGCTGATCAAACAAACCAGTTATTGAATGAAAGTTGACTGGATGTTCGAGTATTAACAAGTGATCTAACTAATCGAGGGTGCGGTGATCATTCTAAACTTTTTTAATCACTGATAAGATTTTCACCATATTGTTTTTAAATCTCTGGAATTAAAGAATGAAGTGTTTGGTTGTTTTAGCGTTGGTTGTTCTGGTTACTATGGTAACTGTAGAATCGGCGACTAACTGTAAGTCATTTATGATTTTAAGTTGACGGAATGACAATAGGTTTTGGGTGGGTTTATAAAGTTAAAGCAGAACGTTCATACTTTAGAAACAGGAACAGGAATTCTGATGACTATTTACATAAACCGACATTGAAATGCTGACTTTCCCCTTAAAAACTTCTAAATGAATTGGAATGTTTCGTCCAAACACAATTAATTTTGGATTGAAATGCCAGTCGTTTGATGATTTCTAATCTGATATTAGTTTGGCATTCACAATTTAATATGTTTCCGACGTCTTCAGACAAATAACGTAATGAAATTGGTAGCACTCATCCGACTGAACTACCATCTCAATTTCCCCTTCTTTCTTTCTTTATGATATACTTACTCATGTATGATTGATATAATTTCTTAAGTTCATAAGCTGTTACCTATGTCTCTCGTCAAAATGTCTTTTTGGATTTTGGGTTTCGTTTTGCGGTTCGGATCGTTAGTACTTGGTTTCTTTATTCGTATACTTACTAGTACTTACACACTATGGTACAAATATGATGGAGACATTACTCAATTTCACGAAATTAACTTCCAAGGACAATATACAAATGTTATACATGTAATTCAATTTCATAAAGTTAATTTCCACATGGTGATCTAATTCACCACGGTATGAACATAACTTTCATAATTCTCTAATAGCTTGCTAGTTGTCAAATTACTCAATTTCGTGAAGAAGATTTCCAAGGTATGAATCAACTTGAATATTTTATTTTTAGCTTTTTGCGGGTTGCCAGCTGTACCTGGGATGTGTAAAGGTTATTTTCCAAGATTTCACTTCAGTAATAAAAGTGGAAAATGTGTAGAGTTTGTATATGGCGGATGCGGTGGCAATAACAATAATTTCAAAACTGTGCAGGTTGGTCCAGTTGTATTTTAAAGGGGAACAGCCGGCATTTTCGGGTGTTGATTTTTGTATTCTATATATCAATATACAAATAATCTTCAGAAGCACGAAAACTCCACTGTCAAAAATTGCATAATCCCTTTTAATATCTTAGCAAAAGATTTATTTTATATTTCTAAATACACGTAGGCTACGAGATTTTTTGACTTTCAAACGCTGATAATGAAGACACATGAATTTGAAAGCTTAAATTTCGAATTGTGATTAGACTAATTAATTTACGATTATCAACGTATCTTTGCCTGTGGCCTCGTTGTGCTTGTGGACGAGTGGACACCTACACTGTAAAAATAGTGTTTAGGGCCTAAACACTTTCCTAAACACATTTCATGTTAACGAATTGGTTACATGTTTAGGCTCTTAACATGTTTAATCTCTAAACATGTTTAGGAAAGTGTTTAAAATCTAAACGCTTGGAAAGTGTTTAAATTCTAAACGTGTTTAGCTTTAAAATGCTTAGGTTCTAAACATGTTTAGTTTTGAAATATTTACGATGTAAACATGTTTAGATTGTAAGGCCCCATCAAGTTAGGCCATGTGAGCATCATTATCTTGGTTATCCATCTTTAACCCAAACATTTATGCAATGTACGGGGATCTTGTTCTAGTTATGGGGAAATAAACACTGCTTTAAAATTATCATTTTTTTTTTTATTTCTACATGGAATTCATAATTTTTTACCAGCTATATTATTAATATTTTTTACAAACTTTATATATTTTGTACTCATGTGTAACTTGTCATTTCTGTCCTTTAATATATAATGCTGAATAAGTCCTAGAAGTTGATATAGTTTAGTCTCAATATGGCTGTAAGTACACTGGTGCCAACATCCACCCGAATAGTTTTTTCTATCACAAAACAGTTGTTAATTGATTTTTCATCATTCCGAATTATCTCTATTCTTGGGGCTTCTGTTTTTTTGTTGTTAGTGAAAATTCCTTTGACTGAAAAAGAAAATGTATCAAATATTAAATTGTGCACTTGAAAAAGTGCTGCTTTAAAATAGAGAAATATCACATTAAACATAATAATATTACACAGACCTCATAATAGACAGTTACTCTTCTATATAAACATATTTGAAGTACTAGTACCAAGTAATATTTGAAATAATTAAAACATAATTGTTTTTTTGAATAAAAATAATACAATACCAAAATATTGAAAAATCCAGCACATATAATATATTTATCTGTCCCAAATAAATTTGTCCAATATTTCATTTAATATTTTCAGGATATCTCCACAATTTGTCACTATCTGCTCCTTTTTAAACCATCATTGATCACGAAATACACCATTTCAATCTAAAACTAGAATCGTGAGACGATACTGGGCAGTGCGCATCCGGTTTCGTCCATGGGTGAAAAATGGCGTTTTCAATCCATACTGCGAAATTTACAGAACATAAAATTCGGCATTTAAATTTTTTATATTCGGGAGTGAAAAGTAAATAACCATTTCACGTTCAGTAGTGAAAAGTCATCTGATTAAAAAGTCGTTGTTTTTACTAATTTACATTTTTATACCATTGGAAGTGGAATACGCCATGCAGTGTGCAATGAGGAAAATTTTGCCAGGACAGCGGCATTAGCTCTTATTTTCGATTTCCAACTGTCGAGGATTTTTTAACGTGCACAGCATGTTCGGATGGGACAATAAACCAAGGTCCCGCGCGCTATTGGTTTATTGTCCCATACGAACGACTCGGCACTTTTTCCATATCAGCCCCTCCGACCTGCATCATTGAGAGGGTGAAACCGGGTAGAAAAATCCGAAGGCATGCGACCCATGCCGGAATTGAACCCTGGAACATCAGCTTAGCGAGCAAGAGTCTAATTCACTGTGCCATGACAGCTCCCTACATGATAGAGCCAATTCTTGATATGTCGAATAAATGACAGCAGAATACTGAGTGTTAACCTCCATACATGAAAGTTCGAAGCACAGTTCGTAAATTGTTAATTTAACATAGAGCTAGCAAAAAAATCTATATTATTATTTTTTCAGAAAACATTTTAATGGTCAACGTTTTTAGACATGCAATTTTAATAGATGACAGAACCAGATTTTTAGAACGGATTTTCTTCTTTTGGCATTGGATCGTTATATACTTCTTTTTGTTTATCTTTTTTAGTACATAATTTACAACGTTAAACATGCAAGTTACAATGAAAGAAAGTCATGTTAAGCATGGTGCAATTGTCAGTTGAAGGGAGAGAACTGTATTTTAAACATACAGACAACAAACATTTTTCAGTTGAAGGGAGAAAACTGCATTTGAACATTTTAAAATACTACTCTGACCAGTGAGAAGCGTTAAAAGAAACACTATGGTTAATTGTAACTTTCTAGATATTGGTATACTGACCATGAATCGTTTAATGTGCTGAGGGAATAATACGTTGTAATACAACAGCGCTGACTCTCACATGTTACTAGATTTAGTATCTAAAGCTGTTTCTCTCGAGGTGTGATACACCTAATAGAAGATTACAGGCAAATAATACTTCCTGGTCATTTCAACTAGTAGATTTAGAACTTTGAGCATTGAAAATTACAGTCTGAATTAAAATTCTTGTCCCAGAAATATAAAGAAATCGAAATTAAAAAATCAGTTGCCACAAGGTTGTTGGCCATACACTAAGGATTTCATAGACACCGGTATTATGCAAATCAGATTATCCCCTCAGGTCCCATTTTGAGTTTTATAAAAATAAGTCACAACAACATGGCACCTGACATAGTACTTCCGGGTCGGATTTTATCATTTATATCTTTTCTGATGATCATTTCTAACATGATGCAAAAAGAAACTTTCAAATAATTCGGGAACTCCAGAAGTTAGAATTTCAAGTTTACAAACAAATGACGTCAAAACCGGAAGTGATATCAAAATTTCAGAAATATTGTTTTGTTCATTATCAAATTGTTTATCTACTTGTAAGTTTTCAAATCGATCGAAATCAAATTTCCAAAAAACACGCACAGTTACAATGAAAATTGTCGCAAAATTTGCAAGTTTTAAAAAGCGCAATTTTGATTCAAATATTTTGTGTTATATATCATTAGAAAGAGCAGATTTAGCATAGTAAATATGTCTAAAAATTTGTGACGTATGTTTATTAGGTCACGTGACAAAGCTCTTTAAAGTTAAAAATTCCAATTTTCAAATGGCGATAAAACCGGAAGTTAAAATCAGAAATCGGAAATGAATATATCATTTGGTAGATCTCGTTAAGGGCAATAACTTTTGTACAGGTCAAAAGGTCATCAAAGGTCAAGGTCACTAGATATGAGCCTTGAAAGTTTCGGTCATTACTGAAATTTTTGTCCGGAAATAGAAAAAAGTCTAAATCGAAATTTAAAAATCCGCTGTCATAAGGTTGGTGGCAATCGACTAAGGATTTCATAGACACCAAAATTGTGCAAATCCGATTAACCCCCGAGGCCCCATTTTGAGTTTTATAAAAATTACTCACAACAACATGGCGCTTGACATATTACTTCCGGGTCAAATTTTATCATTAATATCTTTCATGATGACGGTTTCTAACATAATGCAAAAAGAAATTTTCAAATATCTTCAAAACTCCGGAAGTTGAAATTTGAAGTTTACAAGCAAATGACGTCAAAACCGGAAGTGATATCAAAATTTTGAAAACACATTTTTGTTCGCAATAACAATGTCTATATGCCTAGAAGTTTTCATAGTGATCGAAATAAAACTGTGGAAGTTGAAAAAAACGTCAAAAAATAGTTTCAAAATTCAGGGTCAAAAGTCAACAATTATGAGTTTTTAAGTGGTTATCGTGTAGAAAAGACACAACGGAAATAAACAAAAAAATATTCATCAAAATCGGTTGAAAATTGTAAGTTAAAATGATAAAAAACCGAAAATACACGTTTTGTCATACCTCATTTCCGGTTGGACAAAACTGCGTCATTTACCCTCTAAGCCACAATGAGCAGCAGTTTATCGTGGGAAATCGTGTCAGATTGTGCGTGACAAGCTCCCTTCATAGCGAAATAGCGAGACCAGAAAACGAAAAAAAAAAAAAACTAGATCCATTGGCTTTGCATGGTTCTGAGCAGTGCGTATCAGTTTAGGAATTACTTAAAAACTGTTTTTAAAAGGGTCTGTATTGGTATTATTTCTAGACAAAGAAAGCTACCACAACTAGCGAAACCTTGGATGTTACTTGTAAAGTGAAAAATCGCAAATTTGATTTGCTTACAAAACCGGAAGTATACATCGGACTTTAAATATGAATACATAGTCGGATAGATCTCATGGAGTGCAAAAACTTTAGTTCAGGTCACAATGTCACCAAAGGTCAAGGTCACGAGATATGAGCCCTGAAAGTTTTGGTAATTACTGAAAAAAATAAAACAGAAGTGCAAGAAAGGCAAAACGGAAGATCAAAAATCGATTAATAATGCTATGAATGCAAACGACTGTAGTTTCCAAAAATATCAAAGTTACGAATTCCGCTCATAACCCTGAGGCCCCATTTTGAGTTTTACAAAAGTTAGTCATATCAATATGGCGGCCGATTTGTAACTTCCGGGTTAAATTTTTTTATTTCAAATTGTTGATGTACCATAATGTTAAATGTTGCAAAAAAAAAATTTCAAATTTACAAGCTAATTACGTCAAAACCGGAAGTGGTATCAATTTTTCGAAAACAGATTTTGGATTGCAATCGAAATATCTTTCCATCTGTAAATTTTCAGATGGATTGAAATAAAATTTGAAAAAAACACGCACAGTTACAATGGAAATTTGCACAAAATGTTCAAATTTTAAATCGTGCAATTTTAATTTAAGTGTATATTGTCGTACATCATTGGAAAGAGCAAATCACGCATAATACGACTGTTAAATCATTTTTGACGTATTTACGCTAGGTCACGTGACAGGACTGTTTAAAGTCAAAAATCACAAATTTCAATTGCCTATAAAACCGGAAGTATACATCGGATCACAAACATGGATACATCATTGGATATATTTCATCAAGGGCATTAACTTTTGTTCAGAAACCAAGGTCACCAAAGGTCAAGGTCAAAAGATATGAGCCTTGAAAGCTTTAGTAATTGCATAAAAAATCAAAACGAAAATAAAAAAAAAATTGAAATCAAAATTCAAAAATCGGCGCCTAGACTTTTCTAGCAATCGATTGTAGTTTCCAAAAATACTAAAGTTACGGATACCGCTCATAACCCTGAGGCCCCATTTTTGATTTTATAAAAGTTACTCACATCAAAATGGCGGATGATATGTTACTTCCGGGTCGGATTTTTTTATTTCAAATTGTTGTTATAACAAATTATAACACAATGAAAAAAACAAATTTGAAATATCTTCAAATTTCCGGAAGTTGAAATTTTAAATTTACAAGCTAATTACGTAAAAACCGGAAGTGGTACCAAAATTTTGAAAACTGCATTTTGTTTAGAATCAAAATGTCTATACACCTGCAAATTTGCAGATCGAACGAAATAAAATTGTAGAAGTTGAAAAAAACGCAAAAATTAAAATTAAGAAAATAGTCAACTAAAAGTCAAAATTGGAAAAGTTTAAAAATTTTACTTAGTAGCGCACAGTTATAGAAAACAGTTCAAAACAGTTTGATAAAAATCGGATCAAAAATAGAGCTGTGAGATTCCAAAAACCAAAACAGAGTTTTTTGTTCTACCTCATTTCCGGTTTGTCAAAATGGCACCAATTTATATTTAATAGTTGATGGTCAACAATTTATCGTGGGGAATTGAACAAATCTGTATGTGGCATGTTGCCTTCTTACTAAAATAGCGAGTGTAAAATTCGAAAAAAAAAAAAAAAAAATAGCCGTTTGCAAAACAATGCAGTGCGTTCGATTATCGAACGCACTGCAAAAAATAGCCGTTTGCAAAACAATGCAGTGCGTTCGATTATCGAACGCACTGCAACTAGATCCATAGGCTTTGCATGGTTCTGAGCAGTGCGTAACAGTTTTGGAATTACTTAAAAACTGTTTTTTAAAGGGTCTGTAATGGTATTATTTCTAGACAAAGAAAGCTACCACAACTAGCGAAACCTTGGATGTTGCTGGTAAAAAAAAATCGCAAATTTGAATTGCTCACAAAACTGGATACATAGTCGGATAGGTCTCATCGAGGGCAAAAACTTTTGATCAGGTTACAATGTCACTAAAGGTCAAGGTCACGAGGTATGCGTCTTGAAAGTTTTTGTAATTACTGAAAAAAATAAAACAGAAATGCATGAAAGGCAAAACAGAAGATCAAAAATCGATTAACAATGCTACAAATGCAATCGACTGTTGTTTCCAAAAATATCAAAGTTACGAATTCCGCTCATAACCCTGAGGCCCCATTTTGAGTTTTACAAAAGTTAGTCATATCAATATGGCGGCCGATTTGTAACTTCCGGGTTAAATTTTTTTATTTCAAATTGTTGATATACCATAATGTTAAATATTGCAAAAAACAAATTTCAAATATATTGAAAATTCCGGAAGTTGAAATTTCAAATTTACAAGCTATTTACGTCAAAACCGGAAGTGGTATCAATTTTTCGAAAACAGATTTTGGTTAGCAATCGAAATATCTTTGAATCTGTAAATTTTCAGATCGATTGAAATAAAATTTGAAAAAATCACGCACAGTTACGATGGAAATTTGCACAAAATGTTCAAATTTTAAATCGTGCAATTTTAATTTAAGTGTATATTGTCGTACATCATTGGAAAGAGCAAATTACGCATAATATGATTGTTAAATCATTTTTGACGTATTTACGTTAGGTCACGTGACAGGGCTGTTTAAAGTAAAAAATCACAAATTTCAATTGCCTATAAAACCGGAAGTATACATCGGATAACAAACATGAATACATCATTGGATTGATTTCATCAAGGGCAATAACTTTTGTTCAGGTACCAAGGTCACCAAAGGTCAAGGTCAAAAGATATGAGCCTTGAAAGTTTTAGTACTTGCATAAAAAAATCAAAACGAAAATAAAAAAAAAAATTGAAATCAAAATTCAAAAATCGGCGCCTAGACTTTTTTAGCAATCGACTGTAGTTTCCAAAAATACTAAAGTTACGGATGCCGCTCATAACCCTGAGGCCCCATTTTTAATTTTATGAAAATTACTCATATCAAAATGGCGGATGATCTATTACTTCCGGGTCGGATTTTTTTATTTCAAATTGTTGTTATAACAAATTATAACACATTGAAAAAAACAAATTTGAAATATCTTCAAATTTCCGGAAGTTGAAATTTTAAATTTACAAGCTAATAACGTAAAAACCGGAAGTGGTATCAAAATTTTGAAAACTGCGTTTTGTTTAGAATCAAAATGTCTATACACCTGCAAATTTGCAGATCGAACGAAATAAAATTGTAGAAGTTGAAAAAAACGCAAAAATTAAAATTAAGAAAATAGTCAACTAAAAGTCAAAATTGGAGAAGTTTAAAACTTTTATTTAGTAGCGCACAGTTATAGAAAACAGTTCAAAACAGTTTGATAAAAATCGGATCAAAAATAGAGCTGTGAGATTCCAAAAACCAAAACTGTGTTTTTTGTTCTACCTCATTTCCGGTTTGTCAAAATGGCTTCAATTTATATTTAATAGTTGATGGTCAACAATTTATCGTAGGTAATTGAAAAAATCTGTAAGTGGCATGTTGCCTTCTTACTAAAATAGCGAGTGTAAAATTCGAAAAAAAAAAAAAAAAAATAGCCGTTTGCAAAACAATGCAGTGCGTTCGATTATCGAACGCACTGCAAAAAAAAAAAAAAATAGTCAATTGCAAAACAATGCAGTGCGTTCGAGAATCGAACGCACTGCAATAACCAATATACATACATTTTTTTAATTATAAGTAATTAGTGAGCATATTGTTGATAGTTATTAGTATTCTGAAGATATTGGATATAACTGTGAGTCTCACAAAGTCAAATTTGCTTCTCAATGCGAGTACGAGATGGCGGAATGAATTTAGTTAAATAGGCCTATGCCTTTCTTTTGATATTTCACAAATTCCCAGATATACAATGAGGTAAAAATTCTATTCATGTTTACTTACAAATGTTATATTTGATACATATATCCTTTACACTTGAATCATGACCAGCCATGTACATTATCCTTTCTCTAAAAGTTTGTCGTAACAAAATGGCTGCTTCTTTATCTTGCCAGTTCCAATTTTCTTTGTTTGAGTTTTCATGGCGGGAAATATTAAGTCACGTGGTCTATTAATAACACATATTGGTATCTACATGTGTTTAGGCTCTAAGCATTTAGGGGATTACATGTTGTAATTCTAAACATGATTAGAATGTGGACACCACGGAGTTCTATGTGTTTAGCATGTAAACATTTTCCTAAACATGTTTAGATCTAACGTGTTTAGGAACTGTTTAGGCTCTAAGCGCAATTTTTACAGTGTATGCACTTTTTTTAATTCATGTACAGTATTTAAATATACATAATTAATCATTTAATATTGATAACCTTTTTTTATTGACATAGTTCATATTTTCTATATTGTATCTTTTATTTGTATCAGGTGCCGGATTAGCATAAGCTTCGGCTTGTTTCCGAAACCTTAGTTATTTTCTGTAAAACATTATATTATGTAATGTTGAAATAAAATATTGTTTAAATCATTATCAGCTTTGTTTTTCGAAATCAAGATCAGCATCAGGCTCGGTTTTCTGTATTCTGTAGTTGGGAGATCTAAAATGCCTTGAAAATAAAATTTTAATTAGTCCAAATTGTCGACTATGCCAATGAAACACTCATTCATTTATTCATATTGTGTTTTATTTCCTTTTCTTACAGGAATGTGTACAGCAATGTGGAAGTGGCGCCAGTAATAATGTTCTTGATGGTTAATCTACAGTGACAGTCAGAGATCAGTTACAATTTAATCCATGTATATTTTGTGTGCATTAAATATGTGAAATGTTTTCTTTCGTTTTCTCTGTGCTCAGCAGCCATATTCAAAATTGACTACATGATGTAAAATATAGACTGTTTAACACAGAATTGGTCGATTGGTTTTCTAGTTCGTACAGTATACGAGGTTATCTAGCATGTCCAGTTCCGATGTTGATATGAGTGGTAGTCTTTCACCCTAAAAATTTTACTATATTCTCATTAGCCCCAAAAATGGGAAAAAAGGGAAATAAACTCTAAAACCTTTCATGTTATATCGGGTGTCACAAAAAAAAAGGTCTCAGCTGTTGGTGAACTGATCGCTTATTTCAACATGTCCTCGTCAGACACTGAAAATATGAAAGTCATCGAATAAAAATTGTACAAGAACTGCCTCAAACAAAATAGCATGTCAAAAAATTCCAAGAAGAAACGTCCCCAAGTTTGACGATAAGTATTTCAGCTGCTAATGAACCAATCTCGTTCACAATTCCCACAGATTTACTTCAACATGTTCTTGTCAGAACCTGTAAATATGAGAGTCATCGAATACAAATTGAACAAGTTCTGCCTCGAACAAAATAGCATGTAAAAACATTCAATATCATAGCAAATTACATATTTGAACCTGTAATCATTTTTCCTTCAACGCATAGCAACCGTTTTCCGCTTTTTGGAAGAAAATATCTTTAGATGATATCCGTGAGAGCATTTCAGGTTGGAAAATGAATGATATTGGTGGTCGATGTGGTGAAAGCACAATGAACACAAATTCAAATATGTAATTTGCTTAGATATTGAATTTTTGACATGTTATTTTTTTCGGAGCAGTACTTGTACAATTTTTATTCGACGACTTTCATACCTTTAGGGTCTGAAAAGGACATGAAGTAAATCTGTGAGAATTTTGAAAGAGATCGGTTCTCCAACACCTGAGATACTTACCGTCAAACATGGGGACGTTTTTATTGCGACACCCGATATACAGGGGCAAGCAAAAAGCAAGGGGTCCAGAATACTGATTAAACTTACTGCGGAGCCACGGCAGCAGTATGCCTGAGACCTCAGAAGAGAAAATTTTGAAAACATAACATCGTTTTCTCATTTTCTTTGAAGGAGGGACTCCTCTGCGCCTAGTATCCATTTAAAGAGACATATTCATAATCATCATCATCCCTTAATTGGTTATAATGTTCACAACTCTAGCTCGAAATCTAAACTTTCAAATTCAAATTTCTGACATTGTGATTATTGGAACGGACAGTGAACGCCCCCCTTTAATCAAACAAAATAGTTACGGAATAAAAAATGACTGGATGTTCGAGTATTAACAAGTGATCGAACTTATCGAGGGTGCAGCTATCACTGTCTTTTTAAATCACTGATAATATTTTCACCATATTGTTTTTAAATCTTTGGAATTAAAGAATGAAGTGTTTGGTTGTTTTAGTGTTGGTTGTTCTGGTTACTATGGTAACTGTAGAATCTGTTAACTATAAGTAATACTGTTCTCTAAAACTACTCTCTGGCCACATCCAGGTTAGACCGGAACATCCTGTCCCTCAATTTAAGTTTTAAAAAACTTTAAATATGAACAAGTGCACTTCCCCCCCCCCCCCCCCATGAAAATTTCATGTGAAAATGACATTTCGGACTGAAATTTCCTTTCTGTAAAATCAGATTTCCAAACAAATATTTTTCCGTTGTCGTTGTCATTCAAGGTATCGAATCATGTACAGCACAATGGTAGATGACAAACAAACAAGGTGTGTGTTGGTGGTCGTAGTTTGTAGTTCGACTAATCGTAATATATCTTTTATGTTTCAATTCTAGCTATTTGTAAGTTACCAGCTGTAACGGGATTTTGTAAAGCTCATATTCTAAGCTATCACTACAGTACCACATTTCAGAAGTGTATGGGGTTTTACTATGGTGGATGCGGTGCCAATGCCAATAACTTTAGAACTGTGCAGGTTGGTTTAGTATTATAAACGAATTTCACTTCTTAAAATAAACACAATGCCTTAATTCTTGAACTTAGTAATCGGTCGTACCTGGCCGTCCGTTACAGGCTGCTGCTAGTAGTTCCATCAAGATGCACTAAGGCCGAGGTCGTTCGTTGCTTCCCGGTCACGTAATAGACCGTATAATACTGGGTAAATCTACAAAACGTAACAATGCGTTTATTAGTTCGTTTATAAGTTCGTTACAAAACTTGGAAGTTGTCTATAGTGTAACGGTAATCTATTCCAAGGCGTCTGAAATTCCTTTACAGTTTTGTCGTGTCGTGTTCTGTTTTAGGGTTATCATGGCAAGCTGGGGTGAACAAAATGGTTTCATTACCTTTCAAAAAAGGTGTATTTTTGAACTTCCAATCAATATAAATTGCCGTCGATTCCGAGGAAACTATTCATTGATTCATTCTTTTTTATTTTAGGAATGTGAAGAGAAATGTGGAAGTGGGGCCAGCAATAATGTTCTTGGTGGTTAGTCTATAAAGATTAGCTACTTGATGTGGAAGTATTTTGAATGATGCAAATGAAACCAATAAAGATCTTTAAAGCGATACTTTAGAATGAATAAAAAAATTAATTTCTCAAACTTAGTCAATAAAAGTAATATATTCATCAACGATGTCCAAAGTATGCAAACAGAATGCAAAAAAAAACATGAAATATGTAAATTTCCATATTATAATAACAGGTCATAATTGATAAACGCCTTAAATTGGATTAAGGCATTTATCAATTATTATATATAAACATTGTTTTCTGGATGTATTAGATTATTTAGGTAATCTGTTGTAGTTATGCCACCAGGTAAGTGCCCTGATGAATATAAACTCCTATTGACCAAATTTGAAAATTCAGATTTTCTGTTCATTCTAAGAGGTTGTATTCCTTTAAACAATACTGTAACTATAATACTCTACAATATTCGACCTCAGCATTCTTTTGATAGATATTGATTTGAAATATCAAGTAGTTAAGAAAAGTTTATATGTCTCATCGATTGTTCAAGGTTCCAATTGAAATAAACAAGGTGAAATCGATAAAAACCTTATTGTTGCTCGGTAAATATATATACTGGATGTCGTTAATAGTGTATAATTGTATTGGATTTCAATATGTTTCTACTCTGGGTCGCTTGTTGGGACTTTGCTGGTAATTCTCTCAGTTATCTAATTATTTGACAAAATTGCTTTTTTATATATTAGGTCTTTTTTGTATAAAAGCATATATTAACATGTTTATTTTCATAAATGGAATTAAGGGAACCCATCTTAAATAGGGAACTTTCAGTATTATAGAGGGTCGAATTTGAACAAGAATATATCCCAATAACTTTCAAAAGTTCTAATAAAACTTTTCGAAAATCACATAATCCCATATACCTCTAACTTATTATTCAAAAGCTGATAAGTATGGATACACAGATGTGAAGGCTGAATATTCGAAGAGTTATGAGCACTATTACTGATTAGTTTAACTAAACAATTCCCGTTTCTGAGACTAAGGTATGATTGGTCTTAGAGATGGTGAACGTTCCCATTTAACGCTAATGTGTATTATTACAAATTTAAATACAGTTATGGTTGTTTTCTGTACCATGGTCATGGAAAGTGTGATGAAACTGTGTGACATAAACCATATCGCGAGTAACATATTGCAGAAGTGATTATGACGCCTATCGAATGTATCGATCTCTACATAAGTCGATCTCTTTTTCTTTATGAATAAACAATAATAGACTACATTTTATTTTTCTGAAAAGTAACCATTGTGAATGCTAGACATCGTTAGTTGCTGGCTGTTTTAAACAGTTAATAGTGAAATTATTGTGGAATAACTAGCGATGCCGGGAGAAAAACGTACCAATTGTAAAATGGATTATTGAACTTGCATCTAAACTTACTCAAAGATCCTTCAATGATGTACTTAAACACGACAAGACGTTACAGCCATGAAATTAAAGAGTATTTGTGTTAAATGTTTTGTAAGGTAGGTTAACTATCTCTGGAGATTGTTTTGTAAAAGATATGAGAGTAATGAAATGCAATGCCTGGTGTTGTGAAGTAAGATGTCTACGAGCAAGGGTCAAAATTATATAATAGGCCACTACTTCAACAATATTTATAGACATATAAAGTTTTTAAATGGAATTTAGCAATTGTAAGCACAATATATAGACACAGCTTTATGGAACAACAATCTCTGGTTAAAGTTTTATGCAACGTTTCGACGTGTTTACCTAGTCGTCCTATGATAATAGCTGAATGTATATATATATTTGCCTATCACTTTTATCATTATGTGCCTGAGGACGACTGGGGAAACACGTCGAAACGTTGCATAAAACTTTAACCAGTGATTTTTGTTCCATAAAGCTCTGCCTACTAGTATATAATATTTAGACATCATAGAGCATACCAACTTCAGAGATTGCATTGAAAAGAAATCTGTGTACACAAAACCAATACAATTTCGTTAATCAAACATCTCGTTCAAGGATTAGAAAATCGAGAGTAGTATAGTAGTGGAATCCTCAAAAGAGAAGTACCATCAGGTGTTTCGAAAAGAGTAAGCTATATAGGTCATTATCATGGGACGCAATGGCATTCTTGGAAAATATTTTGGACATGGACATATTGGTTAGCTGTGTCAATGACGAAACTTAAAATTATTTCCTAAATTTTGTATGTGTATCGGGGACATTAAAAGCATCAATTTGCATTATTCCAAATTTCAAACAGACATCTTTAGATTTGCTGCAACCACATACATCTAATTTAAATTTGGAATGGTGCAAATTGATACTTCCTATCCCATGACACACTACATTAGTCTTAAACGAAACTTTCTCACTACAATCCCTGTATTCTTAATTTTTTTCAGAATCTTGATTATGTCTGGACGATCGTGGCCACGGTTTGTTTGGATGTCAGTGATTATCATAGTCTTGATCAACATGGCGCTAATATTTCGAACATTACCAATAAACCAACCAATGACAGAAACTGATATCGTTGAAAGACGTCTTGTTCGCAAAATTTGGACTTCTGAAGCTGATCTGAAATCCCTTCCAAGTTCGGTGAATAGTTTTCCAAACGACAAATCGAAATTGAAAGAAATACAGAGGACATTGAGAAAGCAAAGCGAAAGTAAAAGTAGTAATAGGAGTATTGTCTATGCCCTCACAGAAGATAACATGAAGGAAGCATTTACACCGGAAGCGGAAGTTCGTCACATCTATTTTCTGAAAGTACACAAATCAGCGAGTTCCACTATGTTAAACATAATTTTACGATTTGCCATTCATAGGAACTTGTCAGTCATGCTACCTCGAAGAGGAAATCATATTCGTAGATTCAAAAACGCAGATAACCTCGTATTACCATCATTTCATGCTGACGGTAGATATGACGTCATGTGTAATCACGCAGTTTATAATCGACAATTGGTGGCGCCACTATTTTCAAAAGACACTGTTTACGTCGGTATCGTGCGGCAACCGTTTGATCAATTTGTGTCTGCGTTTGTTTACTATCGTGACAAGTATAGAATGAAATATCTAAAGAGAATACAGGGAGATAATCCAATCAGAACATATCTAAATAATCCTTCCAAATATGAAACAAAACGTGCGGGTTATTCATACACGAATAACCGGATGGCGTACGATTTCGGATATCCGCCGAGTGATTTTCAAAATGTTTCAAAATTTAAAGAATATCTCGTGCAGTTGGACAGTGAATTACATTTTGTGTTAGTGGTTGAATATTTTATAGAATCGTTGATTTTATTGAAACGATTTCTAAATTGGAGTTATCAAGATATTTTATATATGACACGAAATGTACGTGCCAAAACAACAATGGATTTAAATTTAACGGAAGGTGATGAACAGCTTCATCAACGTTGGGCAATCCTGGACTACAAACTTTATGACCATTTTAAAACGGTGTTGCTTCAAAAAATCGCAAAAACTGGACCAGATTTTCGCGAAGAAGTGGAACATTTTAAAAAAATGTTGGAAAGAGTGAAAATATTCTGTATACGATTTACCAACATTGGTCACTTATTTATCGAGAAAAGTCCGTTTAATCGTCCATTTTTCGTAACTAAAGCCAATTGTGACGAATTCAATACGAGTTCATTGGAAATCATAAAACGTGCTCAACAAAAACATGCAAATAGACTCGATCAATTGGGTATTAAATATTGTGCTCTGGATAAGAAAGTCTCAGAATGTAGGAACACTACTGAATTGCCAACTACCATAAAGTAGGCAGGAAGGAACATGATTGTCTTTTTTTAGAAATGTCAGAAAATTACAATTTCCAGCCAAAAACATATGACAATATACCGGTTTGCCCGTTTCTATGAGTGAATAAATCTCCGTAGAATGCACGACGCCCAGAAAACATTGAGGTTGATGTCAAAAACATCTGGGCTCGTATGCATAAATCTTCACACTGACTGAGTTATATACCTGTGAAATAATGGAGAATAACAGAAAAAAACGTTTGATCAGATCGATTTAACGGATAAATCATCAAATATGATTTGCAATTTTCAACCAGAAAGTCGACTAAGTGTTTGGTCACCTCACATACACAATGTCTTCAGTAAAACAAGAATCCATTGCGTGTGCGCCCCTGTGCCGTCATCAAACAACATATGGAATTCCCAGAACCACAGACATCGGAATGAAAATTTAAATGGTGCAAATTGGTGCTATAAATGGCCCCGATGCATTTATGAAATCTCTTTACAATTATTTTAAAACAGCCTATATTGAACTAACGGAATTGCTATTTTGAGGTCAGAATTATTTTTTATTCCGCAGGTCTTGTAAATGGCGGTTATATTTTAATGTGTATAATTATATATTGAACCTGGTGGCGCCATCTTGGTTGTTTGTCAATATAATTTCATTGACTATCGAGATTCGATCATGCTGCAGGGGGATCATTCTTACAATTTCTTTAGCGTTAATCATTCTAAGAAAAGAAAAATCCATTATTAATAAGCTTAAAAAAGCTATGTAGCCTATAATCTTTTCGATTCGTTTTCTAAACCTTGTATGTGCATCAGGGACACTGCTGACATCAATTCGAATGTTTAGTCTGATGCCAGCAGTTTTTGCAATTCTAATATTTATTTCGCCATCACAATTGGACTATTAAATGAATGAAATACAAGGGCCAATTCATGTTCCTTCAGCAACGGGCCAATTAGGACTTAGCTAGTGTTTTAGAGGATGGATCTCGGGACCCGGAAGCTTCAAGGTTTTACACAGTTTTGTCACTTATTTTGCATCAAAAAATGCATTGAATAATAGTTTTTTTTCTAAAGATATTTTTTTGTAATAATGACTTCGGGTTTTCTTGGAGACCTCGCGGGTTGCCATTTGGGAAGGCCTGGCCTCCTAGATGGTTTATAAGTGACATCATATACGGTTAAGTATTTTACGACTGAAGTCGGTCTGATCGAAATAGAAGTCAAAAACGGCCCAGATACACATAAAATTATAGAAGGCCTTTTTACAACCTCTTTAACGTATCCTTATTGAACT
The DNA here is from genome assembly GCA_029955415.1 of Lottia scabra. Taxonomy (NCBI): domain Eukaryota; kingdom Metazoa; phylum Mollusca; class Gastropoda; family Lottiidae; genus Lottia; species Lottia scabra. The sequence continues at coordinate 41,098,274 of JARJEI010000001.1, forward strand.
TCTGTATAAATTATTGACAACATTATCAAATAAAATAATCTTTAATTCAGTTTTACTGACAACAGGCACATTACAAATATTAAAAAAGAACACAAAATGAGCATTTAAAAATATGAAAATATGATGATGAAATAAGAGATGAAGTTGATCTCAATATTGATCTAGTTCGAAGACGAATGTAGGATTCCTTCCTTATGTGGTGTTCGAAAATATCGCATTGCTTTGTTTTGACATAAGCTTATAAAAGGAACAATCATTAAAAACATACATTTTAAGAAAACATTATAAAGCTTCAAAAATCTTACAAAATAACAATTATATACTATCAAAATAAAAACAATCTCACTTGGCCTTTTCTTAAAGACAAACAACAAAACAAAAAAAAAACAAGTACGACCTTTTAGACATAATACAAAATAGATTAATGAAAATTGTTATAGTTTTCAAGTTAAATTACAAAAAGTCTACAAAAAAAATCTTAAGGATAGTATATTTATGATTCTTTTTTCACGTGATCTGAACTATGTTTCATATGATTTCAACTTTTTAATTTCACATGATCTGAACTATATTTCACATGATCTGAAATTTTTAATTTCAAATGATTTATCAGTTCTCGTGATTTGAATTATATATTTCACATGATTTGAACTATGTTTCGAATGGTTTGAACTATATTTCACATGATCTGAACTATGTTTCATATGATCTGAACTATATTTCACATTATCTGAACTATGTTTCAAATGGTTTGAACTATATTTCGAATGGTTTGAACTATATTTCGCATGACCTGAACTATGTTTCAAATGATTTGAACTATATTTCACATTATCTGAACTATGTTCCACATGATTTGAACTATGTTTCACATGATCTGAACTATATTTCACGTGATCTGAACTATTTCACATGATTTGAACTATATTTCACATGATCTGAAGTATATTTCACATGATTTGAACAATATACATGATTTGAAGTATATTTCACATGATTTGAACTATATTTCACATGATCTGAACTATATTTCACAGATATTCTTTTCTTCCATGGTTAATGATATTTCCTTGATTTTCAGATTTTTCTTTATATGAAATTTATTTAACATGATAAACAGGCCCCTGATTCTGAAAGCCCTGCAACACAGTTTCAAAGTGGCAACCACAAAGCATTTAATGCAACATAATCGTTAACATTACCAGTGGATCAAGAAATAGATATAAGGAAACTAGAAAACGGTTTAGTACAATATACATTATCTGTGATTGGAATAACTATGATTAAAATACAAAATGTGTTCGATAATCGATTAGGAAAAATAACTTTATGATGCATGTGTGATTGAAAGATGCCAATTTTTAAAATAAGGATGACCTTCACATTTATACAGGAAGGTCAATGTTGTCGACTTGTAGAGGGAGGTGGAGATAACTCATTATGTTTTTGAGGTTTATTTCGACTTTTAACATCCTCCTTCTTGTTTTTATAACAATTCATCAGGGAATGCAGAGTTGAGCGTAACCTGACTGGAAATACCTCGTGATCAGCATCATACATTAAATATTCTAGTTCTCTTTTTAATCTTAAACCTTTGTTCTTTGTTTTCTTGTTACTGGCTGATGGTTCTGGTTCCTGAAAATGAAAATAAAAGCTTGGATATGATCATAAGGTTTTGGGTTTTGCATCACTATTTATCTTACACCGACGTACGTATTTTGGTAGAATAAATCACTTTTCACGATCACTAATCTATTGTGCAAACTGGATTTATGTATTTTATTACAAATTATGATTTTCTTTCTTGAGTCAAATTTCAGTAAATGAGTTGTTTATAGACTTACTGACGATTTGGTTTGTGTTGTTTCCTTATCTGTAACGTTTAATTTGACTTCTATAACCGTTTTGTTTTTTATCAGAATCTGAAATAAAACGGATTCGGGAATCGGTAAATTCATAAGATAGCTGCAACAACTACCGAATAGGTTTCATATTTTAAAAATTTTGTTTAAATGTAAAACACGGGCAAATAGCGATGTCGAATATTCCGTTGCTTGCCAATGCTCTAGTAAGCAAGGTTTTCCATTTATAGGCTTTGAGGATATTAGAGTGTGTTTGGGAAGCTGGAAATAAAGCTAAATGTAAAATATAGAATCCTACCGTTTCATCAGTTTCGTCTATTGTTTCTGGAATACCTCTTTCTTTCGGTGGTTTTCTTCCAAATTGAAGACGTCGCCGTGCTTTGGTTATTGATGCTGAAAAAAAAATATACCCGATTCAAAAACAATCCAAAGCTGCGAATAGACAAGGCATGGTGCCCGGTCTGGTGTCTGGTCTGGTGTCTGGTCTAGTGCCCGGTCTGGTGTCTGGACTAGTGCCCGGTCTGGTGTCTGGTCTGGTGCCCGGTCTGGTGCCCGGTCTGGTGTCTGGTCTGGTGCCCGGTCTGGTGCCCGGTCTGGTGTCTGGCCTGGTGTCCGGTCTGGTGTCTGGTCTGGTGCCCGGTCTGGTGTCTGGTCTGGTGCCTGGTCTGGTGTCCGGTCTGGTGTCTGGTCTGGTGTCTGGTCTGTTGCCCGGTCTGGTGTCCGGTCTGGTGTCCGGTCTGGTGTCCGGTCTGGTGTCTGGTCTGGTGTCCTGGTCTGGTGTCCGGTCTGGTGTCCGGTCTGGTGTCCGGTCTGGTGTCTGGTCTGGTGTCCGGTCTGTTGCCCGGTCTGGTGTCCGGTCTGGTGTCCGGTCTGGTGCCAGGTCTGGTGTCTGGTCTGGTGTCCTGGTCTGGTGTCCGGTCTGGTGTCCTGGTCTGGTGTTCGGTCTGGTGCCCGGTCTGGTGTCTTGTCTAGTGCCCGGTCTGGTGCCAGGTCTGGTGTCTGGTCTGGTGCCCGGTTTGGTGTCTGGTCTGGTGCCTGGTCTGGTGTCTGAACTGGTGCCCGGTCTGGTGTCCGGTCTGGTGTCTGGTCTAGTGCCAGGTCTGGTCTGGTGCCCGGTCTGGTGTCAGGTCTGGTGCCAGGTCTGGTTTCGGGTCTGATGTTTGGTCTGGTGTCTGGTCTGGTGCCCGGTCTGGTGCCAGGTCTGGTGTCGGGTCTGATTTTTGGTCTGGTGCCCGGTCTGATGTCAGGTCTGGTGTCTGATCTGGTGTCGGGTCTGGTGCCCGATCTGGTGCCTGGTCTGGTGCCCGGTCTAGTGTCTGTTCTGGGCTTATCTATACAGAAGAAAATATAAGAAGCGAACACGATGAAGACACGATTCGTTCCTACAATTTTCTGTAGTATCAGTATCGAAATTCCCATAACGGGCACCGTACAAAGTTCATTCGCCGCTTAAACACCTGGGCAACTAAAATTTGGTCCTGTACGCACACGACAACATGTTAGGGAACTTGCTGAATGTTTCCGAACTGTATATACACTAACAACATTTTCGACAACATGGCTGAAAATGTTGTCAGTATGTACAGTACTTAAAACTTAAATTGACAAGTCATGAAATAACAGACTATCAAGGTATTGAATTCTTACGGGGATGGTTGTCTTTGGATGAACTGGTGGGTGTTTGTTGGGTGGGAGTATAGTGACCATTCCTTCTACTCGCTTCGTATCGTCTCGTCTTCTTTCTAGAACCCATTTCGTTCGACAACAGGCACACTAGAATGAAAAAGAAAATCATTTCATTGGACACTTTGAACATCAGAAAAAAACGTTACTCGTATGATTGATCAACAGATACACTGGAATGACAAGCAATGTATTTAATTGAACATTGTGTATATCAGCAAAAACAAATCAATTCGTTGATCAACAGACATATTGGAATGGCAAAAAATACAAATAATTTGGCACTGTGTACATCAGAATCAAATAAGACACAATTCATTGGTCCATATAGGCATACTGGAATGGCAAACAATGTATTTTATTGGGCACTTTGAACACCAGAATCAAAAAAGACATAATTCATTGGTCCATGGGAATACTGGAAACTTGAATGACAAACAATTCAGTGTATTGGGTACTGTGTGAATCAGAAACAAAAAAAAAATCAATTCGTTAATCAACTAACACAGTGGAATGGCAAACAATGCACTACATTGGTCATTACGCACATAAAGAACAACAAGAACAACTTGCATCGATCAATAGGACACTTTTTAATACTCAATAAGTACATCAGAAACAATACTTGGTGGAATAGGAACTGGGAAACTTGAAGAGATGGTTTGCAATGTAAATTTAAATGCAATGAGAGAATAATACGGAAATTAACCGTACGACATGGTGTTCAATGGCACCAAAGGTGACCATATCAACATGCCGTGATCCTGGTTATAATATAAGACAAATAAATTGAACAACAAAACCAAAAATTATCTTTGATCTTGTACAAAATACCATGGTATCATCTTTATTTCAAGACTAATTTTAGACTAGTCTTATCTGAACGTGATTATTCATTAATTATATACATAATTCATAGTCCCATGTTCGTCCCTTCAACAGAACACAGAGATTTAGTATTACACGATATGCTGTGATCTAACTGGTTGTCGATAGTGAGGATCGTCTTTAACTATTTATAAAGTACAGATATCATTCGAAGTTGAGACGAGAGAGAATATGTTAAATTGTATTCATGGGACCGAAAAAGAAAGGTAGGTAGAACCTCTTTACTATTTCTGTTTTATCCAGCATGAAATGGGTTGACTGAAATTGAAAATCAAGCAAACACACCTTGTAGAATACTTTGCCTCGGTCTATTGTCTCGCCTGAATCGTTTGACTCCACCACCTTGTCAACAAGGGCGTGGATTTAGGGGGTGGGGCTGCGTCACCTCAGAAGGAAGGGCGGCGAAAGGGTCCCCAACTCCCAAATAATTTTTGATTGGACAGATTTTGGGCAAAATAAACTCGGTCAGATGATATTCAGAGTACAATCCCGAAATATGATTGAACATGCACCATTTACCCCATTCTTTCTAGATGGAGCAGCTGTAGCACCTCGCGGCGTACTTGGACTATATTACAGACAATTCTGGTTGATTCCCCACAATATTTTGGACAAATCCACGCGTTTGCTTGTCTTGCTTGTCAACCCTTACGACAGGCATCATCAGGTGACTGCTAACCTTGATCAACTGGTTGGCCCACATATCCCAACCTTGCAGGTAGACGACCAATATAAGCTAAGGATGTGAGCAACTGTCTGTTCAGTCGACTGCTAGGCTAAGGGCAACTGAATTCAAAAATTGAGTAAACTATTTCAGATGCTACCAGTTGTTAGGATAATTACAATTTTAGCGTTTATTTATCCTGGAGAAGCCGACGTGGTTCCAAACCTTGGAAAGTTTGCAGTGCTGGATTTGGCACAGTGATCGTATATCGATTTAATCGATTAGCTTTACCTGATCAAATCCCTTGTCGTCAGTCAGCCTAACCTACCTTACAATATCACAGGTCGTATATCTGATATAAATCATTAATCCTCTATAACCAATCAATCAAGCACGTTAATCCCTTCTATATCTTACACACTACTAATCTTCTTAATCCCAGCAGCTAACGGGCGATATCAACATATGACGTCACGATAGAACGTTGCTACGTGACGTTTAGAACAATAGGCTCTAGTTAGTTGATTGAGTGGCAGGGTGGGATATAGTTATAATAGGGCTTCGATCTGCAAACAGCAACACTTTCTGTTCTGTAATTTTCTTGTATTGTGTTTTGGAATAAAATTGGATGAAATACCGCTTGTAGGAAGAACCAGATTTCTATAAAAATCATGACGGAAGTCCAAGGTAATTTGTGCTTTAAAATATCTCAATTCTACCAATATATACTTAATTATCAATATTGTCATTGTAGATAGCTAGATTGACTAAAATATGACGAGTTGATATCGCATACAATGGAGAATTTACTGCGAATTGTTTGATACACCGCATAGTTTAGAATGTCAAAAAATTTGTCTGACTCGGGATAAGAGGCTACATTATGTACCTGGCACAATGCATAAAATTGAATTCCAAAACAGACTGTAGAATATAATATGGACAATTGGATGATAGGGACGAAACAGGTCCAAACGTAGGTATATTGTTTAAATCGGCGTATACGGGGCTATCTGATCTATATTTAATTAATGGTTTCATGTTTCCAATTTAATCCGTGAACAAGACCATTTAATATTTTAATACCCCACATAGTCTAGTCTAGTACTAGCCTAATATAGATTTACAGATCGATTTGACCTCCTACAGTTAAACACGATTTTATTATATCACAAACACAAGACAAATATTATGAAATAATACACAATTTGGTTTTTTTTATCTGGAGTTGAAATGTTAAACACGATTTTATTATATTATCACAAACACCAGACAAATATTATGAAATAATACACAATTGGGTTTTTTATCTGAAGTTGAAATGTTGAAGTAGGCTACAAGGCTTCAGAAAATAGAAAGTACAAAATTGAGCATAATTCTTAAGCCTCACTCAATACATCATTACCTAGCATGTAGCAAAGCCCTTAAGCTTTGGTTTAGTGATTTTGTTTTGGATCGTAAGTTGGGATAATACGACAAGGATGGAAGAAAAAATACCAAAATGACTTCTTAGAAATGTTAACTCTAAGAACAGCACAATGTCAATGATTTTGGAAACCCGTTACTGAATAGGAAACTTTGTATTTGCTCCTTTATCCAAACCTTGTTGAGCACTCTATCTGGAGTGTACCATTGTCGTTAGCAATATGGGTGGCTCACTAGCTTGCTAGTTTGAACAATCGGACATGGTATAATGGTATCGTATATGTGTGGAATCATCTGAGGTGGTTGTATATTATAGCCAAACTTCAAATCCAGTATCAGTGGTACTGCACTGATGAGGTCCACAAGAAAGAAACTGTACAGGTTGCAGTTATATTTTTTATTACTGTATATTAATGCATTACTTATTTCCCTATCAATCTACTTTACAGCAAATCGACGTGGAGAGGGCTTCCCAGAGAAAGGTATAACGACGCTTTAACTGGTTTATCTGCACATTATAATTTATACACATTCGCATGTTTACCTTCATGGTTATTATCACAAACCACTAAGTGAAGTTCACAATCTGCACCTCTACACTTTGATCTTACAAACTTGGTTGCACCCAATTCACAAACCATGAACACCGCATTCTGACTGATTTTTTTACATAAATTTAATCGCTTTTCGTTAACATGTTATAATTATTCTTGTCGGGACTTTTGAAACTCTGGCTAGCTCACTCATATGCGACTTTCCAACGCGTTAAGCTTCATCGCGTGTTTAGCTCTCCGGGCTTTCTTGGATTTCTTACAACATTTATGTTAGCCAATACCGATATCTGTTTGTAATATCAAGCCATCATAGATGTGGCACATGTTCTGTGACCTGTGACTGTGACGTTTTGAAATACATAATATTTGTACATACATACGGATTCTGTTTTTGTTGTCTGTGGGTATAGCTAATAAAGCCCAAACACATATGAGTATATGTCAATTAACTGGGGGTTATATTAGGACTAATTATCAAAGAAGAACCACTTCACTTTGTCGAACTCATTTTTAAAAAATTGCTTGTATCTTTCAGCCGAATATGATAGAATCCGTAAACAAGGCAGAGAGCGGTTGGTGTTACTCTCTCAACCAAAGGAAGTTAAGAAAGATTGGTATACGAACGTTGGGTATGTAGTTCAATAACACTTATAACTGTAATTTTAGGTCCTACTTTTTGTTACATCTGTTTGGGCTAATGAGGGAAATTTTCAAGCATGGCCGCGTTAACCTACCCTACTTTCGATTTCCAACTGTCAGGGAATCTTTAACGTGCACCGCTTGAGCACTCAAGGCCTTAGTTTATTGTCTATTCTTTCTGGGGGCAGTAGATGACGATGGCGCTTGATTTACTACATAACAGTCATTGTGTTGGATGCGGATAGACTAACATAAATTGTAAATGGTCTATCTTTGTCTAATTTCAGACCAGATGTTGCTTGGGGAACACAAGAAATGTTATGGCCAATTACAGACACAGCCAAACAAGCCGCAGCTTCCAGAAGGGTCAGAGAATTAGCTACACCAAAACGTAACTTTCAGGAAGAGGGAAATAACCTACAAAATGTGTAAGTTATTATTCATTACTTATGGGGCAACCTGAAACCAAACCATACAACAAGGAATACTGTTGGAAGATCAGGAAAATCCACACTAAGCTAAAGACAAAGTCAAAATCTAAAATGAACGAATAACACTGTCAACTGCCAACTTCTTATTTACATGATCAAGTTTCGTCAAAAGTAGTCGATTTCTTTAATCCAGTGGTTCCCAACATTGTTCATACCATGGCCCAAAATTCACGTTTAATTCGAATTACCGCCCAAGGGGTGGTTTCAAGCCTCCTCATCATCTGGACAAGCAACTACAGACCTTACACAGCAAAATACTGTTAAATAAATTTGGGCTTGTGAAAAAATTAAACACATCTTCATGCCCCATGGCCCCCTGACAAATACCCCATGCCCCCCTAGGGGCCACTGCTTTAATCGGATCATTCAAAATGGCACATTTCAAAACATCAGTTGAGTGTACTGTTACCTTAAAATAAGCATTATACTAAAGGTCATATTACACCCAGATCATGAAAGGGCAAGTTGATGATTATTTCTTGCCTTGTAACCTAACCTAACCTTTTTGGTTTCATGTCTGCGACGTAATCAAGTGGTACATCTACATGTATACGAAAATTGATAACAATCCTTTTTTTTTTCAGTCCCCTGTATTACTACAGTTGTGGTCGTTCGTCCGTCATATTCGATGTAGCAGATGGTGCCAAGAAAACCTCAGCATCAGGCCGTGTCGAACAGTTAGCCCAACATAAACCAGATCACTGTAACCATAAAGACGATATGTAAGTAGATAGGGCTACCTCAATATATAATATAGACCTATAGATGTCAGCAACAAAAATTAGATCATGAACGAGTCAATGAAAAAACAATAACATATCTTACACCAAACGTTGTCCATAACGATAATTCCAAACACACTAATGCTCCAGTAGATAATGTGCAGCTTATATAAGTAGATATTTTGTATATAGATTTAGCCTTCTGTATTCAACAAAACAAGGATCCAAAATTCTGTATGAATAATCCCATATCTCTCGTAAAAAAGAAGGAATGACAATTGTGCTTATAAAAGAATGAAACTAAACCATCGCATAGTTAGCAACATCGTAAACCATCTATCTTATTTCAGGGCCCAGTTTGTCTACAGTTGCGGTCGATCCAGTCCTATTACAGCAGCCCCACCTGTCCAGTCATCGGAAAGACCCAGAACCAATCAACTAGCCACCCATAAGAACCCCCACCCCGAATACGAACCAAGTAAAGAAATCCAGACCGTAGTCAGTAAAACAGCGCTAAAAGCCAGCGCCTCCGAGAGACTTGAAACGTTAGCCAATCCTAAAAATAGACCAGTTGGTCCTTTTAGGGAACCAGAATGGATGGTAAGTCGATAAAGCAAGACATAATTTATGCTCCCGAAAGTGGGATGATAATACTGAGACAAAACAAGCTACTTAACCCAACACAATAGACGCTAATACCCAGCAGGGGAACCTCCGCCTTATTAAAAATAGGAATGAAATATCTGTCGTTGTGATATTAACCCCTATCAAACACTATGGTTAGTTCTTGAAAGATTCTCTAATGCACATCTCGAAATTTTTAGCAATGCATCGCAAAATCTCCTTGTAAGTTTCAAAAATGAATATATTAAATGCCTCAAAAAATGAAAAGAAAACAAGGCACATTTTCATACTTTTTCTTTCCAGGTATCAGATTCAGCTAAGAATGCTGCAGCATCAACAAGGAGTGTAGAACTAGCTCGTCCAAAACAGCTCGCTGAGGGATACCTACCCCACAAGGAGACTGAATGGCCCATTACTAAAGGAGCTAAACGAGCACAAGCTACACCTCGAGTGAATGAACTATCCCAACCAATAGTCAGAGCGTCCATGGATCACCTCCAGTTTAATCCTGATGCGTTTGTGGTGAAGGAGAGTGCTCTGAAGGGTGTCTGTCCGAAACGAGTGGACGAGCTGTCTCAACCCATCCAGAGATAAATCACATTTGAAATTACCTAATAAAACTTTTCCCCAAAATAACAAATAGCCCTCATTTAAAATAAAAATATTTCTTTAAGGATTTCACAAAAACAATAGCCTTAGACCTTTAGTAAAAAAATACAATATATAATAAGACGGATACAACACCGGGACGCTGTACTTTTCAATATAACCAAACCGCATTATCATTTTAAAACGTAAAAAAAATTGATGTTTGATGTATATTAAATGTAATCCATGCTTTTGACAATGTACAGAATGCTTTGAATACTGTTTATATTAGGTTTTATGTACGACAATAATAATGTCTTGTTTCACGAAACATCACAAAGCTAGATTCAAGTAAATAAGCACTAGTTTGCACTCTAAACACTATTGGTAATGTTAAAAATATTTGAAGTGATTCCCCAATCTGATGATTGACACCCAACACGTATCCCATGTTCAGTTTGTGTAAAATAGTGTATTAGTAAATTTGATAGTATATTTTGAACTTGTGACTGTGATACCACATCAGTATTAAATGTAGCAATAAATTGTTTAAGTTTTTAAAATGGTTATGTTTTCATATAAAATTATTGGGCAGTTTCCACTGTCGATAGTTTTTAAAAGACAAATATATTTGTAAAGGAACAATAATGGAATAGAGTTTAATGTCGGTTCTTTTCTGCACCGATAATGAAGATGGGCAAACGTCATCATGTCATGGGGAAGGAGTGACATTTTGCCAGGCCAACGTCATTAACCTACTCGAATTTTCAATTTCCTACTGACGAAGGATCTTTCACCTGAGCACCCGCACCAGAACGAAACAATAATGCATTCTTTATTAAGTCGTTCTGTTGAAAATGACACAGCCTTTGACTCTGGTGACAAAATGAAACACAATGATGTGATGGAATTTTTTATTTACAAAATTTTACAAGATGATGTTTTACATGATTCTTTTAATAACATGAATTTTGAAATGAAAGCACATGAATATTCAGGATTATCTAGAGAGAAAAAATAACATTAATGATTTTCACAACAGATTTTTGTACCTTAACATCACAAACAAATGAATCATGTGATGTGATCCATCCATCAAGACATGTTTCAGTATTGAGAAGGCAGAGTCAAAAGCTGCATCATTCACAAACTCAGCTCTCATCTCATACACCAGTCATTCAGTTGTTTGATTGTAACTTGAATATTTTTTCTAATTTAGCAAACACAAGTAATTGTCTTAAATGAACTCAAGAAACATATACTTCCTACAATATATGGTAGCAAATCAAAGCACAATGGGATTGGATTCTACATGAAAACAAAACTGTATTTAATAAACATATATTTTAGTGACCATTTGAAGATGACTAAATCAGTAAAGTTATTGTGAATTTAGACCATGACCACACATATTAATGGTCATTTATTGTCAGGCAAATACCCGGTCATTTGTACTTTATTCAATCTGCATTCACACTTTCCACTACTAACATTCAGAAACTAGATAACCATAACAAGGTAAAGAGGTAAAAATTCAAGAACTATCATCCCCACCTGTTCTTGAGGCTAAAAAATCTTCATATAATCCTGGAACTTTCTTAACTCCCTCTATTTTACGTTTTATCTGTTTTGGTGTGTGTTGGAATATATTCATTGGATCTCGAGCCATGGCCTGAAACAGAGAAATAACTTGATATAGACACATCATACAAGATAGTTCTAAGATAAGATTTGTTGTGCATGATACACCATGGTCCTCTTACTTACAAGGTCCATATCAGGTCAGGTTGTACGAGTCAAAGAACATGTTACCATGAAAACCTTCCATTAAACTTAAAGGGATAATAAAGATGTTTTTTAATCTTTCAATGTTATCTGGGACACTGAAAGCATTTCTATACTAAAAAGAACCACAAACATTTGACAAAAATTGAAATGGTGTGAATTGAAGCATGTTAGACAAAAAGCTACAAAACCTCTTTACAATCATTTAACCCAAACAATGACTAATCAGCCCATTACTATTATAACTTTTAAATGGAAGTTTTCATTTATTAGAAACACTGCTTCTACTTACCACATAATCTTCTCCATGTTTATCCATCATCTTTAAACAGAAATTAGCTATTTCAGGTGTCGTCCATATTGTTTTTAATCTTGGTGTGTAGGCATCTTCTTCCATGGCTGAAAATGTTTAAGAGGAAAATATTGATGATGCAAAAAGTTCAGGTTTCAGTGCAATTTGGAGATTTGAAGTGAACCAGTCATAGAAAGTTACCAATTGACAACAAACATCTGGGATTATCTGCACATGATTCATGTCTATCTTGTTCATTTTGCCACTTTTGGGACCAAGACTTAGCCTTGCACTGGATATGCATTTGTCGGTTTTCTCCCTTTGATTATTAATGTAATAAAGCAAAAAGATTGGTGAGAGGAAACAACTCTAGAACATACTTGTCAAAAGGCAAAATTCTGGGATGATTCACACTTGATTCATGTCTATCTTGTTCATTTTGCCACCTTTTGGACCAAGACTTAGCCTTGCACTGGATATGCATTTGTTGGTTTTCTCCCTTTGATTATAAATGTAACTAGAACCATGAATGGTACCATGCAGTGCGCATCCGGTTTCGCCCATTGGTGAAAAGTGACATCTTTCAATCCATGATGTCAGGTTTACAGAAGAAAGCTTGTTTTACATTAAAATGCAGAAGGTACAAAATTTTAAAACGCACAATTTTGAATTCGGTAGTGAAAAGTAAAAAAACCAGTTCACACACGGTAGTCAAAAGTGAAATAAACATTTCATGTCCGGTAGTGAAAAGTCATCTGATTAAAAAAGGCGTAATCACAGTTTGATATACATCAGTGGAAAACGCATATCACAAAATTTCTAAGATTTGTAAATAAGTTCTAAAGTGCAAGAAAGGACACATGAAAGAGCCAAATCTCAATTTAGAAACGGACTGCACAGTATTCATACTTCATAGTTTGAAATACAGATCGAATTTTATCAATACATATTTCATTCAAAGAAAATATATCTTAATGTTTCTTTTAAACAGTTACAATGTAAAAAAAAAGTACATTAATGATAACGTATCGCCCAAACGCAAGTTAATGGAAGAGGACGATCGCCCAAACGCAGCTTTATGTCAAAATGTAGTACTCTCCCTTCAACTGAAATTTGAATTTAATATTTTACAAGCAGATGGAATAACTAATTTTCAAAATTCAAAAGCCGCTATTTTGATTTTAAAATATTGTGTTGTATATAATTGAAAAAGTAGATTTAGCATAATTAGATTTTGAAAGAATTTGTGACGTACATGAATTAGGTCACGTGTCAGAGCTCTTTAAAGCTAAAAACTGCAATTTTCAAATGGATATAAAACCGGAAGTAAACATCGGAAAACCTAAATGAAAGTATCCGTGCATAGGTAACATTAATGCCAATGAATTTTTTCAGGTCACATGGTCACCGAAGGTCAAGGTCACGAGATATAAGCCTTTAAAATTTTGACAATCACTGATTTATTTTAACCGGAAATTAAAATGAATCAGAATTGAAATTCAAAAATCGGCATCTCATGTTTTGGTAGCAATTGACTGTAGATTCCATAGACATCTTAATTATGCAAATTCTATAACACCATGAGGCCCCATTTTGCCTTTTATAAAAATATACCATTTCAAGATGACGACTGATCTGTTACATCCGGGTCAAATTTTATCATTTGCATACTTTTGTGTCTACATTACAAACATACTGCAAAAAGAATTTTTCGAATATCATCAAAATTCCGGAAGTTGAAATTTCGACTTTGAGAGCCAATAACTTCAAAACCGGAAGTGATATCAAAATTTTGAAAACATATTTTTGTTCGCCATCAAAGTGTCTATCTACCTGTAAGTTTTCAGAACGATCGAAATAAAAATTGAAAAAAACACGCACAGTTACAATGAAAATTGACACAAATTTTTCAAACTAAAAGGCGGAATTTGGATTCAAATATATTGTGTTGTATATCATTGGAAAGAGCAGACATAGCATAGTACGACGGTGAAAGAAAATAAGACATATGTAAATTAGGTCACGTGGTAGGGCTGTTTAAAGTTAAAAATTACAATTTTCAAACGGCTATAAAACCGAAAGTTACCATTGGGCATCTGAAAAAAATATGTCACTGGATACATCTAATCAAGGGCAATAACTTTTGTACAGGTCACAAAGTCACAAAAGGTCAAGGTCACAAAATATGGGCCTTGAAAGTTTTGACAATTACTGATTTATTTTTACCGGAAATCAGAAAAATTCAGAATTGAAATTTAAAAATCGACTTCCCATGTTTTGGTCGCAGTCGACTATTGACTACATAGACATAAAAATTATGCAAATTCCATAACACCCTAAGACCCCATTTTGCGTTTTATGAAAATATACCATTTCAAGATGGCGCCTGATCTGTTACATCCGGGTCAAATTTTATGATTTGTATAATTTTGAGTCTACATAACAAACATATTGCAAAAAGAATTTTTCGAATATCTTCAAAATTCCGGAAGTTGAAATTTCAAAACCGGAAGTGATATCGAAATTTTAAAAATTGCTAATTATTTGCAATCAAAAGGTCTATGCATATGCGAGTTTTTAGGTCGATGAAAATAAAATTGAAAAAGTTGAAAAAATGGTCAAAAAAGGTGCTCCAAAAGTCAGCGACAAAGTTTTCAAAGTGGATGTTTTTAAAAACCTATCTTGTGGACAATCGATTAGAGAATGTAACAAAGAAAGTCCGATCAAAATCGGTAGAAAAACAGTGGTGAAAATGGTAAAAAACTTAAAATGGGTTTTTCTGTCATACGTCATTTCCGGTTAAACAAAAAAGCGCCATTTTACATTCGCGTAACACCGTGCAGTTAGATTTAGTAGGTGATAATTTGAGATATTGTGTGATATGTTCCCTTCATACCGAATTAGCGTGACCAGAAGTAGACAAAAAAAAAAAAAAAGTCATTTGCAAAACAATGCAGTGCGTTCGAAGAATCGAACGCACTGCAATAAAGCAAAAAGACTTCATGAGAGGAAACAACAAAATACTTAGTAAAATATGTGATCAATTGGAAACAAACCTTGTACAACTTCCGGTTTTGTGATTTTTACTTCTTTTTCAACTTTACCTCCATCCTAAAATGATTAAAAAAAAACAGTTAAATGTCAAATCTATTAGTCTTTTATCAATCATTATTTGAATGATGTGTGCCAATTTTTCAAAAGGTCATTGGGACAAATAACTGTCATAACAAAACCTGGATAATGATAGATCTTTTACTCTTGTGCTTAGATTAATAAAGCCTCTTTAGAAAGCACAACAACAAGCATTTTGGCATAAATCTTGTCTACTTGCCTAAGCAAAAGCATTGGTAAAGACTAAAATAACGTAAATCTTAAGTCAAAGCCACAAACCTTTTTGATTTTCTTATGAAGAGTTTTATTGGGATCATAAGACAGACCCATTTCATCTAGATTTTTCTTCAAACTTTTCTTTTCATCCCAAGCTGTTCTCATAGGCTCACTGTGAAGTAAATAAGAAGGAAACTTAAATTATATATATTTAGGCCAACAACAGATATTGTTACATATTTGTGAACTGTTTGTCATATGCTTCATTTACCTTTTACTTAAAGTGGCACAGGCTTCATTTTCGTGGGTCGATTTTTCCAAGTCTCAGAAACGGGGACTTTTTTAGTTCAGCAATTTAGTACTGGTTATCACAACTCATCATTGAAATTTGAGTCTTCAAATCCATGTGCATCCATAATTATTAGCATTTGAAAGTTATAATGCCCTACTACACATTAGCAATACTATGCAATATATAGAAAAGTCATCTATAGAAATAGAAGGAGAAATGTCTAATTTAAGATATATTTGAAGGAAATATGCAATTTTCGTACGTTTCTACTCTCTGACCACATTGAGGTCTGAATTGAATTTTTTCTCTCATGTCACAAATGATCAAATTATGGTTTTCTATTGCATACCATGTGTCTTAAAACGCCTTCGGGTCCATGAAAATATATGGTTTGAAAATTTTCAATATAAAATAAATACAGTTCCCTACTAGAAATTTCATGTGAAAATGACCCACATTTCGGACTGAAATTTCTCCTCTGTAAAATCATATTTCAAAATAAATATTTTTTTAACAGTTGTCATTTTCATCAACCCAAAGACAATCTTAGACTCTCAGAATTTATTTGAGGTTAGGCAAATTGCGATTCTGAGCCCATTGTTGTCAGAGAGTAGTGCCTCTGAAGGATACTTAAGTATATTCCAGTCTAATTAAAATCAGACCCTAATTTCGTTCGTTCGTTTTTTTTTAAATCCGGTTTTTTAACCACTACATTTGGATCTGAGAACGTCGCGCTTTGCCAGCCGTTCAGGTTAACTTTGACCTAACCTTAATGACCTTTGTTTTAACCAATCAGATCTTTGCCCTCTCCCGCGCTGGGATTTTGTTCGCGAACAATAGGTGCATTCTAGGATTCCTAAGTGCTGTAGACTAGTTTATCAGGTCATGTTTATCAAGGTAAGGTCAAAGTTAACCTGAACGGCTGGCAAAGCGCGACGTTCTCAGACCCAAATGTAGTGGTTAAAAAACCGGATTTAAAAAAAAACGAACGAACGAAATTAGGGTCTGATTTTAATTAGACTGAGTATATTCAAGACCCAAATCAACCAATAAAAATGAAGACTGGTCCCCTTTAAGTACTTAAGTATACTATTTTACATGAGATCTAACCAAAAAATAGTTACTTCACTATTCAACGTTGGCGGTTTGACTGACAATTTATGAGATTGTCTGGACGAATTGACACATGGACGATTTGACTTTGATAAAAACATAGAAATTACCATCCAATTGTTGGCTTTTTCAACGATTTTTTCCAAGCTTTCTTTCTGTTTTTGGTGTGATCAAATTTTCTTCTCATTCGCTGTCTTCTTGTGCTTCCCATTGTATTATTTCACCTGATTTTTGTCAAAATTACAACGTAAACAAATTTTAATACTGCACGTGTTTACAGCCTACACTTAATTTCAAGATCATTAAATAAAGCGAAACGAAATATAGGCGACATATTATATAGGCTCTGGTTTAGGTGATTCACTTTATGACAAAACTATAAAATTATGATGTAATTAGTGTTTATATAATACCTAATACCTACTTGGGGAAAGTCAACTTATAGTATTTCTCTATAAAATGATTCAATAATATCTTCGTTTTGTAGAAATGGGTAACTGCAAAACCGGCTCAATGAAAGGTCAAGGTTATTGAATGTTTACTTGCTGGCTGTGGAAATGGAAGGACAAACTCAAGAAACGAATAGCACAAAACATACTACTCCACAGTTTAAATATATTCCACCACCTGCGTCTCGAAACAAGTCACGTTTGCCTGATAGAAGCGATGGCGAGTTTAAGCCAATTTACATTCCCAGGACCCAAACTCTTGGTGATGCATTGAAAGGCTATTTGAAGGAGAATCCATTGGTTGCGATTGGTAAGTCCAGTCTAATTAAAATCAGACCCTAATTTCGTTCGTTCGTTTTTTTTTAAATCCGTTTTTTTAACCACTACATTTGGGTCTGAGAACGTCGCGCTTTGCCAGCCGTTCAGGTTAACTTTGACCTAACCTTAATGACCTTTGTTTTAACCAATCAGATCTTTGCCCTCTCCCGCGCTGGGATTTTGTTCACGAACAATAGGTGCATTCTAGGATTCCTAAGTGCTGTAGACTAGTTTATCAGGTCATGTTTATCAAGGTAAGGTCAAAGTTAACCTGAACGGCTGGCAAAGCGCGACGTTCTCAGACCCAAATGTAGTGGTTAAAAAAACGGATTTAAAAAAAAACGAACGAACGAAATTAGGGACTGATTTTAATTAGACTGGTAAGTCAGAACTAACTCAAACTGAAATGTTACATTATTCACTAATTATAAGATCATGCATCATTCACAGACATTGTAGACCACCTTAATACAGTTGCTGTTTTCAGTTACAATCAATGGAATTGGATAGAACTAAGAGAACTAGTTCGATATCAAACATGACAATATAGACTGCATTCTCTTCTTTCTTCTTATAATAGATGTACTTTAGGCTAATGTAAAACTTGGTTAAATCGTCATTCATAACATATGAGCTCTTTTTAAATTTTAATTATTTAATAATTCAAATTTAATTCAATTTAAAACTTCAATATGGAAGTCAAAGTATAGGAGTTCAAGGTGGTCAAGAAGCCTTACGGCTTACAGAAAGACCGAATTACAGATACAGATACAGATAATTGTTTTTCTGTTTCAGGTGCTATTGGAATTCTGGCATCGTTTGGAACAGGTTTGACATTATTCTATCGAGGAATACATCCAGTGTGGGAAGAGAGAATGATGTGGTCACGCTGTAGTTTTCAAGCCTTCACTGCCCTGGCTATAGGATATAGTGAATATAAACGTGTAAAGGAAGTAGAACAGATTTATAAAGATTATACACCAGAGCAGATAAACCAGATATTACAAAAGAAGTATGGTGTAAAATAGAACATGTTCATTGGTAACTACAAGTTTACAAGGTGTTTATTCACCTCTTCCACTGTGATTATATTGGTATAAAAAAGACAAGTTTTTCACCAGTGCTAAGTAATGACTATGGATCTAATAATTGTACATATATTAGCAACAGTGGTGGGCCTTCTACCTGCTAATCAGGACTTGGAACTGTGATACAACCAGAGCAATTTATGAGGTTTTTGGAAAGCATAAAGTGTTCCCACTGTAAATTTGATCATGCTAAAAATTTCTTCCTTTATTCTTCAAATTTAACTAAGATAAAATCAAGATTCTAAGAAATATACTTATCTGATTGGATAATATGAGGAAATATAAAGTTGATTTGGACAAGATTTTTGATTAACAGAATTGTTTTGCTTGTACGGATTTTTATTATTAGTGATTGACCAATCAAATAGATGTTATGATAAAAGAAAGGTTCCCAAGAATAAGGTCCATGGTCAAGTTAAATTAATGGATAGAGGACTTTTTCAATCATGGAATGGAACAATTTGAGATGCAAGTTTTAATTTCTGTTGATACATATCGAAGATAAACTATCGAAAAGAGGAATATCAATAATTTATGCAATCTTTTTCTTCATCATAGAATATCATATTCAGTCCAAAAAATATCAGTCAATGTCTGAACTTGAATGACGTATTAAAAGAACGAATGTAGACCTGGCTATTTTATGATTATGTAATATAATGTATTATAAATTAAAGTGTGGATGTAAAATTAGAAATAAAGGTTTTTATTCTTAGTGTCTTAAATCATTTTAAGGCAAAGGCCTAATACAAACCTTACTCAATATAGAGTGCACATTCGATTGATATTATTATACAGTAATATCTGATTGCCCATCTTGTGTTTGTCTTGTATTGGCTGCTTATAATATAAGTACATGTACACGTAGTAGAGTTATGTAATTATGTATGAAAAAAACCATTGTGGGCTTAAGTTTTTCAAAACAACACACGGTTATCTTATGGAAGGGAGGTAAATCTACAATAAATACTACAGACTAACTTAACTTAACCAGGGGCAAAACAAAGAAGACTAAAGTGAAAGGGTCAATGACATAATGTATATTATAACTCTATAAGCTTGTCAACCACGATTTGTATTTTAGTCCTGCCCATACACTATTCTTCATATTTTTCCGTATACTTATTTCTCTAAGCTTGCCAGCATAAAGTTCATGGAGTCCTTTACCCATTCGTTACAAATTGTTCTAGGTATTGTATGTAATACTTTGTTTAGCCCCTCTCACAACGATATCTTTATACTGAGGGGACGGAGCTTCTCCAGGGTGATCGCTTCGTCCCATCTCTACCACAAGACAATTGTGGGAATTCCCATCACCGTCATAGACCGGCACTTATTTAGGTACCAACAAACTTTTTTGACTGAAATACAACAAAACTGATTTTTATACGCCCTCATCTCTCTATGAGGACGTATATTGTAGTCACCCCTGTCCGTCCGTCGGTCCGTCCGTCCGTCAACATTTGCTCGTAAACGTTCTAAAAACTAGAGTTTTTGACGGAATGAAATGAAATTT
Organism: Lottia scabra; assembly: GCA_029955415.1. NCBI lineage: Eukaryota > Metazoa > Mollusca > Gastropoda > Lottiidae > Lottia > Lottia scabra. The sequence goes on from JARJEI010000001.1 coordinate 41,118,594, forward strand.
GATATGTGTATACATATTCATAAAACGAAGATCAAGTTCGAATTTGAGCTATTTTCGATCGTTAGAAGCAGAGTTATTGCCCTTGCCCCAAATCCGTCGGTCCGTCCATCAACATTTGCTCGTAAACGCTCTAAAAACTAGAGTTTTTGACGGAATCAAATGAAATTTGATATGTGTATACATATTCATAAAACGAAGATCAAGTTCGAATTTGAGCTATTTTCGATCGTTAGAAGCAGAGTTATTGCCCTTGCCCCAAATCCGTCGGTCCGTCCATCAACATTTGCTTGTAAAAGCTCTAAAAACTAGAGTTTTTGACGGAATCAAATGAAATTTGATATGTGTATACATATTCATAAAACGAAGATCAAGTTCGAATTTGAGCTATTTTCGATCGTTAGAAGCAGAGTTATTGCCCTTGCCCCAAATCTTAAATATGCTATTACTCTTAGTTTTCAACCGATTTTGATGAAACTTAAAATGGATGTTATTGGACCTAAATCGAAAGGTTTGAGAAAATTTAGTTTTCTCCTGATTAAATTTTTTCCTTTTTCGACTTTTTCATTAGGCGTATATGGCCGTGGTCCACTATCTTTATACATGTACTGATATATTGAGTGTTCCAAAACGCCCATAAGTTTAACGGCAAGTCTCTCAGTAATTGGTTAACAGATCTCTTTCCAAATTCTTACAGATTTACTTCAACAAGTCCTTGGCAGGCACTAAAAATATGCGAGTCATCGAATAAAAATTGTACAAAGTACTGTCCAAAAACAGCATGTCCAAAAATCCAATACCTGAGCAAATTACATATTTCAACTTGTGTTCTTTGTGTTTTCAATACACCTACCACCATCAACCATTTTCCAATCTCTTTCACGGATCTCATCTAAAGGTATTTTCTTCCAAAACGCGACCATTCTAGCTTTCAGTTCCTGTTCAGCCAGTTTATCCCACTGGTGCAGGTAATGACTCCGGGCAGTATGAGATTCTCAAAAGGAACAGGTGTACTGCAATTGGGTTAGAAGGACACACTGATGAACAGGTTCTGAAAGGCAGAATGGTCGCTTCTTGAGAGATGGTACCTTTAGATGAGATCCGCGAGAGTTTATCAGGATGGAAAATGTTTAATATTGGTGGTTGATGTGGTGAAGGCACAATGAACACAGGTTTAAATATGTAATTTGCTCTGATATTGAATTATTTTGACATGCCATTTTGTTTTGACGAACAATTGATGACTCTCATATTTTCAGGTGCTGACAAGGATATGATGAAGTAAAACTGTGAGAATTTTGAAACAGATCTGTTCATCATACTTCCCGTCAAACTTGGGGACGTTTTTTTGTGGCAACTAATATATGATTCAAAAGAAGTGTCAAATGGTTGTATCTATACATGTAGGCCCTATATTTTCATTTTCAAATGTATACAAAATAGACATCGGAGAAATGCTGTATATGAACTTTGAAGGGGAACAATTGGGGTTTTTTTTCGGATGGATGGGGGATTGGTTCTTGAAAATACGTAAATAATCTTCACATAAGAATTAGAACTGCACAAAATATATACTTCACACAACATTTTGTACTTCAATTTCTATTTATTTCTCTTCTAAATAAGGCTTTAACTCTCTAAAGTTCGAGTCGTATTTAGTGCTTCCAAACGCCGATTATAGATACACATAGACACTGAGTTGTGAACATGCTTGTGAGACTATAGTATGGTACAAAGAGTCACTACCCTTTCGACCAGCTGACAAGTAGACTACCTTAACAAGGCTTCCTTGTCTTTCAAACATAACTCCCAAACTGCTGCCCACGTTTCACTTCCACTATTTCTTCTGATTGTGGCGCATGCTCCATGCCAATCTCCAGGTAAGGGCCATACTCGATGAAAAGTAAATTTATAATCCTGAATTTCAAACATAATCATTTAAAGGGGAAAGTTCGGCATTTCGGGAGTCAAATTTAGATCTTCGATACATGTAAATAGCTTTCAGAAGTATTAGAACTGCATGAAAATCACAGAATACTTTCAAAGTTACCTCTTTTTCTATATAAGGCATAAACGCACGAAAATACCATTCGTATATTTGACTTTCAAACGCTGACAATTATAGATACACATGGATTTAAAAGACATAACAGATAAGCTAAGCTAAAAACATCCCTTTTCTGAGACTATCATTGGTATCATTAGTGTATGGTGAACGTTCAACCTTAAGCAATTTCAAGCCCATATCCTTCAAATATATTGCAATTAAACTCAACACTATTCATAGAACTAACACAGTCCAAAATTATGATAACTTTAAATTATGTGTGCACACTAAAAAGTTTAACGTTATATCTGTAGCAGGGAATCCTATCCCATCAAAATTAATAAACGCTTCAGCCTGCATAACTTGTACAGGAAACGAACCCGGGATGTTAAATTGGAAGCCGAAAAGCAGAAACTAGGCATTTCCAACTACAATACAGATAGATTATTAACGTAGTGAAACGAGCTAGACAACACAACAAGTATGCGGAAAGTTTGTTTCATAAATCTTCACTTGAAACATTATTTGAACAATTTACAATTAATTGACTTAGACAATCTTATTATGACTGGTTTGTTGTTCACTAATAAGGTGTTAAGAGGTTTTCTAAACCTGGTATGTACCGTATGTGTATCGGGGACACTGATAGCATCAATTTGTGCCAGATTTATGCAGATTACTGGTGATGACGTCATAAAACGCGTTAGTTTTAGTGAAATGGAAATTGGAGTGACGCAAATTGATGCTATCAGTGTCCCTGATACACATACAAAATTTAAAAAACCTCTTTACAATCTCTTTAAAGCAAATCCTATCCAGTATATTTTATTTTGAACTTAGCTTGACCACCTATTACATGTAGCTAAATTTATTGAAGTGTTGCACACAAATCGCATTTATTTGGATGAATTATGGTGTTTCAAGCTGTAAACTACTCTTTAATGTACACCGATTCGTAAGAGATTGGTGTTAAAAGTAATTCTACCTGTCACTTTAAAGGGTTTTTGGTCAATAAATTTTATGGGAAGGGATGGTTTTATTTCAGTGACTAATAAGAGGCCATCTTGACCGCCATTATGATTGTGATGTGGTGAAGATTTTGTTTAATTCAGCCCCAAACAACCAGACTTGATCGTGCAGGGGGGAAATAATACTTAGAGAAGGGCAATGCACTTATGATTTCATTGAAGTGGGAACAATCAGATTTTTTTGTAGAAGGGGCATGCTGCTTCCCCCACCCCCTTTGTCCATTTAGCTACGGGTCTGGGTTTCTTGACAATTCTACTGCTTGTTGTTGCCGGAAGAGTGTTCGATACAATGACAATGTTTTCAGAATGACATCTTCGCCACATCCCGGATTGCATGCCTGGGGTATACTTTCGGTATGTTAACCCAATCATGCCACGAGCGATTGTCAATATGAATAGCCATGCCATGTTTTTGGTTACAGAATTTGTGTGCAAATTAAGATGAGCTCATCAACTAGTGTAGGGTTTCATAATCAACATGGTTTTATATGTCATTAAAATATTGTTACAAAATGATTAACTGCATTCTTTTGTTCGTGACCCCGATTTTGACGTATCTCTCTGACGTTTGACATATATTATCTGTGTATGATGCATATAACGGATGACGTAACTTGCGTGTCCGGCTATAATGAAAGCTGTAGGTGTGGGTCAAGTATAAAACTGGTCGTATTGTTTCAATCGAATCATCGTACTCTTGGTTGTCTCATCTCAAGGATTTATCACAGTAAGTAAGTAAGATAATCATGATTCATAATGGCAAGATCAGGATAAGGTAGCGTGCTTATTGGATTTTAGAGGGATTGCAAAGGAAATTTCTAGTATTTATGTGCATTTGGTACAATTATTTAACAGTTTCCATTTGCGCCATTGTTATATTTAGTTTAACGCATGCATGTTCTGCATTTCTGAAAAGGTTGACCATATCTGACGCCACGATCGCCACAAATCCACTTTGCTACAATGGTAGGGTCAATTTTGTCGCCATTTTGCTATGTTATTTTTTAATTTTCTGGAGCACTAAAATAAGGCTAAAAATTGGACATCCGAAACATTTGCAAACGCTTGAAAACCACTTTAAAATCCTTTTCAAGCTTCACTTTATTTGGAATGGGTAGTGATTAAATAAATTTGTATCTTTGCATTTAAAATCTTGTTATGGGGAATATGCGAAATGTAATGAAATGATTACCATGCCCACCTGTTTGCTTTTGCCTAGGAAAATGAAGGCGGGTCTTTACATGCAGATTGGGGTGTCATATCAGCTATTTTAAACGCACAAACTTCATATTTTATACATCTTATAATATCAATATTTCAGGAAAAAGAAAAAAATGCTGAAGTTACTAATTTTATCTATATGCTGTATGTGCGTGATCCAGGCACAGTTCTTCCCACAAAGAACGTATCGTACTGTACGGAGACCAGTAACATACAGAATGAATACACTGCCTGCTCCAATGGTCCAAATGGGTGGTGTAGGATCTATCTCGGGTCTAGGAGGTATGGGCGGTTATCAAATGCCATATGGACATCATCATATGTATGATTTAGATATTGTCGACCCCTTTGATAGACCCGACCCAGTTTATATGGTTAGAGGACCCGGGGGTAGAGGAAGTTACATCATCAGTTAAACAGCATGGTGAGAATTTAACCTTTAATTTCGTTCTTTCTTCTTTTTTTTCAATTTGTTTGTTGTTTTACCGTTTCCGTGTGACAGTTATAATTCTAAAGGTTTATTTTTATAATTAATTAATATTTGAAAGGGATTGAGGAACATGTTTGCGCTAATGTACCTGATATTTGAGATGAGTAGATTAGTGGTTATTTGTGGGACCTCGATTTATCCCACGAAATTTTCTGCCCGTACCACCGTTGCTTACAACTTACAAATGATTAAAATGTTTCTTCTAAAATATTCTTATCATACTTTTTGTATTATTTCAGATTGAAACTGTACAACAGTAGAAAGTTGTGGCTACAAGGGTTGTACATATTCTGTAGATATTTATGAATTTTGTTGAAAAATATATTCCTTGATATTTTTTAAGAATAAATTTCAGTTGAGTTTATTGTTTTCGTTTATCTTTGTTTACTTGAAAAAAATAATTTTGTCATCTTCATGGAATAATGTCCTGAATCTGAAAGGCGATCGATTCCGAGAGATTTGGTGGTGGGGGCGAGAGTAGAATTTCGAAAATTTAGATCCACGGATCCTTCCAACCCCAGGAACGCTCATCGGCTCCTGTGAAAACCCTACTTTTGGCAGTGGTCAATAGTTTATCACATTCGGCACATCTCATGTCACCAATACATGTAAAGTGCAACGAACACTCACCAGAAAAAACAGTTTGGAAAAGGGGGTTAGCTTTCTAAATAAGTTTTCAGAACCAGAAATAACTGTAAACTTTTGACTGATAACAGAACACTTGACTATTGTCGGAGTTTCATCAACTGGGCGACTAGCAGCAGCTGCAGGAATTAATCCCCTTCGAGGCATTCAAATGGCGACATCATGTTTACCTTCAGGAACATTTATAAGATACCATTAAACAACCTAGGCTTGACAGCCAGGCTCCAGAAAGATAACCGAATCCCAATCCTTTAAAGGTCTTCTCAGAAGCACTATCTTTTGATGACATTCGGCTAAATCTTCGTCAGTGTGGAGACTAACTGTATGACTAAGCCATGTCTGACGGCCATCTTGCTAGAAAATGAACAATGTCAGACAACTTTTGTTCGAAGATTTATTTTGATTAGCGGTTTTAAACGCACGGGAAGATAACTCTGCCTGAAAGCATGATTTTGATGTTGATTGAACTATCATTTTATTCTATTATATAATATGGCGACCACTGTTATTAGTATATGAGGTTATTTAGCACGTTAGTCTTAAGGCTAGCGCACACGAGAGCTCCCAGCTGAGCAAAATTTCATTCGTGGCTGTCAGCTCAGCTCGTAGCTTTCGTCGGTTTCCGCGCACACGCTAAGCTTAGAGCTTTCATAGATTTGGTGTCGAGTCATAAATATCTAAAAATAACAAGCTCACGTGACATTATAACGAGAATTAAACAAAATACCGGACGTCGACAACACTTCGAATGATTCAGAATATGAAAAAAATTACTTCTTCTTTTATTGTTGCGTCCTTGCGATAATTGCTTCAGATACAAAGTCACATTCACCGATGGGCGCAGCTATTTTTAGTTTGATGACATGCTAGCGCATGCGCTCCAGTTGAAAGTTGAAAGCTAAGAGCTTTCGACTGCGCACACGGTAAGGTATTTTTCATTCGAGGAAAAAATTATCAAACACGACAGATAATTTCCTTATTGCCTCGAATGAAAAAAACCTTACGTAAACTCCACGCACACGAGAGCTACGAGCTGAGCTGACAGCCACGAATGAAATTTTGCTCAGCTGGGAGCTCTCGTGTGCGCTAGCCTTAGTTCCGAAATTAATACGAGTGTATTAATGGTGATGCACTGTTGATCTTACTAGGGAAACATTTAACCATAATCTCTTGTCATAGCCTTTAAAATAACATCCACTCTCAAATGATTTGTCAATCCTCAACAACGAGTTTTAAACCTTGTCCTATTCAGTATTATTATCTCTGGCTCAAAATCAACGAGAAAGCGACAGGAACAACGTTGATTTATATAAGCCAACTAGTGAGAACGTTTGCTGAATAAAAACATTGAATTTATAAAATTAGGGTTTTAATTTCAAAGATGAAGAATTCATATGTACAGGAATAAATACATTATAATTTACAAAAACAGATAAATAATATGGACACAAATATGGCAAAGAGAAGGTAAAAATTTTAATCTTGCAGAAAAGGTTTTATTTTAGAGAAGAGCACTCATTTGGAGGCCTAGTCTCAACTTGTGATTTTAGTACGATAATTAGGTTACGAGCAAACTGACTGAAATCCAATCTGGAAGTTGTTGTCTTTTTCTGTTTCTTTTTTTTAATATTACAACATTTGTCATCCATGACTGTTTGACATGTCATGTTGCTCTGTTTAATGAAAATGGCCATTAAATATGTGAAGAATTCTGAGATATTCATTGCCAACCATTGATTCGGACTATCGACATAAGATTCAATGCTTGAGATATATACTTCATATGGCATCGTTAGTATTAGATTTACTTATTAAACAATAGGAAGCGATATTGTAGAATAGGAAAGAAATAAATACATAAATATTAAAAATAACAAACATGGAAGCTTGGTAATGGCGATGGCTTCTTGATTGAAACCAGATAACCTAAAATTAAACACGATTGGTCAAAATTTGACCTTGCGATTCCAAAATTACTATAAATAAAACCTTCTAAAGACTCTGAAGGAGAAAATGCATAATTACACTGTTTTGTTATTCTGAGCTAAAAATACACTAAACTGATTATATACAAAAACATAACAAAATGAAGCACGTGTATATACGCGATGAAAGAATCAGAACAAGATGTCAGAAGATATAATTTCAAGACATATCAAGTTTAACTAAGACAAAAGCTTCTTTGTAATAATCGTTGGTTCTAACTGCATGATATTTCTCCGGACCACGAGTTTGCCGATCATAGGAGAAGTCGATCAAAATCTTGATGTAGCCTACTTATTCATGTGGCCGTGGTTCATTTAATAGTCAGTGAAGATGCATTATCAGATATATAATATTCCCACAGCCGCTGAATCACGAACTGAACACCACATTTTGTTCAATTCTGCAGTATGATATTGTCTAATACGACAGTCTTGCAATCTGTTCAAACAATTCTAACAAGCTCTAGAATCCACCACCTGTTATTTGATGATTAACTTATTTGGAAGAAGCATAATTGTAGAAGGGAAATAACATATTTACAAACCATGGAATGCATAAAGTATAGAATAAGAAACATTATGTAAAGAAAACAAATGCGGACAAAAGTTTACTGACTAGTGACAAAAACATTCACAACACGATATCACATGATAGTCACATGGCTTGTAACATGATTATCACGTGATTAAGTAGTCTGCGTAGGCAACATGGCGGCTGCTGGTAGGTAAACATTGGAAGACTTGATTTGGTTCCTCATTTAGAGTTTTAAGTGTTTTCGGTATTTTATTTAAGTGTTGGCGTTTGGTTTTGTCTATTTCCAGGAGAAAATTTCCCAGGGTAATTTTACACTTTGCTATTGATATCACACAATTCTGTTTGAAATACTGAAACACTTTAACACGAGTTTTGTCTTGTTTAAAATGTCACATTCCATATATAGTTTAATTTCATTCAAACACAACCATAGTTTAATGAGATCCAATCAAATTTCATATTCACAATCACATGATCCGTTACGTAATTCACATATTCATAAAACACACACGTCGCATTCACTTCCGGTCTCACCAAACTTCACATTTAACACGAGAATTCATGTTACTAGAATATGGACAGTCAAATGCCCAAGCGAAAGATCTGGAGTTTGTTAAAGCACCGTTTACTCTGAAAAATAACAGAAACAAAATATTTAAAGATATCTTCACTATTTGTTCGGCCAATCAAACCTTAATCTTTTAAATTTATTTTAGCTTACTTAGACAGTAATATTATTTACAACTTTCCCTCGAAATGTAAGCCTTCAAATCTCATGTAGTTATAATTATAAGCGTTTGAAAGTCAAAAGTACGGAAAGTGTTGTGAAAATAGAGTGGGACAATCCAAACTTATCTAGATATGGAACTTCTCTGTTGTGCACACACAATTTATTTAGTCGAGGTCGGTATTTTTTCCTCATGGAAATCCGTTTCCCTCACAGCTTCCAGGTTGCATGTCTGTTCCCTGAATCTGGGACGGCAGAAGAACCTTTTGCTCAGTAAATACACACAGAGCTGCAGGCAATTTTCTAATAATGCCTGCTTTACTGTAGATATCCGAATCTATGGGTGTATATATACGGGAAATTCGTGATTACCTTGCTATACCAGGGCTGTGTTTTTCAGTTAAAATATGGTTCAATAAGCCAAGTTCATCCCATTTAGTACAATACATCTGAGCATAGCTGACAAAAAATACTTGATAATTGGTGAGATTTAATCCTGGTAACAGAAGTTCCTCACCATTCTCCTCTTGCCACGTTTGGTATGCCTGAAAAATAAGAATCGTTTTTATTGACACCACAAACAGAAAGTATTTAAAAAGATAAAGTTTTAATCTACATTTTACGCAATCGCAAGGAACAGTAATCGCATACAAATGGATAACATTTTGATAACCAGGCATTCCAAATAAGTTTTGTTTTAGGATAAAGCTAGGAAGATCAGAGGTATCCACAAATGTTCCTCCCAGTTTTTTGACAAGCACATCGAAGAATAGCCATGGTTTTAAAACTTTCATAATCTACTATGAAGAATATATTATACTTACAAAATTTGCTGCCCTTAAACCTGCATTATCAGCAATATTTTCATCTAATGTTAAATTTCCATTCACCTATAAAAACATAATTCAGAATTTAACTTCAAATAGAATCTCAACATCCGATCATGAGCAACTTTAAATGGACAAAACTACATGTAGGCTAGTAAACGATCTGTAATGTTAGACTTCCCAAACTATAAAACGATTATCAAAAGGAGAAAATCTAGCTCGATGTACCTTTCCGAATTACTATCTAGATGTGGACGAATTTAATGAGGTAGTCTTTAAAAGTGAAACCAACAGATCTCAGATCGGTCAAGATGGTAGAGATGCTGTGGGAATGAGCAAGACCGTTCTGTCTAATGCACTCAGACTAAGATTAATGTAGCACTTTCGTTTAACAACGTACCTTATAATCTCCAACCTGTATTTTGCTATACTGATCTCTCATACACTGAGTTGTGACGTGGAATTTCTGGGCTGTTTGAGGTTCCCACCAATCAGATAATCTTCCCTTACTATCATGCTTTCGACCTGTGGAAATAATTCAAAATGGAACTGTAAATTGCAATTTCAATTATGTTATGGTTATACCGGTATCGGTTTTAAGTGTTTCATTGCGAGCGTCTAACATTGAGAAGTTGTTGAAAGGGCTTATAGGTTCGGTGGACTTTACCGACAGATACCTACTTGAAAAAAAAAATACCCAGTTTACCGACTGGAATAAAAAGATGTGTTAAATCTCATTGCGCTTCGCTATTTTACATGTAATATTGTGCTCAGTTACTATTAAAACAAACATACAAACTTACCTTGGACATCAAAAGCATGAGAAATTTCATGGCCCACAACTGACCCCATAGCACCAAAATTCATGGCCCTGTAAATAAATATCAAGTATACGAATTAAATTTAAAACAACTATGATAATAAAAACTGACACTCTTTTCGCCTGCAGTTGCTTTTCGATGGCGATTCAAGTATGGTTGCCCTTTCTGGTAATTGTATTCTTATCACGTATATCACTCCCCTTGAAAACAACATTTTACAGTTCATAAACGTTCTGTGTTGTTGTGCAAGATCAAATGGTTATTAATTGTGGAATGTCAATTTCGATGGAATTTAGTTTTCTGCCACGTTTTAATTCTTAAAGTTCGGTTTAATTGCTATTGGTTATTTGGTACTTTGTACTTTGATAGATGGCGGTTTGAAAAAGAATTTTTGTGGGTATTTTCGTGTGATATATAAAATCTACTTACAAAGGTCCACCAGGAATATAAAATGGAAGATGGAACATGGCCATGGGAAATATCACATCATTTTTTATTGGTGAATAAAACGCATTCACTGTCACTGGTGGACGAATACCCCAACTGAAATTTTCAAGATGAATAAAAATTATGTATTATGAATAACTATGCTAACGACAAATGACATGACTGCAAAGCCCGTTCTATACATCTTAGTAAATGTCCAACCATACCATGGTCAGGGACCACTTTTCATTGTGGAATATTTACTCATTTATTGATATACTTCCTCATATGAAAAGTTCACTAGCTGCTACCAATATATTGCCAATGTGTTACATTGATGTCGAAATTTGTTTTACGGTTGGGATCTTTCGTGCTTGGATTTTATTATTATACTGAACATACAAAATGGTATCCTGAACGTTCTTTTTAATACAATGAATGATAATCACCACAAAATGGTACGAACCTATTTTCTCTGTCTGGTTTTTGTTTTAACAGATCATTCATCTTCCCCAACTCAAATTCTCTCCAGTGGACGACATTTTTAAACCAGTCATCACTCACTGTAATAAACTGAAAGAGAAGTACATTGTTTATTAATAGCTATCATTGCCCTCTGGCTGTGCTTGAATTATCCTACCATCTAGTAATGGTCAAAATGAATTTCAGCATTCAAAAATTCATACATAGCGTCTGCCATTCTCGAGGATATTTTCCTGATACAAATTTAGAAGAGGAAATTTAGCATGAAGACATCTATTTTCGACTCACAGGATCCGTGAACCATTTTAATAAATCTTTGAGGATAGTGCGCATCAGACATTTTTCGATGTAGGGAAAGGTCTAGGAACAAATTCAACACCTACCTTTTTATAATACGACTCTAAGAATGTTGAGTTTAAAATAAAAGATGGATAACTTATTTTTTCTATAATATCGTCTATCTGAAATGTTCAAACAGAATAATGATTCTTGGTAATTAATCTCATCAAATACACGACAACGATTGTAAATCGAAATGAAATGAAATTATTAAGGAGCATCATTACCAAACGGCATCAATATTGTAATTGTAATGGAAAGGAACTATTGAAAAATCTTAATTCTAAAATTCTAAGAGAAATTTTTTTTGGCAATATGAGTATACATGCTCTATTTTATGGTATTTTTCACTATGCTCAGAGTAATCAATGCTACACATCCATTGTTATGAAGGTGGCTCCATTGTAAAGCAGTAATGAATGTACATGGTTTAAATATAGTTGACATACTTTTTTCGATGCTTTCTCTTTTGTGACTTCATCCATCCAGAATTTCCTCAAAAGATAATCTTTGAATGAATCTTTTACATACGATATTAACTTCTCCATCTGTATGGGAAAGAAACATTGAAATGTAACAGGAAGTAACGGTAAATCGTCTACTGATAAAACAATGTTGATATTGCTATGCAGTTGGATGTTACACTTCTTGGAAGTGTCCTTGCAAGTTTCAAGTTCAGGCAAGTTATGCCCTTGTTTGGTGGTATATTGGTAAAATAGACGCCCAAAATCTGCAAAAGTCGCGATCTTGTACATAGAACAATGATGCTATTATGGATGAGTGTACACAGCGCATAGAAGACATTCTGTTTTGAGCATTTACACTGACGATCAGAGCTTTTTAAATGTTTTTTTTTTGCGATTGCAAGAACACTCCTTCTGAACATCTGATGATGGTTTTCGGAACATGCTTTTAAATTATCACCCAGAAGTATTAAAATTGGTCATGTATTAATTGGAAAGTTAATTAATTATAAAAAGAAATTTTTATTTATATAAATAATACCCAGATAATGAATATTTAGAGTCATCGAATGAAGACAAAAAGTCACTTTGGGAATTAAGATCAAGATTTAAAAGGATAATAACAACTTACTTCATGGATATTATCTGTTTGTGTTGTACCATGAACATATATAGCACCAGTAGCAAACCCTAAAGCTTTATTTGTATAGAAGGCACATCGTTCCCAATGAATCACTAAACTTTCTTCTTCTACAAGATAAGATAATGTTATAAGTCAAAACTGAAACTGTTTGGGTAGAATAAAATCATCGCACAGTGGATTAAGGTATTGTCTATCGAAATGCATCCCAGAAAGATTAATAGAACTTAAACTGGAATTTAAGATTATTTCATGATCCATATCTCTCATCATTAGACCACAATCTTCAGAGAGTATGAAAGCTAAAGTATTGTACAATCAGTGTTTTGAGACCGTCATATCATCCAGCATAGGGTTATAAATAGTGACAGCCTTACCTTTGTCCTCAAAGTCAAAGATTTGGGGATCAAAATATGGTTTCAATGAACGGATTAGAGACAGCACCATGTAATCTCGTAAAGTTCTGAAAGAGATAAGATTTGAACGACATTTTGAAGCGAGGAGAACATAATTATAACAAAGCACAACACTTCATAACAAAGAAGTGTGTTATATTCCATAATATTGTCTTGTGCTTTGTTATATGTTCTGAAAGAGACAATCATAACAATTAGCAGAAGGTCTGAAAAATCATGGTCAGGGTATATTTAATCATGAACAAACTAAGAATATATTTACATATGTTCGCCAATGATAGATAATGAGGTTACTATTCTATGCTAAAGCAGAGTGCCGTTCTGTGAAACAGAAAAAGGCTAAGATAACATTAGCACATCGTTCCGGGAACAAATTAAAGAGACTGAGCCAGTTGATTTCAATACTTGTCAGAAAACTGAGCTTAAAGACTGAGTACCACTTACTGTGTTGTAGTTGTATTTGATAAATAATCTTCTACTAAGTGGGACAACTGAGTTAAATACAGTGGATGTAAAACGACTACATGTGAATCTCCAGTTACAGTGAAACCTAAACTGTTCATATACTGTATCCAATCAACCTGAAATATCATGATAACTATTGCTTGAGTACACCAAAAATATTGTTAGATTAGAGCTCCGCATTGACAACCTCTTATGCCACTCTTCTGAGTTTGTCTATTCGTTAACCCTTTCTGACAGTGAATAATATTATTGGTGCTTTTGAAACGGCCTCAAGCACAAGTCAAAACCAAGTAGGGAAATGGAAGAAAATACAGTTTGAAACGAAAAAACAGGAATAATTTGTGTTTATGTACTAGAAGTGAAATAATGAATATCAAGGAGTTAAGGAACAAAAGAGAAGTGGTTCATACTAATTAAAAAACGAAATATTTCGGCATGTATTTAACTATGATTTATTGTTTTTGATTTTCCAAACGAATTGATCATATTAATAATAATCTTATTAATACGTCTATGTCGTGCTAATAGAACATGCATCTCATTTAATGAAAAAGAGTTTGGAATTACAAAACTAATGGTGCGAAACGTCCCTATGAATTTCTAATGATGCGAAACGTCCCAAACATAAGAATCATCTCAGAAACTCATTTCGATCAATGACATGTAACTAATACGGCTGATGCTAAACTTGAAAAGAGTTGATTGTTTTTCTACAGTCTGGTACAGACCTTTGATCAAATTCTTAATGTAAAAAATAAAAAGTAAATCTGCTTAACAAATCTCTTTGAAAATCACGACATTAAAATTAGTTTACATTCAAGAGAGAATTAATCAAGCATTGTAAAACTGTGATCAAATTATAAGATTTAAGAGGGTAAGTTTTGTGATTGGCAATTATAATTTGTTGACGCAACAAGCAGTTAACAAATTAAGCCAAACAGGTATCTCTCAAAAACATCAAATCTAATGATCGGTGTATTTTTATTATCAGATATTTCCTGAAATGTGTCTCACTTAATTTCGGATGTCTAAATATTTATAAATAAATGAAAGTACATTTTTATCAACTCAATATGATATTCGATGTTGAGAAACCAATGACATCTGTTGCTTAAAATGGTTTTAAAGTACTAAAACACCATTCGACACGACAAAGACAGTCTTCGTGTTGACTGTGTCGTACATCCTACCAACAACCATTTGCCAATTTCAGCACTGAAGATGTTTAGAGATTCAGGATGGGTTAAGACCGACATTGTAAAGCCGCAATTTAAAAAATTCAGATTGTTCAATGACTTACCATGGGATATTCTGACTCCATCTTCTCTAGGAGTTTATCATTATATAAAGTTGACGGATCGTGGGAATGTTCATTCATAGGACTGATCTAAAATTGAAATAATATTTATTGTCTGCTTGACAGCGCCGTTGGTAGCGATAATAATAATAATATGAATTATTAATATAATTTATAAAGCGCTAATAGCCACATCACAAAGGGACATGCTCAAAGCATATCCTTTAATCGATCAGAAGAGATCGTTATGTATTTTAAAAATAGTGAGCAGCATCGTGTAGCTATTCAGCTTCAAAATTGAATTAACCGCAAACAATTGCAACATCATCGTAAATTGTGACATCGTGTAGCAATGGTTCCGACTGAACTTTGAAAACTCGTAAAACCGTAACATTGTTGCCAGTGGAATAATAAGATTTGGTATATTCGCCCTTCGGAAACACAATGTCAATCTGAAACTCTAAAAGAGCATCAACTTAGCAAATGCTATATATTGTTCGTATTATGTATTCAAACTTACAGTTGCTAAAGCTTGTTCTAGAACCAATAGTTCTTCAGCCCTCTGCCTCGCTTCTATTTCTGCTAAACCAAAGAACATCAACAAGTGCGTTGTTTCTTCTACTACACCTTTCTTTATCTGAAACAGGGAGGCAGATAAAACGTTATCTTCCAGTTACCAACGTCTAGTCAATCAACAGTCAACACTGTCAGACAGTATGGTTTTGTGCGTTCTGTAATAACTACCGACACTATTTCCATCCTTGATAACTGAAAACGATTAACGAAATCAAAAAGGAAGATATTGGGTTATTTTGGTCTTCCGATGTCTGCACATTGTATTGTTAGTTTTTAAAGTATTACTTTCTTAAGATTTATTAATTAAATAAATCGACTTAATTTACCATAAATTCACAAAATATAATATGTATATTATTTATGAAAAGAAAAAACTGCTTGAGACCCTCAAAAAGGGTCAATATTTTTAAAATAATTACCTCTTTTCGGTCTTTCTCTATAATAGTCTCCACTGGTTTGATGGTGGGTTTGACTGTTGTGTTGGTAGGGAGGGGTGTGGTGCCCGTCCTGGGGGTGGGGAATAAATCTGAGGGCAGCTTGTTCTCGCCAACATCAATCTACAAAACAGAACAGAGAATCATCAAGTTTGTGTACGCTCCTGTGTCGGCTTAAGCAACTCAACTGGCTGTATTATCAACGCACTCTAGAAAAGTGGTTCCTAAACTTTTTCAAGCCATGGCCCCCTGTTCCATTCCAAACTTGGGCAAAATAAGGCATATAGCGCAAGGGTTGTTGTCTTGTGCCTCTTCATCATCAGGTCAGATGCATTTAACCACATGTAACTACATACCTTACTCAGCAAAATATATAGATTTTTCAAATACATGAAAATCGCTTACCTTAGCGATATGTTTCTGTGTAGGATGTGTCTCATCTATCTGTATTTTAACCTGGAATAATGGCCAGGCACCCAGTTTGTGTATTTTCTCTAAAGCCACAGTAAACACCCAGGTAGCGTTAGTGGTATCTTCTGGGTCTGTTATAGACCATCCTCCTATATTCTGTATTAATGTGTTTAACTGTTCTCGTATTAAATTTCGACTATCAGAATGAGACTTCATACAACTGTCATAAAATACTTTCGCTTTCTCCTCCGCTTTACCCTTCATTGGACGGTTTTCTAAAATAACAAATATTTGTGAATTAGCCATTTTCTCTAATAACAATAGACCTAGTGTATTAGGTGTACATGAAACAGAGTAAGGTTATCATCTGTTTCCCAAACATATATATTCATAGATTTTATCATTTGGCATAAACCACGCAATGGGTATGCAATCAAACCTCCTATAAAGTATTGTTACAAACAGTGATAATATTAGTGAAAGTTATCTAACAATTTTGAAAACTAAAATTCAAGACACGTTTAGCAATAAAGCTAAAAGATTACATTGACCAGCATCTGGCCTTGCCAATTGCAAAATATAAATGCTCAAATGAATACAATGCCTCGACGGAAAGAAGATTCTCTGTACGGACGGCCAACAAAAAGAAATTTCTAAATGTTCTTACCTATAAGATTTTTTAACACATAAAGATTTTCGTCGGACAGTTGTTGAAACCGATCCCATATATGATGTCCCGAAGGTATCGGAGTTTTCATCTCCCATCCGCCACATGCATATTGATAGAAATTGGAACAGGGTCGTACTGAGGTGTCCATATTTTTCAGGATCGAACTCGCAGCCAGGATACATTCTGGTGTTTTGCAATATTTCTTCTCTAAAATAACAGAAAGAGGTACACAGTTAATGATAGAGATCCAAAGCAACAAAGTTATCCAGAAGGGCACCATTTTGAAACGGAATGGAAGTTTTCAGGAATGAATCTAAAATTCTCGGAGCTTATAGACTGAAGATTTCCAGTAGCAGAAAGATTTCAGGAACCTCAAAGAAATGATTTTCCTCTTTTATATTCCAGTCGGAGGAAAGCTTATTTCCATAAAATTTCATTCGATAATCCGAAACAAATGACAATTTTGTTTCCTCCTGTTTTTGACATACATTGTCTATGATGCTTACTCATATAAATTATCTTCAAAAAATAAAAATCAAACGCATTTTCATTCCATGAATTTATTAAGTCCTTTACATTTCAACCTTAGGGGCTAAATTATATTTTATCATTATCATTGTAGGTACATTTTATTTACCACATTACAATACAATCTAAACGTTCAGATATTCGGATTAAGTTAATTTGCAATGTCTACTCCAGGGACCCCCCGTGTAACAAGCCTAGAACAATAGACGTATTAGAATACAGTTGGAATGGAGAGGAAGACTGGTGTTATTTCAGTATAAAGTTTGACTGTATATAACCGGTACAGTGAATGGAAGGTGACAGGGTGAAATAGATAGAACTGATTGTGACAGTCTGAAGTTGACATCAAGGGAAGGAAATCTACTGATTAGTACTGTGGAAACAATTGAAAATGATTTGAAACCACGAACTTGTTCCTCATGAAAATGCTGATGAACAGAGAAATCTTAACATTGTTACAAACAACAATGAAATTGATGGCATAAACACATAATATTTATCTTACAACCAACAGTCAAATTGGTGGTATTGGTAAATACATAATATCTATCCTCAATTCCCTTTAGAAGCAATGTTACAACCAACAGATGGTATTGGTAAACAGTCAAATTAAAGGTACTAGTATTCGTAAGCGTATTGACCAAGACATTTGCTACTACTCTTTCCCTGCAGTTTAAACGGTGTTTCTTTTTTATCATGCATGAAAGTTTCCCAAGAGCTTTCCTCCAAAATGCACTCGCTGAGTAACATACACAATGATAAATCTCGATGGCGACAAGGGTCATGTTATTAGAAACATGCGAGGGCGTGGTTACTGATCCAAAGAACAAGAGTCCTGCTCTACCAAAAAAAGCTCAATGTAGTCGAAGCGTTTCTCATATACAGTACCGTGCAATAAATATTCGTACAAAATGGCGTCAAAGTGGCGTCATTACATTTGCTCTACGACCTTATATACTTGGACATCGCTTGGAAATTATCACCTATGTATCAGGATCGTTGGACATGTACAGGAGTACAATTAGCAAGTTTTAAAAATCGTGTAGAACGAAGGGGGTTCATAGTATACACCCGAGGCGAGGAAGGCAACCCATTTCATATTGCACGGTACTGTAGCTTAAATTGAGCACTCTCAGTTGTTAAAGCAAACGTTTAGATCACTAATTACAGATACGACCAACGAAAGTTATAACGGTCTAACCGCAGGTCCCTGAATTCTATTTCATATTGTCTGTAGAATAAATTACAGTAGAATGTGGAATAAAACCAGAAACCCGATGCCAATTTTCTCCTTCATCAGTCTAGTACAGACATATATATTACTTTATTCTGTTTTAAATTACTTATTAAAAACTTTAATTCCTACTTTAATTTCAATTCAACATTTTAAACTGAAGTAAATCGATCCGGACAGTCAGAACAACGTGTTCTCAAACAGTCAGTATTAATTTCAACCCACACATCTCAATTTCAGTTTCCTTCTCATTTCAAACGAAATTGAAGATTTTTACGCTATAGAGCTATTGAAGGTCAATGATGCCATGCTGTGTACAATATGATAAATTTTAAATCTAATGGTGTTACATTGATATAGCACACACATGTCATGGAAAAATGTTCAGCTTAATATACAGAATGATGCCTTTTAATTCTTGCAGCAATCGAGAAAGCGATTCTGCATAAGCCTATGGGAGGGCAAATTTTTCAGAAAAAAAATATTATCCCCGATCAGTTTAGAATTTTGTATACCGATATATTTGTGCCTACCTTCTTTTAATATTGGCCTGGTTAATCCAACTGCTAATCCGATTATCACAACAAACGCTACTAGCATCGCAGCCATAAGAAACTTCTCCAACCCCGTCCGATTCCGACAACATTGTGGTCGGATCGCCAGTACGTCGTAATCCTCGACAATGTCATCCTCGGAGTCGGATTTCCCAAATGGGGCGTCCGTCATCTGAAAATATTATAAAAAGTTATGTTGCGATACACCTTGCTTAACCATTGTGTGCCAAATATCCGATAAGATATGGTCCACAAAGAATCGTAACAATGTATATACCCACAAGTGTCACGTTTTATGCAGTTCCGGTTTTGGAGACGTCATCATTTTAAAATATTTAAGGCTTTCTTGTTGCATTTCTGTCTGGAGCAGTCTTAATTTGCCAACTTGGAAAGTAATGGAGAAATAAATGGGAGACAACTCGTTGAATCGTCTTGGTACAAATCTTAGTTTAGCCTTCAAGAAATAATTCTTATTAATTTTATTAATCAATAGATACATGCTTTTCCAAATTTGTACTGTACACGGATCTATACAATGTATGTAAATGTAGACAAAATTATTTTAAATTCAGCACATGTCAAGTCTTATTTCGGAACATGATCTCGGCTAAATGCTTAATTACACGCAGAAGTACAATTCTATTCCTCTAAACTCTAAACTAACTTTGAAATAGGTAATAATGACAAATAGTACGTAAAATAAGGTTTACCTTGATTGAGTTAGCATTTAGAAGTTCATTCTCCTCCGAACAGGCAGTTCTGAAAATAGACAAAAAGATTTATAAATTTGATGATTAGAAATATTACATTGTGCAGCATTTTACCGTTATCTTTCTAACATCAAACAATTGGCAGTTTCTAGAATTGATTTAGGTCTTGAATATATGTACAAATACTTCAGACGTACTAAAACTGTACGAAAATCGCACAACACCTTCAAATTTCACTTATTATTTGTATATTTGACTATTCCTCATAAAGCCTAGTCACATTAAAATTATTATCTCTTTTTTGAGACTGTTATTAGAGTGGATGGCGAATGTGCCCCGTGTGTTGTATTCATATTCCTAGAGTGTTGGTGTACGTTGTATGTTTATTTTGTAGTAAACAGCAAGGTATGACTGATACCACAGGTGTACTATATAAAATAATATTCATATTACATTTAACATGAATTATTACATATAATCTACATTTTCCATCTCACTATAATTGTTATCATAAATATCTCAAACCGATTAAAAAAACAACGTCATAGATGTCACTGAAAGTCCCATAAGTATCCACATTGTCTGTATTTTTAAAATGTCACTTTCATTAGCGTAGGATGGAGGGGGCATTTTGCTATATTTTCACTTAATAGTGTAAAATTTGAGCATTCTCATGCCACTCAAACAAATTCTCGCTACGTCACTGGTCAAGTTCAGTTTCTTTATTTAAATATTAATAAATTAAGTCATATTTTATTCTTACTGAAAAAGGGTTCGTTTAGAAAAAGTAAAGGGAGTATGTATGGCATTTATTACATAATAAAATGTCCCTATATTAGCATTTTACCTTCACTTGATTTCAACACCAGATTAACTATATTCACACCGTTGCTTATCTCAAGCACAAACATACGTTTTGAGTGTTGCAAGACGTTCAGAAAAATAAGCATTTCTACTCACGGAATATATGCACAACAGAGAACACAGCACCTTCAAATGTATCCACTAAAACATCCTGATAAAAAGTAAAATGTCAAGTCGACTGTGTCCTTTGTTCTGTAGTAAATAATCAATCTATAATAGTTATGTTGTATTTTATAGAAATCATCATATAATAACATGTAATCTATTATCAACCCTTGGAGCATTCAGGGTACATATCCATTAGTCATGCCATTACATGTGTTTTATGCTTTTAACGTAATTGCAAATTATGTAACTATACACAAACATTATCTACCTGCATTTACTTCATAGAACGAAGAAAAAACACGATTAAAAAATAGTTGTTCCTGGTCTTGATTTTAATAAACAAAAGAGAATATTAATCCAAAACTAAGTGCCTACTATAAGATTTAAATTTGCATCGTGATCATGCCAATTATCCTTCTCAAATTCAGTAGATGAATATATTTTTTCTAAATCCTTCTCACCTTTTCAACTGCAGAAATCCTCAAAGAAGTACCTAGGTTTCTCGTCAGAACACAGAACTAAAATCTAAACTGTATCGCCGAAACACGACTAAATATACAGAGTGATCAGTGATGGCACAGATTCAAATCATTTTATAAACAAAGGTTTAGCTAAATGCCATGTCACATTGTTATCATACCGAAATGTCAAATAGTACACCTGAATAAATTGACACTGAATCAGGAAACCGGCTGAATAATAAAAAGGCATGGGACTTCTGTAATAAATATCAAATGATGCAATGGGACAAAATGAGACAATTTGTGTCAATGTGTGAGACATATTAAACTAAGCATGGTTCTCATATTTCCATGTTTCAATCATGCTTAGTTTTGTCAGTCAAAATTAGCTACATATACTATGTTACAGCTGAGCACAATCGAGCGCCTATGAGATACATACCTACTTGCAGACTAACGATGAAGCACAGAAAGACACCAGCTACCCAGTCCCGTAGGAACAGGGTCAATGCGTCAAAACAGGTGTCAGGAATTGTAAACAGTATTCCAGGACAAATTAGTAATAAACACAAATAAGTCATTCACAGCAGCAAGTGTCAAAACGAGAGAATATCATAGATCGGATATGATGTTACAGATCGCAAGAAAATCCTGTAGTTCTGTCGCAACAGAACCTTCAACATGGACACAGTACTACCACATATCAAATAGAAAATTCAATTAAAGTAAAAAAAGCAATATCTTTTTCACCAATTTCAGAGAATAACCACATGTATAGTAAATGCTGACATTTAAAACATACAATGTAGTAAAATTCCATCACATTGATAGTAAAAGATCGACTCGTTTCGATTCAATTGTATATAATCATCATTCTTGTCATTAATTTTAATTATATCAGAGCAGTCACAGCTGGGGCTGTCATTTTCCCATCATATTTGTCACATTTGTTGTTTTTTTGTAACACTTTTGAAAAATTTATTGTAATGAGTTTAAAAAAAAACGTAAAGAAATGGAGTTTTACGTTCTGTATGGGTTTTAGTGAAATTGATTGCATTTGTACATCCTACTCAGCACTGGAATGGGCTGAAAAATCTACTGAAGTAACTGAGTAAGTTTTGCAAAATTTGTCAGCGGGTTTGGTCTTATCAATCAAAGGAGGGTTTTTCGATACCCTACATCAGGGACAATTTCAACTTGGAAGGGTCAAGTTGTAGGTAGATAATAAGTTAGCTTCGCACCCAGTGGATGCTTATATCGCAAACTATGTAGTTGGATTGGTCCATATAAAAAATAGAATTGGATGATACTGTGCTTTTGTGCTGCTGGTTTGGTGAGTTATTATATAGCCACGTTCTGACAAAGACGCAGATGGTGCATTTTTTCATTCAAGAATTAAATGCAGCAAAATGCGAAGAATGTCATAATTGGATAACACTGTCAATGGGCTATTTTTTTTAAACAAATCATTACGTTTTTATTTAGGTCTGTAACAGATGTATTGTGAAATATTTTTATCTATTCTACAAACCACATTACAGAAGTACAGATATAAATTGTAAGTGCAGATCTGAAATAATTGCTCTCGACTGTGCCGGTAATTGGAGGCACGTGAATCAAATCAAATTGAATGTTAAATGTCACTGTGCCCTGGACGTTGATATATGTAATGACATATCAATAGGTCAAGGTCACGATTGTCTCGTTGATCATTCGTCAACCTTGTAGATATTGCTGTTGCTATTATTTACAGACAACTGGCATATTGAAAGGCTAAGCAGAGAGTAAGTTCATACACGAACACAACTGGTTCCATCAACACAAAGGAGAGTTTTAATATTCCCTATATGTCATGAACATAGCCATAGGCTACCAGGTGTGCTAATGTTTCGGAACGACTTTTGGCTCTGCACATGCATTGTTCTGTCTCATCACTCCTCAGAAATACAATCGGGCTCACAGACAATCGATACTAATGAAAATCATAAATCGCTGATTTTGATGTAAAACAAAAAATTAATCACTCATTATTAGAATTAAGTTGTGAGTAATTTCAGCCAATGTTTAACGAGGATAACATCATCAATATATAATTGATTTAACAAATTAGCCTAATTTACATTAATAACCAACTTTAATTAATGGTTGGAATATCTATAGTTCGATCACTTGACCAGACTAATTTGAAAATCAGAAAAATTAACTCAGCCTTGTGGTCTCAGCATAAAGGTTTTCTTTTTGTTTTGCTGCGATGTAAGATGGCAAGGTGACAGGGGCATATTAATTTTCGATGCCCTGTAGGTGTATTTAAGAAAAAATAAATGTATTTTGAAACCATGAGCAATTTCTGAAGCTCCGAGCCATGATATAATACGTATATTCAATCTATGTATCGTATTGAAATCAACCAATATACTTCTGAGAGATAAAAGTTTTATCATTTTGTCGCAGAGAGCCAGCTAGATGCGATTAACTATGGAAGCAATGGTTAATGATGGAAAGCGTCGGGGTTAATTTCTGAAATATACTAATGGTAACTCATTAGCTACACAAAAACTTAATAATTCTGATTCTTGCACTTCATTATGCCCGATAAAGTAACGATGTAAGTGAAAGTGGTTAATCGCCATGTCTTAAATATTTAACATGTCCTATAGTACCTCATCAACGACACAAAGACTAAATATTTCTGATGGTTTCGGTCTATTTACTAACAAATTGAGAAGTTATGTTGGTAGATTAGTATAAAATATAGTAACATTATGAAGAAGTCGAAGAGTAGGTGATGAGATTTATAAACGAGTAGGTAAAGAGTAAAATATTGATGTCTGGTATGAACTATTATGAATGTTAGATGATGATTGGTCTCAATTCCCCATATCCACTAGAAAACTTCCATCATAAGTTCTCTCTACTTAAGACATGGGCTGAGTGTGAGACAGGACCGTATCACTCGTGGTATTGGGCCTAATTCTGACCCATGTAAAATAAAGAGTTTATTTTTATTATCTCATGTGTTCGAGAAACACAATTCTGTTGAAGTCGATTGAACAGTAAAGTCTGTGTAACATTATTGATATAAAAATTAACAATTAGCACAGACTGCAGTGTAAGCACTTTATAATCCAGCTGATTTCGCATTTCAATAACATTTCATGGCTCTAACATTATTCAATAAAAATTGATAATTAGCACGGACTGCAGAGTAAGCACTTGTAATAACTGAACCATACAACTGATGCTCAAGATAAGTCTAACTTTGTAAGTTCATTGTTATGCGATGACATATTGAAAGAAAAGTGAACTTTAGAAAATAATATGGTCCCGAGAGAAAATTTCTGATAAAAAAAAGAAACTTGAACGGAAGACAACAAGCTTTGTTGTTGCCACAGTGTTACGAGTAACATGCAAACTAGACCGACAAGTTGACTCTAAATAATACTGCGTATTTTAGAGACAGACGACCAAGCATATAAATATCATGAAATGTTGTGTTACTTGATTTAGACCTTTGAAAATAGTAAATTTTGTAAAGTATTAGATAAGTATGAATTAAGATGTACCGTACAACAACTTGACATCAAGTATTTGTGTACAAATTAGATGAAATGTCGATCAGGCGGATATTTTAACTCAAACTACGTCGCCATTTTTCTAATATATGTGTTTATCCAATGAAATTCATGGTTACAATCTATAACTCTGTTTGGGAGATTTGGTTAATTTTGAGAGAAGTCTTTTGATTGGATGTAATTTCAATGACGATAAGTCTTATTTAAAAATGGCGGCCATGTTCAAAATACCTCCAGCTTGAAAATTTCAACTAGGATTACTGACAACAAGGATTAGTTTATTCTGTCAAAAAAGGGATTGAATGTTGAGATGGCATCATAACATACAAGAAAATGGTCAGCTTTTTTAATAATGACATCAAGGAAGAACAATAATTCAACGCAACCAAATTGGTTGCGGAATATCAAGTTATTGAATAAGATGTAATCCTGACTCTCTGCCAGCGGCATTGAGAGAGACAGGTATTCCGGTCTACATGCAAACTGATGGAGTTTACTTTCACACATCGTCAAACCAAAAACGTTTTACAGCAGTAATCTAAGGCTTAAGAAAACTGAGCTGAATTGCAGCCAAAACGCGACCACTGCATGGTCAAATATTTGGAATGCTGTAGAGATCTGACTTCTTTAACAAACCCAGCTACACTTTTTAATGAATTGTTGAACGATTCTGACATAACAAAGTCAACTGAATAGTAGAAATTAACAGACAACACAGTCACTTGTGAATAACCCTTCTTTCAGACGTGGCTAACTGAATCATTAAGCCACTGACATGTCCTTTCAGACGTGGTTAACTGAACCATTAGACTACTAACGACAGGTTCTTTCAGACGTGGCTAACTGAACCATAAAACCGCTGACGACATGTTCTTTGAGACGTGGCTAACTGAACCATTAAACTGCTGACGACAGGTTTTGAGTAGTTATTAGGTTATTGTACAACTAACATAATCAACCTATACATAATGACTTGTTAATAAAGACATGATGGAATGATTATGACTGCTTCAATAAATACTCGAGAATTAAACCAGGTTTTTATTGGAACTCTGCAATCAATCAACAATCAAACCTGCTTTTACTGCCAATAAATCGTATTGATTATTAATTTGAAATATCGTAGACGATGTAAGACATTCTCTGCTGCATTAATCGATTCAATTGAAAGCTGAGTTTTTAAAGATATAGGAAGGAAAAGTATTAAAGTAAACTATGCTTTCTAAATAAAATACATCATCGGTCATCTATTGCTGATAAGCTATAAACGTCTTGATCAATCGTAAAATTACTTCGTGTCATGTTCATCGTTTTTTAGATATATAGGTTTAAGACAATGTACGATTGTACCTCAATTTATTCGTGATACACTTCTAAATAGATTGAAAAAGAGTTTTAATTCCTACTGCTCTGAATCTGTTTTGGGCCAATGCGGAAGATCAAATGCCAGAACAGTGGCATAACTCTCATTTTCATTTTCCAACAGTCGATGGATCTTTAAGACCTTTCTATCACAATCGTTTTCCATTGTTTGAGCAAAGTACTGAAGTTTCTATTGCATGAAAGTAATTTTAAGTACAGGTATTTCATACATTAAAGTAGTTTTTCATGTAACAATCTTAGAAAACACTTAAAATATATTGTACATAATCTTTCTCACGAAAACACACACACATTACAGAACTATTAATTATTGCTTTAATTATACAAAATCTCGATTTAATTAGGCAATAACTCATTAATAATCTACTAATTATTGAAATATCGTTCATGCTTTATTAATAGCACCGATCTATTCATTTCACGGAAAATTAGAAACGGTGAATATTTTTTAATGGATAAGAATCTATTGAAATAGCGGTCTTTATGTTACTTAACACTGTTTAACAATCAACAGAAACACCAGTTAATTCTCTCTATAACGATATGGAATTGATATTTTTCTGCTATTTCCAATGCTGATAAATGAATACCATTATATTGTTCTATGCAAATAACATTGTTTTCTAGTTGGAACATGGTTTTGTTATTTGTGTCATTAAGCTAATGTCTATTAAAACACGTTATGGAATATTATATAATAGGATATTGCAGCACTTACATATTGCAATCAATAAAGTGTTAATTGAATATTTGAGTAAATAAAATCTGATTCTTCAGTCATCATCAATGATAAAAAATATCACTCGAATATCAATTACATAATTCATGTTCTGTTTGTTGATTTATCGTATTTGCCAGTCATTTCTAAATATTATGCTTCCATTCGTACGTATATTTACATATTGAGGGTATAGAACACAAATGTGATATGTCCAAAATTCCAAATTTGAGATTTGTTCATTGCTATGTCTGTATATTTCCTTGTTGCTCACTGCATGGTGTTTGTTTGTCCTCATTGGCACAAACAGGTACAGAAAAGTAGAAACATCCTTAGTCTATTCTGTTTTACTTTACCGAGACCGGTATCAAAGCTGAAATATCCAACCATGACAATTATTGTATAGAGTATTGAACATTTTTATTTTTTTTACTGCAATATTGATTATTTTCTTCCTCTAACCTTCTGCCGACTCGTTTATATACTATTTGCATCTTTTCTGGTGACTTGACACTATATATTTCGCAATATCGGGGAAAATGTCGTTGTTACAGAACAGGTTACAAAAAAAAATCTTGACAACTTCCGTTAATATGGATAAACATTATGGAATCAAATGGCATACTTTTACTTTAACAAGAGATTGCGAAACAGGCAAGGCTTCTTCTGTTTAGAATCACCATTAAATCATTCAATAAGATTGTTGTTCTATTTTCGCTCGGCGGAATATCTTTTATCGGCAACATCAAAGACAAAGATCGATAGTGTAAGGAATATCAGAGTTTAATTGATAGAATAATTGGCTACCTGTCTTCTACATCATTATTCCACATATTCCTGATAATCTGATTATCACAGACTTGGGAGAAGATTGCGAAAGGCATGTATAAAAACAAGACATCGCGTTGATAATATGATTGATTGCATGGGTAGATTGTTTTTCTTGAATGATGTCAACCTGATCTCAGTAATGCTAAAGGTATCCTCATTCCTCATCCATCATTATTCTTTCATTATTATTTCTGATAGATATCAAAGACGTGGTAACGGATATGGTGAACAACGTCAGATTCAAACCATGTAAAACTACTTCACAACTCGCTGTTTTGGACAAATCGCGAGTAAGTTCAAATCAGTCCCGAAAAACTTCCTGGGCATCCCTGCTTTTAAAATTGGTGTTGATTAAGAATAGTAATCATTGAATGAACCTATAAACACCCATTTTCATCTGAACTGATGACAAAATTGTTATGATTCAATCGAAGATACCAAATGTCCATATTTTCTGTTTGAAAGAGCAAAATTCATTATTATGTCAAATGTAAAATAGTTACAAGCTAGTAACATGGGTTGTATGAAAAGGTGAGGTGACTTATTCTGATAGGGTCATGTTGTCTTTCATTTTACCCAGTATCGTGACATGCCGTTTAAAAAAATACCATAAATACACAAAGAGTTATCCGGATGTTTCACAGTAAAATGTCTATTTACAATGACAAAGTTGTTGACTAGATGTAAACAAAGTTACCTCGACCTAGGTTCATTTGTCAACGAGGTGTAAACATGCTGTGAACACAAACCTTATATTGACTCATACAGGTGCTCTAAATAAATACCTGGTTGTATTATTGGTTGTATATTTTGGGTAGGGTCATGTCGTTATGATTTGCAGTCTACCTGTTCATGCTATCGAATTGTTAGGCTTAAAAAGGGATTTGTACCAATCTAACCTTCGTCTTAGAACCTGCCATTTACCTAAGCTAATCAGATCTCTGTCGAAATTTTAGCCTCCAAATCCATGTGTATCAATAGTTATCCTTGTTTGGAAATGAAAAATACGACTCGACTTTTATGTAAACAATGCACTATTTAAAACCTTGGTATTTCCGATAATATGTGCATAACTTATATGGTTTTCGTGCAATTCTAGTACATCTAAAGTATCTTTACGTATTTCCAAGTCACAAATCAATCCCCGAAAATGATGAACATTCTCTTTCAAAAACATAACTATTGCATTATCGTTACTTTATTCATATAATCTCAAAACATGTTCTAAACGCTAAAAGTTAGGTTGCTAATGCTCGATTGCGTTTTTAGTTAAGATCTGAACGTTTAGGATATGAGTTTCAATTTGTGATAACAGATAGCGTAATGTTTCTATCATTCAGTTACATTACCTACAATCTATTTTGATACTGATATATATAATGTCATGATATTTATAATAAAATACATCCTACTGTTTATCTAGTGAGGTATTATATTACCTGCTAGCAGTTCTAGTTATCATTGAGTCAATATCAATATTACAACAGTAAATATATCATATCTATATTACACTTTATTACAGGTTTAATATTATTCAACAATTGTCATATCCCAACCCATCTATCTAATAATCAAACCTATTGTCTGGCTTTTAGGAGATTGAATTGGTTCTGTCGGAAATGTGTATCTATTTAAACTTGTAAACTTACAAATAATATTATGTTTATAAGACATTATAAAACTAGAAATGGCAAAAAAATCTTTAATCACAGGCAATACACGATATAAACAGTATCGTCACTGGGATTTCAAAACTTTTTAAACCTGACTGAGAGAAGACGGGCATGGTTGGGTGAAATTTGACATTACTTTTCAAATACTAACAAACCGATGTTCACCTGTTTGAGAAATAACGATAGGTTTAGGATGCCAAGAATACAAACTCTATAGCAAAAAAGCACCGGGTGTTGGAATAGCCTGAGCATGCCCTATCTTACGACAATACGACATCCATCACAGTAATTGTAATACACATAGTCAATATTGTTTTTTTGCTTCATTACAGTATGTTTTATCCAATTATGTTATATTTATTGACAAGCAACATAACGTCAAGGCTGTGTTTTCTTTCAGACGCAATTCAAGGCCAGCTGTCTACTAGATCTGCTAAAATATGAGCCACATTCCGATCCCAACCCTAAATTAGCTTGACTAATGCGAATACAATTGATTCTGAGCTATAATTATTGACCTTAGTGACCTCAAATTACCCCAAATTACCATTAACCAACTGAATAATAGATTTCACTTACGATTAGAGTCGAGTCATTGAATATCATTATACAGTGTGATATACGAATAGCTAACTATACATAAATACAGTCGGGATAGGGTTACTCACTTTGACTGACAACCAAAACCAACATTGATATCGATGCTTTGTGGTTTACTGTTTTATACTCACTTGAGCCAAACAGAATAAGATATGGAATTTAATTCAGCAGTCAATACACAATAGGTTTGATATTGAAGGACTGACAAATGCTTTGAAACCGTAGCTTTAGCCAATACTTAACATGAATACCGTAAATGAAATTGTAAAATAAGCCCCAGGCTGATATGCACACTCCAAATATTATGACTGATTAAATATAGGCTATGCAAACTTTACGTTTATAAATTTCTCAATATATACCTACATAAATATCCAGCACATTTATCATTGCCTTAAAAGAATAACTAGGTTATGAAAATGGATTTTGTCCAACAAAAGGCTAACAATTGTCATTTCACATTAAATAAAAACATGTTGGCCATCAGAGCAGTCAGAGCATAACTTAGAAAGTGTACTCAAATGCTTTCTCTGAAGCCCGCGTATGTAAGATTGTATCAGACTTCCTGGCAACAGAGAAGATATTTTGTGTACGGATAAAGTCCCAACGCACAATAAACAAACAGTCAGTAGATCATAATAGAATTTTCGTGATAAAGAATACAGGTATAAACATGTAAACGTCTGTACATCTAATACAAAACGTATTAACGGATTAAAGAAAGAAGTAAATCACTTACAGGTCTTTCATCTCAATCGAGGATAATCCTGCCACAGGCATTAATCCAGTGTTAATGAGCTAATCCATCAGGTAATAACAGGTATAACACATAACAGACTAAAGATAGGAGACAGTCCCAGTGAAGTATTTTGTCACACTGAGTTATTTTAGGGTAGAAATTAGGTCAGTGTACTTGAGGCGACTATAAAACTGATAAATAACCTTAAAGGCGAACAACACAATGTATACAGCAATCGTTTTCTTTAAAAATAACAAAATGTTGTCCGTATCTCAATCTATGAATATAATGCTAAAATTATAGATGTTCCTTGCGCAAATGTGGTTGCTTGATATGATTACTATAAATACTATTTAATATAGTTACTATCTATATAATACGTATATAAGATGTTGGCGAAAGTATTTAAAAACAACAAAATTTTAGCCTCATTCCGATTTTTGTCTTTGTGCTTGAGTAGGTGATACCCATTGATAAAACTGGCTATATATATAGGTATTTTTTACTTCGCAATACATGTATATCAGAACGGATCAGCATCCTAGACTAGACATACTATCATTGTAACAAGAGATGAATAAGATATTCCAGATTGTCATTTACATTTTACACAAATCACAATTCATATTTTATATAACATGTAAAACTCATCATGAAATGTGACCAACAAACAATAAACTAGTTTACATATGAATGATGATAGCGTCGTAAAATTGACATGTAAACTATAGTAAATGGTGGATGTAAACACTTCCTACTTGTGTTTTGATAAGTATATGTTATTTTCTCAATAGTTTTGGTAAGAATATGTCAGTTTTCTCCTCGTGACTGGATACGATACATTTAGTTAATATTACACTTCCCAGAGACTTAACCCCTGAAGGTGCCCCAAAAAACTAAAAACAAAACAAAATGTACCAAAGTTGGCTCAAATATGTAAACAGAAGGCTCCAATACACTTAAGTCCAAGGACTCCCACTATTCTGGTTAAGCAACTGGCAGGTTTTGGCTTTGATTTGCACAATAGTTATGTATGTTTAAGCATCAATTTTCTCCATGCGATAATCAGTTAATATAATATACCCTGTTTATAAATAATTAATTGAAATATCAACTGGTTATTACATGATAGAAAGGTTATACAAGGAGTGGTATATTACATAGATAGAGTTTCAGATTGACCTTTATCTTATATTAGTATAAAAAATATCAAATAAAACGTGCTTCTACTAGGATACCAACTCATGTTTTACCCATCCCACACTGCACTGGGATATCATATGATATTATACCCATCCTACTTGACAAAAAAACTGTCACTTTCGTTTTGCATTTGTTAACGTTTGAATATTTACATTTCTATTATCACTTCCTTCAATGAACCCGTTAAGAAAACTGGCGTTCATTTTTCGATGAACGCTAGTTTGTCACGTGATCAATTGCGTTTACACACCAATAATGCTAATGAGACCAACGTTTAATTCTTAAATATTAGTTTTTCTTGAACTGAGTAACCGACTGTAAGACATCAATCCAAAAACGTTTTAGATGTTGGAAGTCACTGGACATTTTGGGAGATTAGAAAGAGGAGCTCAGAAGCCTTCACCCAGAACATATATTGTACAAAGGTTGCTTACTGTGCCTGTAAATTTGACGATATAAAATGTTGGTTTGTGATGAAGTGACTGAAGTAAGAAGTACAGTTTCGTTTAAACGGATTGTCTGTAAAAATTCAAGACATGGTTAATATTGCTCTTGTGGGCCACTCTAAAAGATCTTAACTAAATTACTATATAAATGAAAGTATAAAGCGACCATGTTGTAAAAGGTCACAAGTATTATAATATAAACATGAAATAAAATCGAGAATATTTTCTAGTTAAAGAAACATCCACTTAAAGTCGATAACGGTTATAATATCAGCTGACTTGCCAGAGAATCGTGTCTGTGGTTCTTTTATCATATCTATTCATTGAGTCTGAGAGTCTGGTCAATACTGGAACTCCTCCAGGAATCATCAATTCCAACCAAACACGAACATACTGTCAATGGCTAATCAACACTGCTCCGAGGAACTATAAATTTCTCTTGAATACCAAATAATAAGTTAACTGGACTCTCAAGACAAGTGGCCAATTGAGATTTACATCGTAGCATATACTCAACAGGTTCCCTTGACCCTTTTTGCAAATGGCTATTTATACCGTTGAGACGCTACCTTCTAAAATTATGTCATCCACTGTGCATCTCCATATTATAGATATAACATATTAAATATAATTTTGACGCCTCGGTAGTGACACCTTCCAGTTCTTCTTACTCTAGAGAAACTTCCTCTATAACTCAAACACCCATTCTTTCGCCCCTCCACAGCACCCCCAGTTCTTCTTACTCTAGAGAAACTTCCTCTACAACTCAAACACCCATTCTTTCGCCCCTCCACAGCACCCCAGTTCTTCTTACTCTAGAGAAACTTCCTCTACAACTCAAACACCCATTCTTTCGCCCCTCCACCCACCCCCTTCACGTTTGCTTAGTATGTAAAAAATATTAACTATGGGGATATTTAGATTCAGGGTTGACACAGTATCATCATCAGTTGTGAGTGAGTAGGCCATTTTTTTTATCTTAGTAGTATCTTTCATGGATTATAACAGTCTTGAATAGTGTATGGTTCACCTTTATCTTGGTTCAGTTGCTGCAGATCGAAAAGTCTACGATGCAATAAGCAAGCTGCGTTTGAAACACTATCCTCCCTTAGGACCTCTATATGTTTCACTGTCTGCTATCTGACACGAGATAGTCTAAATTTACCATGCTTGATTAATGATAGGCTGATATTTTTACCATTTAGAAGCATATTGTATCGTCTCAGTTACATAATCACTGATCATCCACTGTCAACTAGAGTAACACTTCTGAAATATATCCTATCATCAGTTTCAACCGATAGACATATCTTAAACCTGTATTCAGAAGTAAGAAGTACATTGTCAAAATCTCTCTAAGCTAACATTTCACCGGACTATTGCAAAATAACCATTTTAATTGGACTTAGGAAATGCAACAACGTTATTCCGAATGATCAAATATCGGTTCCATTTCCAACAAGGAATATTACGCCATGGTTGAATGAAAATAAGTCAAACGAAGGAACCCAAGTTCATTTGTCCATTGATGACAACTAAAATCTGTTTTTACCGTCAGGATTCCGTCACCATCTAGTCATCAGTAAATATTCTATCTGACACATTTAACACCAAGCAGGAATATAGGTCAACACGAACTTTTATCAATGAAAGAATTAGTATACCCGATACTGTAATAAAGTTAATGGTATACTTTGTATGTAAAACATTAGTTCTGGTAGAATATTCCTGGAACTGACCTACTCTGGTATATTGGTCAAGATCCAGACAAAGTCAGCACTGGTCTTGGAATAATATTAATCCGAAAATCCAGTTAGTTAGAGAGATACCATTTAAATTCATAGGCTTCTGAGTAAAGCGAAAAACAACCAGCTTCAGACACGATAACCCTCCAACCTATACTACCGGGGGGTGCTCTATTTGAATTACCGTATCTTGACATACTATGTAGCTGAAGTCATGAATGGTTACATTATAAGTTCAACTTTAGTATGTTGGTGTCTTCATAGCAATTGAAATATCTCAATAAATCTTGAAAAGAACAGTTTCAGCCTGTTTATTTCGTGTTGGGTTTATGATGCCAGAGCTATGTGGTACTCTCAAAAGCGCAGTGCTTAATCAAGAGGATACTCCATGGTTATGAATATCAATTTAATTTAAACTGTCTGTTACTCAGCTAATTGTATTAGTTTCAAATATCACAAGTTATATACGGATTATAACGAGGCTAGCAGGATATCGATAAACAATTGAACACTATAGATTTTGAGTTAGTTCTGATTTCCATTGCGTGAGATTCTATTGAAGTTAACACGAGTTATCGAACTTTGGTTCCTGATTGTCTGTTAGAAGTCTAGATAAAGACTGATAACATGAATTTCTATAAATAGAAGAAACAATGGTTTAAAACGTACTCCAGGAACTTTGATATTTCAAACTGATCCTTGAAAAGTTTTATTGTTAACATTATGTAACAGCATTTTATTGTATATATGATAGTCTTGTTAACATGCTATATTCATATACATCAGACAGGCATTTACGTTAAGTGATTGGGTACAGTACGATAAATGCAATCCACAATCACATATAACGAGTTCAATAATATATACAGCAGACGCATACCTTAAGGCTCATCTACATTGCAGCATATTCATCATGAAGCTAATGTTTAAAACATTCAAATGTCAATCGTTATTAAGGTTAGTAAGACAGCACTTCAAAAATATATTTCACTCAAGATAACAATACCGCAATATCTTAGCTGCTATACAAAAGATTTTAAAGAATAGAAAGATACGGACAGTGAAAGGAGAATGAATATACTAACAGTAGAAGAGCTTGTACTCTATTGGATCGTCTGAAGAGGTTCCTGTGTGGTAAAATGTAAAAGAATATGGTTTGTTTGAATAAAGCAGGAAGATATTCCAACTGACGTCTCAAGAATCATCGATTGTTAATTTTAGAATAAAGTGATAGACAGAAACGATGTGCAACCTTCAACTCTACAGTTAATGTACAGACATCTTTCAATTTAACAAGACAGTACCATAGTTTACAGACAATATTGATATTGCACTCAATAGATTATTACAGACAAATAAACTTAGAGCATTCTTAAACCATCCAATAGGAGTGTTCACGACAGAGATGTGTACAAACTTCATTGCTGTAAGATGATCTTGTCTAAGAATTCCATTTATTTTGACAGACACACAACTGCAGTTTTCATTATTCATTTTTCATAATTTTGACAAGAACCTTTACGCTTTACTTTTTATGAAGAGATGGGTTGGATACAGACAAACGTAGTCTAAGTGGTATCAGTTGTTTCAGAAAATTAATCTGAAATTCGTCAGATGTGAATGAGTGTATCCATGTTTGTCTCCCTGTCAACACCAGTATCATACAAATGAAGCTTGAATTTAAACGTGCTTTTGGTTTTGGTTTAGCAACGTAAAACTAAAAGGGTGAATGATGTACAAGATGACTAACTTGTCATTCATAGCTTCCAGTATAATTCATTAAAGGGTAGAATTAGATACATTAGTTCTATTCAATGAAGAAGTCACAAGGCTAAGTACATTACAGTTCTATACATGATGATCAAAGTAAACACAATGATGTGATGATGTCCAATTTATCTAGCAGTAGAAACAGGACAATAGTTGTTGATGCCAGTCCACGATCTCTTTCTTACACAATAAAAACCCAATAATCTTAGAAGCAAACATCTTATCATGCTACATTAGTACGGTTCAATCAGTATAATTCGCACAATGGTACAGATGTCGACTCGGAAATGCAATAGCAACCATATAAGAGAGCAATGACATTTCTTCACCGAAATGACGTAAAACTATCGTACGTTATCCATACGTTCAAATGCAGTAGGCCTTACTACTAAAGATCATAATACACATACAGCAAACCCTTAACGCACATAAATTGAAAACAAAACCCGCAAATTGACATTATATCTTTGGCATAGAGCAACAAACTCCACACTGCTAACGTGGTGATGGTCAGTGAAAATGAATATACATGTATGTAGATATGAATTTGCGAACGATAAACACGGATTCAAACACAATTGTCAGTGGCGGGTATATCTTGATCAATAATCGATCTTTAGATTATGAAGAATTTAACAATAAGTGTTCTCTTATCATACTCGTAATAATCTTTATTAGGCAGTTCAATTGTTATTGAGTCTGACACAAACTTTGATGGGCCATTACAATACACCATAGCATTCCAGTTTTTGAAACAGCTCTGTAACTCAGATCATGACCGATTAAAAAATGTGATAATATGAGAGTTTGCTTAATGTTCGATCAGTGTAATATCTGTGGGTTAGTTAGTCTTGACCACTTAACGTATCCAACGATGCTGTTTATTGACTAGACAGTCTAAATGTGCATATTTCCTACTACTTGGTAGTTGCGAAAGCTATAGAGGTACAGTAGTCTGTTAACCAAATTTATCATCCAAATCATGACAAAATCGTGAGCAAGGATTACATAGTAGTGGACAAAACAATCAGAGGCCTTGTTCTCGAAAACTTAACTTAACTTGATTTTAGTGTTCCAGTCATCTGAGTTGTCAATCACTAAAATCGATTTTAAATATAGCTTTTTTATCCAACCAAATAACTGTATTTCTTAAAATCTAGATTTTATAGTTAAGTTTTCAAGAATAAGGCCCCAGATCAATTCAAACAGTAAGAGTAAAATCTTCCCAACTCCTTGATATTGAACAATAATTGTATTGAGTGTGGTCAAACTCAGACCACGGTCAATTGTCTACAGATATTGAACAGTGACTGGTCAAACATAACTTTGATTCTTCGAAATGATTTCGTATCTCAAGAATACTTCAGCATTTTCTTATTCTTATGGTTTATATTTACACTCTTGCTCTTTAGATGGATAATCGTTTATCTCCATTTCCTGCTGCTTGGATTGTATTCCAGTGATCTTCACATTGTTTGGTTTCAGAAACCTTTGATTGACTTTGTTGAATGAACTGGACAAAAGAAAGAATGCTTGAGGTATCTTTACTTTTTTTCGTCATTAATGATAAGGTTTCAGCTATTATGACTGTTATCAGTGGTATTGATACTGGTAATTGGCTCTTTTCATTGCCTTAGGTATGTGAGGGTAAATATAGCTGCAAGGTAAACGTGCACCAAGATAACCAGTAGGATTTTTAGTTTCAAAGATCATTGGTTTGTTAATCAAACTCAACATTTTTATAAAGCAAATCGTAGTCGGTAGTCACTGCTTTCTCACAAATATTTTGACTTTTATAGAAAAACAATATTGTAAAGGTACATCATGAACCATTCTATATCGGTATTGATATGCTGCACGTTATAATAAATATCAATACACGCTAAACTTTTCTGTTAATCAAAATCGCATCCAAAATCATGGCAAAGTCGAGAGCAATAGTTTTATAGTAGTGGACTACTCCAAAGAGAATGTTGAGTAATGTTGAACTCAAACTCCCATTTTTTATTCACCAAAAGATTCAATATATCGTTTTTGAATGAAACAACATGGTTTTTAACTAATAGTTTACCTAATGTGACAAGTTAAAAACATCGCTTGTATGTATTTAGATTTAACATATCGATCTCATTAAAGTTTTCTTCTATTGAAGTAAAACGTAGATATCAGCAATGGTTTATCAAGTACAACCATCAATGATACTGAACTCTACTTTGATTTATTCACAGTCGCGAACCAGTGAGAAATACTTAGAGTGATACATCAAAGATAGTGATTATTAGAATTGAATGGCGATAATTAGGTCAAGTGATCTAGTATTTAGGTCATCGTAAAACTCTTGAAAAAAATTGTACTATTTGTACATCAAACAAGGTATTTGTTTATAGTATTCCTTATACTGAAATTCACGATTGATAGCTAGATGTTGCAATCCGTAGCACTATCATGCCGTATCGAACTATGGAGTTTCTTCAACCTTTGTTGGAACCGGATGGCAGTCGACCCAATTGGTTCAAATGTACTTTGAGATCACTGTGAACCTTGTTTTCCGTGTGAATGAATGTCCCAGAAAGCAACCAACCATCGTTTGAGATCAAAGAAATCATTCACAGTCAAGCAATATTGGAATTTGTTAGATATCATTAGAGCAGATATAGTGGAATGTAGGTCATCCTGATTCTTTATACCAGAACACTAGACTAATGACCAACTACTAATGACCTAATTTCAACAGGCAGCCTAGGTTCTTTATATTCACTACAGGCAACAGTTTCAAACAAGAAGCTCATCGCCTTCGAAGGAATTGGGAATCGGTTGAGCGCTCAGAACGTTGGTACAAGCAATGCAGTATGTGCTTACTCCTCAAAACCACCTGTCACTATTATAATATAGTCTACGGCTTTTATTGGCGACATAAATTGTACTTGTGGGTGGAGTGGAGATGACAAGCAACACAGGACGCAGCATTCGATATCACATAGAACTTGGTTCTTATCCAGAGCGTATCTACGGTTTATCTATTCTCCAAAAATTTAATGGTAATCTTAAAGGAATGTAACACACAAAATAGCTACTACCTAGTATTGATATATAC
The DNA here is from genome assembly GCA_029955415.1 of Lottia scabra. Classification (NCBI taxonomy): domain Eukaryota; kingdom Metazoa; phylum Mollusca; class Gastropoda; family Lottiidae; genus Lottia; species Lottia scabra. The sequence goes on from JARJEI010000001.1 coordinate 41,157,771, forward strand.
ATTGGTTTTTATTGGAATTGTAGGCGAAAGGAATTGGGTCAACTGTTTTAGAAGACACTTTTAAAACAATATTACCAGGAACTGGTCTACTTAAGATAATGTTTTGTCGCTCGATATTGACTGGAAGTAAAAACCAGAGTTAATTGAGTGGGAGTAAGTTATGATAAAAGTTTAACAGCAATGGCGTAGCTAGAGGAGGGTTGCCCCCCCCCCCCCCCCTCATTATTGAGTTCCGTCGGTGGAAAAAGTGACGTCAGTAAAGTTGAGCCGACATAGACAAATAAAACCTAAAAAAGTATAGCTTCAATTCTATAGCCTTCCTGCAACGTGTCAAATAGCTAAAACTCCAGAGCTTCCGGGGGCTTCGCCTCCTGGACCACTACCACAATCAGACGGGCCCGGGCCCTACCCTTTATTCGCTTCTCTTGCAATGTCAATACATTCTGTCGGTTCATCTTTACCATTGCACCCCCAGTTTGGAAAACAGTGGCTGTTCTGTATCATGTAATTCGCAAAAAAAATTCCCATTGAAGTCTGAAAACCTTGTAGTTTTGTGTCATCACCAAATCAAACGATCATATTTCTTTCAAGCATTGAGCTATGATAATAAAAATTACCAATTAACTTTCATGCAAAGATGTATTGTTTGTGTGTCGTTGGACTTTGTTTCCTTTACAAGAACATCTACATCAAACATGTATCGCTATTTTGACTGTTGATCTTTTGATTGACTCAGACGCTCACGACTAAAGCTTTAGCGCAACAACTGACTGTTCTTCATGTATATCAATTACATGTAATAATAATAATAAACTCTTTATTTTACATTTTATTGAACCATACTATCAGAAAGTCATCTTCCAGACTTAAACAAAGCTGCTTTAACTTATTTATCTGATTGGATACGATTTAACTCGGTTTAAATTCTATTTAAACTAATGACTATTGTTGTTAATTGGGCTGGAAGAAATGTCAATGAGTTTTCGTCTTTAACGACTTGAAAACATTAAGAATCTATGTCAATCCGACCAAACATCAAAAATACATTCACAGTCTCAGACAAAGCTGGGCTATCGTTTAAACTCTCATCAACGCCGATGATGGCATTTGAGTTAATGACGCTAGCTTTGTCATGCAAATTCCATATAAATGAACGCTGTGAAAATGTGCATATATAATCTTTACAAGGATGTCATGAAATACCGAGAACACTCAATATTCTTGTATTTAAGATGTAATTTCAGCAAAATAAGCACAATCTGAAACCTTCGAGTTTCAAGAGTACCTTTGGTGATCATCGTTTATCTACATTAAAGTTGTAATTGGCAATATTGGCGTATTTATCTTAGCTAAATTAAGTTTGGGTATCGTTTAATACCTTCTCTCTCGAACAGGTTGTTATCATTCAAACGATTGAAGAACATAAGACGTTACAAATTATGTCAATCTGACCAAACTATTGAAAACCGATTTGTCATTCTTAATTCTTTGTTATACAGAGTAAAATAACGTTTAATATCTCATCAACATAGATTGAGGTTTAACATCCCATCACCACAGTGTTTATTAGAAACTTGACTTACTTGGAGGCCATGATCTGCTAAATCCTTCTTGAAAATTGTAGTCAATTTAACTTTCTGTTGTAATTTTTAAAATCTAATATCCCATAATACTAATGACTTAGTCAATATATCAGTGAACTTCTCTGATATTGACAAACCTCGAGTTGTTTACCTGGTGACTGAACTTTAAAAAATAAACAAATAACTTACCTGTCGAGAGTTTTTTCACCTGGTTCGATAACAAACAAACATGATGACGTGTCATCCCCTTCAGGCACTTTCTCCTGCATTATCCGATTAGTAAGATTTAAATATTGTCTTAACCAATCAAATCCTTTCTTAGAATTCATTAACCAATTAAATCCACTGTTACCACCTTAACGTGACATGACTTTAAGGTGGCGACGTAATCGGTATATCATGACGTAATAATCTATAATGCCCGGGCCATAACCAATTATAACGTCAATATTATAAATAATATAATGATAAGTATATTCTAGGGTGGCGACAGATTTACAGCTTAGAGTTAATTATTGCTCTTTTCACTCAAAGTAATCCTCGTGGCTATAATTCCCACCTAACGGTTACCGTTAAAGGCATATTTCACACTTGAACTCGCGTTCAATATAAATCATTTATAATTAAAAAAAATTTTTTTTTTAGATGTACTGCATATTCACTATACGTAATTATATTATTGGTTAAGAAACATTCCTTGGATCCGACCTTCTTAAGCCAATAGGTAAGTTAGTTATTCAGAAGAAATCCATTCATTTATTTTATTTAATTGTATATGTTAAGACACATCACTATTCCAAAATGGTTATATCAGTCGAGTTCCTTCTATTCAACCATTCAATGATATGATATGTTCATTTCCATCTTTGGTTAGAAAATATCGAGTAAAAATCACGAAATACAAACATTTGAATTTCTTATAACCAAGATATGTACCATGAAATAAACTATTTAGCGCGGATAGAAACTGAATTTCTGACTAATAATCCTGTCTATCAGCTAGTTCTTGGCCAAACCTCTAGGAGTTGATTTGTTAAACAGAATACACCACCGTAAAGTTGATCTTCAATTCTATATAAATACAAAGATGTCACTTCACAACACAGTCAATAAATGACCTTGATATCTTCATGCGTCTATTGGTATGCTATACGTCTCTCTGTTCACACTGACATGGAACCGATCGCTTACTTACATCCTTTTATAATGGAACTACATGTATTTAAATCTAAAATAAATCCGGATCCATGAAAATTGATTTTAATCATTTAACTCCATCACTCGTGGAGAGACTTTCAACAAATTACGAAAACTGTCAGCAAATTTCACGAACCAAAGATCTGCATTTTCATTAAAACTTCAGTAAATTCGTTGAATCGAGAGAAAATCACGTCCTTGGCTTTCCCAGATCAATCTTTAAATGAGTTATTTTTAAATTATTTCAAACTTTATTTCAATTCACAGGTCATCTGCACGTTGAAAGGAAAGAAAAACACCCGGAAAATGTTTTTTGGAAATTGATTATATTTTCAAAGTCACAAAATTTATAATAATTTGAAAACGTGACGGTTGAAGAGTCCTTGATGATTTAAAGTGGTAAAAACATAATTACAGTTCTGAAATAAACTGAATCTTTGGTTTTTCCACAGATGTCAATCTCGACAATTTTAACTCACAATATCAAGGATTTAGAGAAGATCTCTCAAACTAGAAATTGAATTTGATTACTAGTAACACATGAATATTCATAGTGGGGCAGATTAGTGAAAAAATCGTTCACATTGTGATACAAGCACCAAAATTTACATGAAGACTCCCTTTAGCCTACTTGTTAGGAAAAGCCCGTTAGCCACGTGAATTTTTCAAAATGGCGGCCATTTTTCAAGATGGCGGATATGAACTGAACTTTTTCATATTAATGTATCAAAAGTTGGTATAAAATTTTTTTAAATACCATTTCCATCATAAAATCTTAACTGGCACCAGTATTAGTAGATAGGCGGCCATTTTCTCTTTCAAAATGGCGGAAAAAGCTAAATTTCCTCGAATTATAGCCGGAGTTCTAAAAGTGGGATTAATTAACCCCACGAGGGTTTACAAGGGCTTCTCATGGGGTTAACGCCCTTTATGAAAGTTCTACTGTATAAGAAAAGCTTTTCCTAACTTGGGCAGTGCACACAAGGTGAATTTATTTGAATTGAGATCGAGCAGTGTGTTGTCCATTGTGTTTAATACGGCACTCTTTAAAAGTTATGTTACTCAAACGTATAATTATAACAACTCGAAATACATGCGAAAGGTTTCAAGTCTATTATCTAATTTTGTATTGTCTTGAGTTTGGATGACTCTTTGAAAAATAGATTTGGCATTGGGAGGTCAGTGAAGAAATGTCTGAAAGAGATTGAGGTTAATCGCCTTAACATTGTGAATAGAACCCAGGTTATATTATGAAAGTCAAGGCCTGGGTCCAAATGCAACCTGCTTGGTAAGAAGTCGTCTTAGTAATGTTTAACCAATGCTGCTCTGTTAGGGGGATAGCATCAAACAGATGTTGTTTCCGAGCAAACAAATGAAATCTGTCTTATCAACAGTAGCTACATGATTAATCTAACATAGACGGAAACAGCGTACCTCTAAAAATTCTGAATATACTGATCATCTAGTACTGGAGGATACCTACTTAACTTCCTGAAGACATTAAACCATCAGGCAAGACATTCTAACTTTACCATAAAGATCTCCTTCCTTTGCTCTTTAAGCCTAACATATTATCAACCGAGAAAAAGTATGGAAAAAGAAAATCCCTCAAGACTTTTCCAGAGTGATGCCATCACTAACAGCGTTTATAGGAATCCATCTAGCATTTTGACCAAATTCATACCAAATACAAGATTATCAAAGAGTAGGTTGTTTCCGTCTATGATAGATCTAGTCATGTAGCTAGTGTTTATGAGGCCAGATTTGATATGTTTGCTCAGAAACAATAATGTTCGTTTGATAGGATTCCCCCTCCTTGACCAGCATTGTTTGGTTCAATACCATCACCTTCATCTAATCTAATGGGATCTAAAATAAAAGGAAATTGATTGATTGCTTGAAAGAGGGGAATGTTTGTTACGATCATATAGTAGCCATAACTTTGCTTTACTTTCTGCATGAATAGTGGGTTGGTGGAGATTTAAGATCTTCACCATAATTTGTTCCTACCAGATTGAGAATTGGATTTAAATAGGGTAACACTTGACATTCTGATAATATTTATCTCCACAATAATTTTCTATAAATCTTCTCATAGGATTAAGGTTGAGGGATTGTCATTTTACCACCTTAACTATATAATATAGAGCACATTCAAATATGAGAAACAACCAGGTTCGAGCAGTGTCATTGAAGTCCTATGCGATCTGTACACCATCTGGAGAACGTATGCCCCGTTATCCTTGGCTAAGCTCTCCCGCGGTGGTACTTCTTGTCAATTCGGGTGCGACTATCTAACTGGTCCTGCATTTAACAAAACTACAGGTATATGTGTATGGGGCTTGTTAGAAAGCATTGGAGACACTAAAGTATACTAAAGTAAATTTTTAGCTGACAATGAACCCCATACTGAGTTTCATAGCAGTGATTTCACCAGTGTGCCCTGGTTGTGCTTTGATACTCACTCTTTTTCTCTCGTAAATGACTGATTGTTGATTCTTGACGACCAGTCGAACAAGTTATACAATACATGTATATCAATTAAAAAAAGAAAGAAAACAGAATTGATGGGATTGGAACAGCATGTAAAACATATTTTTAGACTATCCCTGGAAAGGGTTGTGGGGTAGAGACAGAAATTATCACAGGACATGGCGGTGTTGGGTAGGGGCAGATAATATCATTGAAAATGGAATGTTGGGTAATGATGGAATATTTTTCCATCTGTATATAGGCCCCATGAAGCTGCTCTTCAAGAATTCAAACAGATAGCTGCATATAAAATGTAAAATGTAGAGAGTACCCATGCCATTAAAAAACTGTAAAAAGGGGAGGGGGTTCTCTCCCATAAATGATAATTAGAGCTTCAAAACAGTTTGAATTGTAGATATATGACTTCTCCATAAAAGCAAATGTACTATTTGACAATAAAATCAGAAAGATGGAATTAATTAATCAACTTTGTTTAAAGAATATGGTTTTTTTTCATTGGAATTGGCGGCCATCTTTGAAAATGGCCGCCATTTTGAAAAAATTGGGTGGCTAACGGCTTTTTTCAAAACAGTATTCTAAGGAGGATATCCATGCAAAATTTGGTGCTTGTATCACAAACTGAACGATTTTGCCAAAAAATTGACTTAATCTGCTCCACTATCAGTACGTGTTAGGTATTACAGCCGATCCACTGAGAGAACAGACCAAACGTGACCGAAATTCACATCCACTAGATAGGAAATTGATATTATAATCCAATATACAATGCAGTGATGCTGGTAAAACTCATTTGAGCAGTATTTAACTATTTCCCACAAAATCCTAATACCAAAACCAAACGTCAATCGATATAACATTATATACCAATATACAGACAACAGGTATGTTTTATCAACTTCAGAAAATCCCCAAAAATTTAAAGTCCCGCTTAGAACTGATTAGAAACTATATCATGAGAATCTAGAAATGCCTCCACAGATATTCACTACCGTACAGTTCCAGTCAGCCAATTATTTTATCATTTCCAGAAAATCATGAAAATGCCTAGAACTGTCTAACACTATACGATGAGAATCTGATTTTGCCTCAATAACTAAGTTATACACTACCATACCGTTCCAGTCAAATTGGTATGTTTTATCAATTCCAGAAAATCCCCCAAATATACCGAGCAGTCTAGAACTGTGTAAAACTATACCATGACTATTGGCTAAACACTACCATACAGTCAAACAGTTCCAGTCAGCCAGTATGTTTTATCAACTCCAGAAAATCCTGAAAATGCCTAGAACTGTATAACACTATACGATGAGAATCTCATTTTGCCTCAACAGATATTCACTACCATACAGTTCCAGTCAGCCAATATGTTTTATCAATTCCAGAAAATCCCGAAAATATACCGAGCAGTCTAGAACTGTGTAAAACTATACCATGAGTATTGGCTAAACACTACCATACAGTCAAATATGGCAGCTGATTAGGCCCACAAATCTAACTTCGTTCGTTCCGTGCATTCGTCTAACCTTCATTCATCTAACCATGTAATATCATACTTTGTACCGGTGATCATCTAACTCTCGGATACAAAACTATGCTAAATCTTTTGTCTTTGTTTATTTCGTGCAATCAAGAAGTTTAATTGGATTAAAATGCGACCCTAATGTTACATTATATTTCTTTACTTAAATGAAGTAATACGGTCTTAGAAATACGAAACACTGGATTACATTTTTAGATTTATCATAGCAACCATCAAGAAGACGTCGCTAGATGGCGCTGCAGTATGAACACAACCAGAGCCCTTTATAGAGAAGTTTGGACAACGTCAAAATGACCGCCATATTGGATACCTACTATCGAAGCGCGACGTTATACGCTAACGTTAAAACAGCAAAGCGCGGACGTTATTATTCGACATTTCAACCTGTATTCAAGTTATTTTGATTTTTTTGCATTAAATAAATATTCTTTTTATTAATTCTACTAAACAAATGTAAATGTATTGATTAAGCACTCCCGAATAATGACCCTGAAGCAGTGAAGAATTTCAATATTCCCCGTCTTTTTCTAATGATGACTTCGTAATTAACTATTTCTGTAATTTTCTGCTGAAATCGAAAATGAGTATTCTCATGCAGCTTGCACCTGGCACAATTTCAAATTGCACGGTTTTTGCCATATTTTATCAACCTCGTCTATGTGTGTCTCCATCTTCAGCTCATCAATACTCCACTAGGCACAAATCTAAACGGAGACACACATAGACCAGGAACCACACTGTTAGTACAGTTAGTCTATATAAGTTAAACTACAGTTGGAAATCGAAAATGAGTAGTCACATGCAGCTCACACGTTTCGAAGAACAAGAATAACTTATATTAATATTTTTGTTTATTTGAATTTTTAAAAGGGTTTATCCCTATGTGCTGATTGAGAATTTCCATTAAGAAGTATGCCTTGTAGGTGGTAAAAGAGCCACAAGTTATATTCATATTTGTGATTTTTTCTTCTTCTATATTTTCGAAAGGGGTTGTCCTTGGGTAATAATTTTGCAAAGTTTCGTCGAGAATTATTGTGATTACATGCATTTGAAAACGACAGACAAACAGACTTGCATAAGTGACAACAGTATCCTATTATATTCCTATATGATCCCCATTGAGAGCGTATAGGTACCAACAAAATGCTGACAATTTAAAGAAACATAAAAAGTGTTCAGGAGAAAATTACAGAAATAGTTAATTACGAAGTCATCATTAGAAAAAGACGGGGAATATTGAAATTCTTCACTGCTTCAGAGTCATTATTCGGGAGTGCTAAATCAATAAATTTACATTTGTTTAGTAGAATTAATAAAAAGAATATTTATTTAATGCAAAAAAATCAAAATAACTTGAATACAGGTTGAAATGTCGAATAATAACGTCCGCGCTTTGCTGTTTTAACGTTAGCGTATAACGTCACGCTTCGATAGTAGGTATCCAACATGGCGGTCATTTTGACGTTGTCCAACCCTCTCTATAAAGGGCTCTGTTGTGTTCATACTGCAGCGCCATCTAGTGACGTCTTCTTGATGGTTGCTATGATAAATCTAAGAATGTAATCCCGTGTTTCGTATTTCTCAGACCGTATTACTTCATTTAAGTAAAGAAATATAATGTAACATTAGGGTCGCATTTTAATCCAATTACACTTCTTGATTGCACGAAATAAACAAAGACATTAGATTTAGCATAGTTTTGTATCCGAGAGTTAGATGATCATCGGTACAAAGTATGATATTACATGGTTAGATGAATGAAGGTTAGACGAATGCACGGAACGAACAAAGTTAGATTTGTGGGCCTAATCAGCCGCCATAGTCAAACAGTTCCAGTCAAACTGGTATGTTTTATCAATTCCAGAAAATCCCGAAAATATACCGAGCAGTCTAGAACTGTCTAATACCATACCATAAGTATTGGCTAAATACTACCATACAGTCAAACAGTTCCAGTCAGTAAGTCAGTCCAATATCCTCTCTAGAATACAGCCAGTTAAAATAATCATCTATAAGACCCTGATTATCCCAAAATATGAGAATATTATTGGCTGATCACGTCTTAAATTGGTTCAATATAGAAATCTAGAAATGAACAATCAGTTGATATTGGCTGGAATAAATGACCACTGTGACGTATTGTCCATTTATAGACTCAATCCGAGTTATCACACACTATGATGTTTTGGCAATAACGTGGAACTGAGATACCATTGTAGAAAACATCATGGAAAAACAGAAGAAAACACTATTCCACAGATGAAAGAGAATCTATTTCCTCAATTTTTGTACTCAATATTCAAATTTCGTGTTCACAGCACAAATTGACAAGCTAACAATAAAGTTGCATTAGATGTTTCAGAGATGTAAGATAATGTACCCTACATTGTACTCATTTGTAGTAAAAAATCATCAGATAAAAGCTCCGAACGGCAAAACGAATAAGTTAACTTCGTATTGTACAAACTGAAAGAAAGCCTGGTCAATACTTGTACAAAATCTAACAAAAGACCAAGAAAACTATATCATAACTATCGTAAAAAATATATCTCTTGTATTTAAGGAAATCAATTTTAGCCGAACACTTAAAAAAATTACACATATTTATCCCGGATCTTGTTTGTAGACAAAAAGTTATCAAAACTTCTGAACTCGTCTAAAATATTTATCTTTTAAATCGTTTTTTTTTATCAAATGAAGTTTTAAAAATTAAGAGATCAAAAGTTAAGATCCTAGAGTGCCTTCTGAAGACATGAAAGGATCAGAAACTCGACGTTCTCATGTTTTAATCTGATATCTTAAAATCATTAAATCGACGTTTTAGAATCAAAATAGCAGGAGACTAAAAGAGGATAGTTCTAATGTCTACCATCAGGAACAAACAGACAGAAATAACTCGGTAACTTGAACAATTTATACTTTCATCTTTGTCCAAATCGAGCGTTTATTTCCTTACATGGTCTCGACGTTTTTAAAATAACTTTGGCTTCTTTTGTCTCAACCCATGAAAGGTGACGTTTTAATGAATTAGTCCCTCGAATATCGAAAAATGCTACTTATATTTTGGTTAAGCTTATATTTCCTATCGTTCCATAGATCAGAAAAAAAAACTTCAGCAGTAGTCGCACCTGTAAGCATATGAGCACATCACCTATACACACTAGATACCGGTCTTTCTTCTATTATCAATGTGTTTATTCACAGACGGGGGTTTTACCCGAATATTTAACAGATAATGTTTACAGTGTATGTAATCAATCGGTGAATAATGTATTTTAGAAAGAGGATTTTTCAGTCTGAAGGCAACACATAAAGATTAGTAAATAATCCACAACGCAGACGGAAACCTAATAATAGGAAATTATTTTAGGACTTAATAAAGTCTCCGAATCCTCTAAAATATTAACTTATCCGAATATGGAAATGTTCAGTAATTGAGAACTAAGATTCAATTTTCTCTGAAATGATCTAATAAAAAATACTAACACAAGAAAATCCACAAGTTTGTATCATAAATCTTATTTAAATAAACGAACAGAATCGTATTCAGAAGGATTCACTACTGGCACAGAAGCAGGATAAGATCAACTATAGAAACACAACCAAACCTTATACAATTTCAAAAACCATAGTACACACATTATGTAATCAAGGTAGTACATTATAAGGATAGTGCATACTGCGTAAAAATCACAAAATATACATTAACACTTCACATTAATTTGGGGCCTTATTCTCAGAAACCATAGCATGATTTTAGTGTTTCGGTTAGTAATCGGTCAGTTACTAATATCGATTGCAAATTAAGCATTATTATCCAATCAGATTGCTGTATTTCTTAAAATCTGTTAAATTTTCGAGAATAAGACCCAAGGACTCGCGATGAAATTCAGTTCGAAAGCTTCAAGAAAATGACATTTGCAAAGAGAGGTGTTTCAACACCTACACCATGCTATGTCACTTCCGATCATACTATACCAATGCTTCTGTGGATTGGCATTATCAATAACAAAGACGTATTGTTCGTATTGGCACACTTCCATTAACACACGGATCTGGAATTCATTTCCTCAAATCACATCAATAGTGACAGCTAAATCCATGGCAATAATCAAAACTAATTCCATGACACTCAGAAAGCAAAAACATAAGGTCATCAATCGACATTTAGTGGTAGAGATCACATAGAAATAAACCTTCATAATCAACACAGCATCACTGTCACCAACTACAAAAATTGCTGATTTCACTGAATATAAACCTCCAACAAACCACTTGACTGCAAATTGTCGTAAAAGCACTATTTAAATACAACACGAGTGAAAATCATTAAGGAAAGAACATTCAAAAGCTTTTAACGCATTTTAAAGCGAGGGTGACTTTCAAATTAAAAATGGTGTTTTGTTGGTTTGAGGCTAGTGAATGGATTTTAATTGAAAAGGAAATATTGTGATTTTCATTTGTTTGTAAATTTGAAGAGATACCATTGTTTTTAATTTTAAATCATTTTCAAATACAGAAATCATTGATGAAGGTTGATTGTCTTGAATGCATAAACACAAAGTGCTCTTGGCTTGTTTACTATTGAAAATTGTGCCTTTTTTATACTATTTATGTTACAATACTAATAGTAAATAGATTAAAGGCATTATTCAATGAACATTGTAACAGTTTCTAATCGATATTCACAAATGATCAGTACAAATCACCGTAAACATTGACTTAATGAACGAATTTAGTGGATTGAAAAAAAACTAATTGTAATAAAATCAATTAAACGTTTTTCCCAAAGCCTTTACCACGGAAAACGTTATTATAAATATAAACTAAAGTTTGCCATGACATATAATAAGTTCTTTACAAATAGATCGAATACAATAGAAGCCAGATTTTCTAAGAAATAATTATACCGAAAATTATGTGCTAAATCAGGGCGTTTTTTTATAAACTGACTGGTCAATAAAAAACTTGAAAAATTAAAGGAACTCATCTGTACCAACTCACAGATATCACAGGTTTCAAGTCATCCTGGTAGTCTATAAATCTGAAACTTTTACGGAAAAAGAAAGAAATACACAAACGACAGTATTCGAAAGCATAATTATTATTCAATAAGTTCATCTATCCGATACTTACATTCAGAGAAGGCTGAGACACAGCGATGAAGCGTGAATTCGTGTGAACCATTGTATAATACCAAACTAGATTTCCGAGGGCACTCATCTCAAATACCCTAACTCCACACACGATTGTTTTTCAAAACAGAAAGTGAGACACAAACTTATATTTGATACTGATGTTTTCGTTATTTGGTCAAACCAGAAGTAAGTGTACTTCACGATTGCTTGCTGTATGTTTGTCTATGGAATAAAGCGTGACAGCACGTACTTTTAGAATTCCACAACCTTTAACCCATTTTTTCAATCAACTCCAACTTTCGTCTCAATGGTAAATAATCCTTTAAACCCCAACTGTGACTTGATGAACAAGACTAAAAAACTTCCAGGAATCAATTTGATTGTGTGTTAATCCTGTTTCTAGTCTCCTAGTCACGAGAACTGAGGTAGAAAATACGTTCTCAGGAAAAATAAAAGTATTCCAATGGCAGTTTTTATCATGAGGGACTAGTACGTCATTTGACTAATGCACCGTCATCTTTCAGTCTGTGACCTTCAGATGACCTTCAGACCATCAGAGACTTGACATCAATATTAAAACATTATTTTATCAGGAAATGTCAATCAAAAGTTTTTTAATCCGAGACGTCAGACTTATCGATATATGACTCTTGTCTTTAATTAAGAACAGTAGCTTGAGAACAGCGGGATAAATATATTCTAGACACCTGATACCACTTTTCAATATGAAATATTTACAGTTGAATCAAAACGCTGAAAATTTGCTGAAGAACAATGAGTGGGAAACTGACCAAAATATAGCTGCGAAATGGATGAATGGGACAATACTGCAGGTAACAAGATCAGGCACTGGATTCGTCTGAGTCAGCAGCAGAGGTAAGTTTCAAATACCCCAGTCCAGCAATATCATGGCTGCGATTTTGTATATGAATTTAATGTAGGTGAAATGTTGACAGTGCCAACCCAACTTTAGGTTCTATTTTCACCTGCGTTCCCTATGACGATGTATGTGGTTACTAAACTATGTACGGAATAACCTGACCAGAACATGATATAAACATCGTGCATACATCACCCAGTTATGAGTATTGCGATTGGATCTAGAGTCAGATTACTCGGACTAACTTTCCAGTCTCTAATCGAGTCGATGATGGTTTATTAAATAAAGACCAAATGTCAACTAACGATTCCTTTCTGCATGTGAGTGGCCTGTTATTAATGTTCCTAGCAATATTCTACAGACTTTTTACTGATAATCAATCATATCGTCTAGTCTAGTATTTACTTCCAGGAATCCTTTATTCAAGACATTGCTTCATTACCGTATTGCAGGAGACATGAACTATGAATACTGATCTAACTTTCTATCATAATGTCATGAACTGAAAACGAAGGCTGAAATTGAACACATTTATTTTTTATATAAGGTTACATTTTATTTTGTGTCCATTCCAGATAGTGTACAAAACCAATGTAGGACGTCAAGGTTTCTACGCAATAACAAATTTCGTTAAAGCAACCAAAAGCATCCTTTCAAACAGCCTTGCTTCATTTCAGAGTATTTTTAACCGGGTAATAAAACTAATCGTATGTTATCGAAAGGAGAGAAAGTAAGGTTTTCCAATATCATTTCAACTTCCAGTTTTTGCTTCATTGGTTAGGATATATGAACCATAAATCATACATGATGTTGGAGTGGAAAGAGAATCTAATCATCTAAATGCAATGTACATTCACATGCAATGCGATCAACAATCTTACTAAATATGATAATTAAAACAGTGTTTATATTTAATCATTTTCCAACTACACATCGTTGCATGTCTTTTTATGCTAGAATGCTAAACCTTGTGAAGGTAACCCTTTCTAAAGCTCAAAACAAACAGATAATATAAAATGAATACTCAAACTTACATTCAATAGGAAATATCCCTTGTTTTTTGTGAACTAACACAAAGGTTTTTCTTCATTCAATATCCTAAGTTTTTTCTCCAAAATGAATTTTATCCAAATTAGTTTACGGAATGAAAAGAAGTAATTCACGAGTTGACAATTTGTAAACAGAATGTGAGAGTTTTATCACCCAGGCGAGAAATATCGTCTTTATAAAAGTGAAGATTATGTCGTTATTCAACTCTAACTGGAGAGTAAAAACTCAGTAATTTGAATCCGAACGACCAATAAAATCTCCATAAAAACATTGATTTCAGATGAAATTCGGAGAAACGCAAATTAATTTAACCGTTAAGTCATTTATTGGTGTAAAATATTCGATTTCAACTGGCCCAGACAATAAATTTATTTTAAAGTATCCCTGCCGGACTGTTTTAATGATTTATTATTTTTAAGTGTAAGTGTCTATTTAACAAATTAGAATGATAGAGATATACAAAGTTAAGCAGCATGTCATGTTGATAAGCCTGAAATCCTCGCTGATACGACACTTGAAGCAGAACGTATGCATTAAAGATGCATGGAACGACCATCGACCAGCTCTGTGCACATGTTTCAACAATGCATCGCGTTGGACTGTCCGCATAAGCCCAAACAGCCAATACTGACTCAATGTTTATACATGTATTATGAAAACAGATAAAATTCCGGGCTCTGTTTTGTGGGTCTGATCGTAAGTACTATTTTTTAGCAGGAGTTCCAAGATTCTGAAACCAACAACAACCATTCAACTACCATCATCAAGAAGAATAACCATAATCACAACGAGTTTTAAAAAATGAAGAAGACCGAGCAACTCATGCCACACTACTCAGGCCCGAGTTTCACTGCCATGTCATTCGACCCGACCAGATCTTAAGAATTCTCAAATTCCCAGTATCAAGGTACCATCCGATTGAACCAATCCAACTACCAACAACTACCTATCGAATTTGTAGTTATCATATTGTGATATCTGTATTTGAGATATCAGCTACTGCTGGAAGCGAACGTTAACTTGTCATCTACCAACAACTACCTAATCTGTGATATCAGCATCCACTGGAAGCGAACGTTAACTTGTCATCTGATTCTGAGAAGATTCTTATCAGAGTACACTGAAATATCTGTTTAACTGAGATGTGATGAAGATGTAATAGATTAACGGAAGTAATTGACCGATTACCATAAACATGACAATAAATAATCACAGACTAAACTGAACAGTTCTATATTCAAACAACAGTTCCTATAAATGTCACAGACATAACATTGATGGTTTCCTAGATTACTATAACGTAGAATGGTCTACAAGAACTCAACTTGTCATAGTCAGAGAAAAGACGAACACAGATTTTTTTCAAATTCTGAGAGGCATAAAATGTACTAGTGCAATAAAACTGGTAACAAATCAAACATCTTTGCCAGAGAAGACACATTTATCCGATAACTGATAGAATGATTCACAACAACTAAGTTTGTCATAGTTGGACGAACAGAGATTTTCATTTTTCAGCACATACACATAAGTACCAATATTCTATAATGTAATGAGAATTTGCAATGCAAGTACCACACCAGCGAAGACACATTTATCAGATAACAATACAATCGGTGTAATACTAATTTAACAAATCTGTTCAACACATTATATAATGTACCATCAAAGATAGTTGTGTTCTCTAAATATGACAAAAATGGTACCTTCATTACCAAGATCCAACTTGGCACACAAACAGTCATCAATAACAGGCTTTGAGTCGTTTAGTCATATCTCTGCTGAACAAAGCTACAAAACAATTTGAAAGAATAGGTTCACTTATCGGCGACAATGACGAGCATAAGAATTAATAAGTCAATCCATTCCGCCAACACTTATCAAAGCTTAAACGAATACAGATGAAGATTTGAAAATCCCACTTCTAAAAGCACAAAAACCATCAATAATACAAGGCATTGTTTGGATCGTTAGTTGAACTGACTTTCGACAAGCACAACACTGAATGAATCAAATCGAGCATTCACCAATCTACAATGTTACAAGCTACAGAGTGAAAAGTTTGGTGATCCTACTCTTTGTCGAAGAACGAAATACGGAGCATAAATAAAAAACAATGGTAGAAGGTAAAATGTTTCTAAAAGGATCAAAGAAACTGAAACAATCCAAGAATGCAGCTAACAACGATTTCCATTATAATATTTGATGAACATACTTTGATATTAAAGTTACAAGCATTAGTATGGTAAACAGACTTTCCGACGAGCACAACACTGTATACGTCAATACAAACAATCAACAACTTACAAAGCTATAAGCTGCTCAGTGGATCGTTTGATGAACCTATTTTAGACAAGCAAGTTATCAATCTAACCAATCATCAAACATAACAAATACATGATATCCCTTAAAATGTATGATGAACTGACTTTTGAAGAACGCAACACCGTATACGTCAAATCGCCATAATATCATCAAAAGATACTATACAGTGGAATATTTGGTAAACTGATTTTCCAATGAGAAATGATGACACAGATTGATTGAGTGTAGAAATCGGTTTATATTAAACCTATAATAGCACTGGGGGTAAAATATCACGGATCAATGGTGCTATACACTCCATATTGAATATGGCAAAGGAAAATATCAGAGATTATGAATGATGATGTGAAGACTATTGGGTTTGTGCTTATGATATTTTTTTTTACAAATACCTATGATGAAACCTTACATGTGTATGTATTGCACATTTGTAAAGTATAATGCCAACAATTGATCCAGCCACGTCATTTTGCTCTTGGTTGGATATTGACCTCTTTCTCGGGCATCAAAATATAATATTGTTTTGATATGCCAACAAGTGATGCAGTCATGTCTTTCTGCTCATGGTCGGATATTGACACCTTTCTCTAAGCATTAAATGATAGTGGAAGATGTTTCAAGGGTATCAGAACGTAGGAAAGGGGTATGTACGGTTGAAAACGTGTACCTAGGAATTTATAATCTATCACCAAGATACATGTCCCTGATGAATACCTATATCTTTATAATTAACAAGTTGACAGTTGGCAGATAGACAGATTTACTCCACTATATCACGCAGTACCATCATAGGACAACGACATGCAATGATTTCAGCGTTCATCATGCTATGATTTGATTGCTGTCCACATACTACATTCACGTTAGGGAAGAGCATCTCATTGTTCTGATTGGAGATTGAACCATACCCCTGTGCTACAGGAAAAGTTCCCCCATTGCAGACTGCATATGGGGGACAAATCATAGACAAATCATGTGTCTCGGTTCAATCTATCATTACTTATTTGAGTGACTGACATTACTTTTTAATGGGCAACAGAAATTTCATTCTTATCTTATTTAACTGAAGGTGTTGTTTTTTATTTAGCTCTGCAGCAACGATTTGATTTTACAAAACTAACCAATTACCGGTACAACAAAATCCTTTATTTGGTCGCTGCAGATAACTAGGACGTTAAACACCATTTAATTTCATTGCATTAGATTGCATAACGAAAAATAACCTTTACATTATTATTGGACGTTGTTAAGCCTACCTATTACCCTATTAATAAACAGAAAATTTTTATTTGCTTATTATGATTATACACATTAAAGTGAAATGATCTGCATTCCACAATAATAGTTTGTTGATTTCGTAATCAATTGAAGAATGGCAGGAAAATTATATCATAATTGCTAGTGTAGAAACAATGATTACATTACAATTTATGTAAGGACAATTTGTTGTAAATGATACTGGGTACAAATCGTGTTTAGTGTTATACAATCCTTGGTTTGACAGACTTGTTAAATTTATTACAATTCTGCACGATAGCACAACAAGAAACATTCATTTAACATACACTGAGTTTGAATGAATTGAGAATTAAATCAACGTAACAATAGAATCAATGGTTTGGTGTTGAGGTGAAATATATTCTTGATATGATACTCTTGAAAAGCAGCAAACAGTCATATAACATGCACTACATATATTTTAATTGAAAATCAAATGAACACATTATTAGAAACGGTTGTGTGGTTACTTTCGTTACTTTTGATATGCAAGTTCTGGACATAATATTCGTCCTCTGTTCTTGCATTTATTAGTATTAAATGCTGCGTGTAGATCTACTATCCTTAGTTATTCTTGCTTGGTAGATTTACCAATGAGTATTTGACTTGTTGAGAATACAACAGCAAATGTCAAGCTTTGCAAATATCTTCTTTTGAAAACCTCCCAATCCTGGCAGATGTCACATCGGTACCATTCTCAAACACAAATGTCAGTACATATCTTTAATTGATTACACTTATTCATGTTCAATTCCAGAAACGCCGACTTTCAAAGAAAGAATAAGCTGTAAAAGTATAATATAAATAAAGGAAAGAAAGAGAGAATGAAGTGAGTTGAAGTTGTGATAAATAATTTAAAGAATTAACGACGTAAGAATGAAATGTTATTACACTATACAATACAGTGGTATTATCCACGGTACAATGTTTTTCAATAACATTAGCTCTCAACCTCTCCCACGGGAAAGAAATAGATGCTGTTTCTACTCTCAAGGCCCTGAGTGACCGACTTTTTGATGCTTTTTTCGGTCTTGCAGATGTGCCTATAATCTTCAGCTCCGCCTTTTAAGTAATAAAATATCAGTGATTGTAATCTGATCAAAACATTGTTTTACAAACTAATTGTTCACTTAGCCTATACACCTTAAAAAATTGTCGATTGGGCTGAATTTTTAGTCAAGACGCATCATTGCATTGGAAACTTAAACTACGTGGTGATATTGTGCAGATATTTCCAGTAAACTAACTTTATCAATAAAAATTTATGGAAGAGAAGTTTTATTTACATTTGGATTATTAGAGAAAATCTCTAGGATTAAACTTCCAGAGGAGGAATTAGAGTTAATATGTGATAAACTCCATCTCTTAGCTTCTACTAAAAGCCGTCGATTTATGAGACACTTGAGAATAGTTTTAATTTTTTATCGGTAGACAATAAGGCAGTATTAAGACTGAAGGAGACCAATATAAAAGTACAGGTCAAGGTCACATGATTGAAGTCATTGGTGTACCATAAAAAAGGATGAGACTGGTGGAGTCAAACTATGCGCCTTTAAGTGCAAATATAGCAAAACTTTCGGACCGAAAATGCCCTCCACATAAATACACCGATGTTAATAGTTTTTGTAGAACAAAAGGGCATCAGTATATGTACTTAATGAATCTGAGCTCCATTGCGATACATTCTTCAGAAACCTTGAAGTTCTTATTTTCCTCCTACTATCGATAAAGACTTCCTTATTCCATGTTTGGACTGCTGACATCAACTCGAGCACAAAACGGCATTGAGGCTAGCTAATGTTTCATTGGACAGTTGACGTGCCTTCCGTGTTACAAACTCGGAGCCTTTTACCTCCACCGGAAACCACTGTATTCAGTCCAAGAAGCACTCGTGTTTGTCACGTGCGAGTCAATCAGCAGTGCGCATACCGGAAGTTGTATACCTGAAATAGCCGATACCACTAATGTTGTTTGTCCTTTCAAGCCATTAGACATGTGGCAGATAATTCCACTTACGAGCATCGGTTTGCTCAAATGAGTATGTGTTGTATTAGTATCCGTCTTCAAAACATTGCCAATTCCACGGTAAGATAATCTGAAAAGGTCATAGGACGAGAATGAAATACGGAAATCAGTTATATCTATATAGTTAGTAATAACGTTCAACGCGTTTCTGATTAGGCTTTGAAATAAAATCTATACACACTGATAGATATTCGTATTCACCCCTGCATTTATCAACCGGTACGGGGCTATACTGTAGAGTTTGCATTGCCAATTGCCTATTTTTTTAATAATATTCTTAACTTTTTATCTAAACTAATGTGACTTCATTTCAGACCATATTGAGTGTGTTCACCATCAATTGCTTCCATTTCAATCGTCTTTCCTAAATAGTTTATATAATTGCTTTCTTTCTTTTGTAGATTTAGAGTTTTTAGAATTGCGAAGTTTTGTGCATTATATAAATTAATGAAAAATGTGCAGGAATTTAAAACGAAAGTAAATATTATCTTAAGATTCACGAAAAGAAACTCTTGAGACTGAACAGAAAGGATATTAAATCTAGCAGGAACAGTTCTTACTTCATTTCTTCTATTCAAATAGTCATTTCCGTTTCTACGCACTTACACAGGAAGTAGGTAGAGAGGTAATAGTCTCGCAGTTGGAAGAAAATGAGATTTGATTGGTTATTTCTAAGATTTCCTGGTATGAAGAATAGATGTTTAAAATGCTTGGTAATGGACAGGAAATCATTTTCCATGTCACATCGAGTTTCTTTTATTGGATCTTATTAAATTTGATCACAGGAGGATTCCGTGCTGATAGCGACAAGATTAGGGTTGATACTGATTATTTAGGTCGACGATACAATGAATTGGCACAACCAAGCTTTAAAGGGATATGTTCACTAAATTTTTAGCTGGTCTAATCCGTAATAATGTTCCAAACTCTCCCTCAAAATTTAAGCCTTCAAATCTCACTGAATCCATAAATATCATCGTTTGAAAGTCAAAAATACGACTCGTCATGTAGTAAGACTATGAGTTATATAGAACACCCATATACAGAAAATGAAAGACAAGAGTTAATGCACTGGTATAATTGAAGGGATTGTGTGATTTTTCGGCAATTCCAGTAAATCTGAAGGCTATTTACATAAATTCAAGGCCCAAATCGCTCTTCGAAAATGCTGAACATTTTCCTTTAAAGAATAGACTACGACTCAGTTAATGGCCGCCAGTTCAAACTTGCTGCAAAACACACATGGATATAAGCAAGTGGAATTGCAATTTTGGAGGTTATTGAAATGGAAAGACATCAACAACGCCAAATTTGGATGTTGTATATGAACAATGATAAAGGCACTCAACCCCTAATAATTTGTATAAAGATAACGAAAACCAAGTACTAACGATCCGAATCGCAAAACGAAACTCGAAATCCAAATAGACATTTTGACGAAACAAAGGTAACAGCTTATGTACCTTTTCTCAGAGAAATTATATCAATCATACATGAGAAAGTATTTCATAATGAAAAGTGGTATCAAGTGTCTATAAGAGTAAGCATACCCTGCCTTGCACCACAACATCTCCAGGAGCAATATCCATGGACATGTCAACAACGTTTCCCGTGCCCTCGGGAGTATCGTAGCAGTTCTTACACCAAGAAGGCAGCGATATGAACACTTTTTCATAACTTGAATATATACTTATATCTCCATGGAAAGTGAGCCCGTGTCCAAACGAAGAAGATTCTAAATATTCACAGTGATAGTTAAGGAAATAGAATCATTCTCATTACACTAATTGTAGGCTATTATCTTAATAACAGCCCTGGTAATGTATGTAGATTATCATGTAGGTACGACTACAGACATCTCATTATTCTATTTCGCAATATAATGAAGGCCTTGTACAACAACAATATTATTATCACATCATTTACCATGTATATTGTTAGTCATAACTGTCAATATTTCATATATGATTATAATTGTCAATGTTAAGTTCCAATTTTACAACAATATGGCTAATTTAGCACTAATTACGCCGTATCCGATATTTTGTAAATTTGAATAGCGGCATTTTGAATAAAATTGCATCCAACAATACCAAATGGAAACTCTTTACAAGGGCACACATTTTAAAAACTATAAAGAGTTCAAAGCATAGAGCTTTTAGGATTGCAATTGTTTAACTAAGGCAGAACTATGTACAACAGTAGAGCACCATTAGCTGTACTAGAAATGAAAAGGACGATGAGGGGAAGACGCTCCTGTGCCTAAAACTTATTTATGAGTAATAATTATTGGTGGTGTATCTTGAAAATGTAACACGACATTTAAAAGTGACGGAGTATAAGTCTCTTCATTACCTTCGAAAAGCTCTTTTGAGCCTTAATGTGTCAATACATTTTAGTTCTGGAAAAATATACCAATTGTTCCAACCGCTACCTGAAAACACAATGCTTCTCATATTCTCAACTATACATTACTTTTAAAGAGATGAATCGAACTCTAAGTGTAAATATATACATATTCCACCTCGGTACATACAAACACTCAAAGTTCCTTAATTTCCGTTTCTATCTCCAGCCATATACAAACGACCTGGTTGTCTTCTACTTCAAGTAGCACTGGTTTCCTGCGATATGTAATTCAATGCATGTCATTTCAAATCCATATGCAGTTTCCACTACTTGAACATAACTTGTTTGTTATTGTAAGATATGGTAAAGTTTAGAAAACTTAAAACATTGATTCATCAGACAATGCGGAAATGGTTGTGTAGAGTATGACGTTAAAGGAAATGACAAAACTAATTCGGTGCACAAAAATTTATATTGAAAACCAACTTTAAAAACACGACACCCACTTCCGTTAGTGGATAACAAACGGGTAATGAAAAATGACAATTCAGATTTATTTTGTCTTGTCGGAATGCTTTGATGCCTGGTTAAACACCGTTAGCCTGAATGCCATGTTTTCAATTTGTGAAATCGGACCTTTCTGACTTTTTTTAGAACTATGGGAAGGCTAGATACAACCATAAGGAGCTAAAGCTTAGGAGGATTGTGTCTAGCTCTGACAGTAGAGCCTACAATAGCCACATGAGCACTAAACTTTAACCTCATAAAATAAAACGTAACACCCAATTATTTGGGGTTTTTAGGTGCGAAATATTTGTATAAAAGGTTCAATACTATAATCCTTCCGGTTCAATAAACAGATTACAATTCTTGACATTCCGATAAACAAACAATAAAATAATAAACATATTTAGATAAATCTATTGTATATTACACGAATTTAATAAAACTGACGAATATTTCACTAGTCATCAATACATACCACAAATATTTATTTAAAAATCATTTAAATTTCATGATTTTGATTGACACCTCGTTCCATATCTGACAGCAGCTTATTATGGATTCCATTTAAAAGGATTATTAATACAACGTTTCAACAAATTTCATCAATGTTTTATTGTATATTTATTTAGCAATTGTTGGGTTAGTAACTCTGAATCCATGTATGTTTCCATCTGACGTATTACATTTTTAAACGACGTTTCGACAAATTACAAACAGTTGTAGGGTTAGTAATTTCTAAATTCGTGTCTGCTTCGATTAAACGGGTTTGCTCACAAGACGTCTTCAGTCGGGGTATCTCCACTGATATTCGCTAGAGGAAACATAATTAAAAGATTAAACCTACATCTTCATCCTAAAGCCTTGAGATTTGAATCCTCTCATAGTGTAATAAATATGCAAACAAAAAGGCTTTGAAACTGCACAAGAAGACGAAAGTCAAAGACGCTATTTGTTTCTAAAGCCTGGAGGCGAACATGTCAAGTGAATAAAGTCCTTTGATCTATTGGCTTTTGAATTGAAATGTTCTTCAAGTTTTATAAAATACCATCTCATGTTTCTACATTCGGCAGCTGCCTCAACAAATCGATGTTTTTCAGTATTGATATCAGAAGGATTATGTAAGCTAAATAGAGTTCGGTTCTAATTTCTAAAGTGGATACGGTGTGACGTACAATACGGAATGTCAAAAGTTAGTAGTTCAGCATCAGTCCCAACCAGTACCTAGAGTATTTGCTTCTTCCAAATTCTACTGTTTCGAAAACTATATATCACTGACCGCATCGGACACCAAACCTCGCTTATTTCGCACAACGTTAATTAACCAGCATCGACATTGGTCGACAAATACCTCTCACAATTTGTCAGTTGGTAATAAAGCGATTTTTTTCACGCAGTTGTAACTTTCCAATGCACTCGCTTTGTAATTTTTTACGGACAATATTTTGAAGGTGTAAGAGAGTATTGCACCTGAAAGAACCCCCTCCGATTTTATAATACAGCAAGATTAATGTGTACAAAGCCCGGGATATTGGGGTTATTATACTTACATGTACTACGATATGCCCTGCTGTACTTGAATGGTTCCCCCTGTCAGTGATGCAGGTCGGAGGGGCTGACATGGAAAAGCGTCTAGTCGTTCGGATGGGACAATAAACCGAGGCCCCGTGTGCTATTGGCTGTGCACGTTAAAGATCCCTCGACAGTTGGAAATCGAAAATAAGAGCAGGCTAATGCCGCTGTCCTGGCAAAATTTCCTTCATTGCACACTGCATGGCGGTTGCCTGTCCTCAATTAGCCCATATAGGTGCAGAAAGTAGGACGTAAAACTCCATTCATTTCATTTCATTTGTACTTGAATGGATAGGTGCTACAGCATCTAACATATCACATCTGAAGACTTGAGAGATACTAAGGTACACTATAACGCCTTGGCAGAACTTGTGAAGTTCTGAGTGTTTTGAGAGCAAAACATTGCAATGGCAGGCTGTAAAAGCTTATTGATTCAAAATGACATTGTGAAGACTAAATAGGTTACTGCACTCGAAGGAACGCTATGATGCCTGGGCAAACTTGCAAAATGAGATCATCCGTAGCAAGACATGACAATGACCAGCTTCCAGCCTCGAGTGTCTCTCAGGTTACACCGACCCTGAAGCAAGTAAGAAAATAAGATGAAATATCGACAACTACCTGAGATTATACCTGTTAGTTATGATTATAAACATAAAGAAGTTGTTATAACGAAAGGTTTGTTTATTTTCCCAGTTCATCATGGGTTCAATAAACATAATATTTACACACGGTTTATATTCTATATTGGTAATCATATACAATTACATCTAGTTTCATATTGTTTGATAGATAATCAGGCATGTTTCAACGCCTCTATCATGTTATATGATACAAATCAATCAAGCTAAAGTTAGATTAGATGCGTGCTATGCTGAATTAAAAGAGACTCTCAAACCAAAATAATTCTTCAGTGTATACATGTACTTTTAACACAACCAATTCCATGTACTTGTTAATTGGTGTCGAAAAAGTATCCAATAAGTGATGGATGCAAGCAGTTATGATCCCACCAACACCTTTTGGCAGTTATGCATGTACTTAAAAAGTACAACAAAATACAGGGTTAAATTGAGAAGAAATTCTATTGAACCTTAAAAACCTGAATTTTGTGAATTATAATGTTTCAGGAACCCCATATATGAGGCATTGGAACTGTATTCTGTATCTCAGTTGTTGTTGAGGAACTGTAGGCGATATTCCAAATTGTCAATCATGATATCAAAATAACATGTTTGTCAACAGAATCAAATTGAGCATTATAGTTATATTTAATCAATGTACAATTTTCAGGATAGAAATAAGAAAAAAAAATGACAAACAAATCTCTTACTGGACAGCAATAAACACTACTCTACTGCGCTTATCGGCGAGGAACTGCCAAGTTTCGAATTATCATATATGTCAGCATTGATGTCATCAAGATCAAATAAAGCATAGTTACATTTAATCAATGATCGCTTTTCAGATAGGAAAAAACATATAAGTGGACAAACAATTCATTAACTGGACAGCAATTAACTTGTATCGTGAACATACTCTAATGTACAAATTCAATTAACAATCAAATTAAGAATCGTCCAGTGTAATGGACATCATATCTTATATGTTTGTTTTGTCATCAGCATCAGAAAACATCAATTGTGACATGCGTAGAAATAACGATGCTATGATAATGTCTTTTTCAGTTTGTTTTCTTTGCGAAATATTATTATGATAGAGTTGTCTTTTGCCTCTCATTAGTTGTTAAAAGACAATGTATGGTGACCAGATGGTAAAGCCCAATCAAGGATCTCTGTATCGCTTTTCAAAAACACGTAAGTAAGCACAGGATTAGAGTGCATTAAATCAATTTCAAGACAAACTCACAACCTGCTTCGACAACCTTGATTTGAACCTACGTTTACTTAAGTTATTCTTCTTTGTCAAACCAAAGTGCAGACGTCTCTGCTTACGTGTAGGAAACAGTTCTACTGGGATGTATCATGACAGACCATCCAGTCGAAGTGGTCTAAGAAGATTAGATGAAGTATCTAGAACATTGTCATACGTTAACAGTGAAGTAGATATCAGAAATTGAAAACAAATTAATTCCACATATTCTCTTTGATATTCATTGTCCACTCTTGTTACCTTGTTATGATTATACACCGCTGATGATTAGAGTGGTTTTATACAAGCTAACGGTGTCGGAATTGAGATACGATCACAGCAATAGTAGAAATGAAATGAAATGAAATGACATGGAGTTGTCTGCATCTGTATGGTCTAATGAGGACATTTTACCAGTACAGCTTCATTAGCCTTCTCTTATTTTCGATTTCCAGCTGTCGAGGGATCCTTAACATGCCCAGCCTGTAGCACACAGGACCTTGTCCCACCCGAACGACTAGGGGAAACCAGGTTGAAAATTTCGAAGGTTTCATCTCGACCCATGCCGGGATTGAACCCTTGCCCCCCAGGTTAGCGAGTAGCCGAGTATGCGTGTAACTCACAGAGCCATCGCGTTTAGAAGCTACTCCAAGAAACGACATAACGTAAAAGACATCTATCAGGACAATGATTTAATATGTAAGAGTAACGTTGGTAAGCGCAGTGATTTGAAAACGAAAGTAAAATGAACAGTGAATATTTAATTGCCATGCAATCATGGCAAACACCATTGCTGTCTTTTCCAGGGGATGTTGCACTATTGTACTACTGTCAACTAATATAGAACAAAACAGCAGAGTATATCGTATAAAATATTCAACGACGAGTAAAAGCATGTCTGGTGTAAAATGCTTTCTAGTTTACATGGCAACTTTAGAACTTTTACCCACTCATTATCGTTTAAGACATGAGAAACATATAGAAAAACAGACATGTACTCTCAATATCGGAATTCACAACGCCTAAGCTTCCTAATTCTTTCAAATGTAACCCACATGCGACTAAACATTTTTTTTAATAATTCTATGCAACCTATTACCAACAACCTTGATCAAGTCGTCAATTGAAGCGGCTGTAATCAGGTATAGTTTCCTATATCATTTAGCTTTGTTTTGGAAATAACATGACTAGTTAACCAGAACCTATTTCCTAGATCAAGTCGTCAATTGACGCTGGTGATGTTATCAAGTATTTGTTGTCTATAGAACCAATTTCTAACATAATGAAACACTGGTTGATAGAATGTACACAATACACCGATAATTCACGGTTTCAATTTCAATGTTATACAGAAATCATTTATGTCGAAATATGTCATATTAGTGTTACAATTATAAGTCTACAGTAGGTAAGAGCAGTACAAATCGATAGGTTTAATAGTGTTTATGCATTGACGAAACAATGTTTTCTGTATATATATAACACGTGCTTTGCTCGTCCCTAAACACAACTTTAACTTAGATCAAAAACAAAACATTTAGAAATATTTCTACCAAAGACATTTCCTTAATGGTAACAAAGTAAAACTGTAGTACTGGTGTACTAAGGAAAGGTTTCGTGGATACAAACACAGTTGTCTACCCTTATACTGAATGAACCTATTATAGTCTGGTCCCGGGAGAAAATTATTTCCAAGAATCAAATAGCGGAAAGCAGACGTTATCATAGACGTGAAACATAATAAGCCCAGGGAAGCGTGGTGCAGATATCGTTGATGATCTGCGATTACGCTATACAGGATACGCATCTTACGTTTTTTTTTAGTAGCTACAAGATCTACAATGTAAAGGGTTTCGGAAAGGGGGAATAAGGAACCGGACTTCTTCAGAAAGCAAAAAGTCTTAAGATAAAAAAACAAAATGTGTAAATTATCGTAAAAAAAAAACTTGTCAGTCAGGCCTTGATGAAGGAAATGACGGAAAGTGAAAGGTGCAATTCTGGGTGTACGCGGTATATTTCAATAGAACTCTCTCTAGGGAACTGAAATGAGGTAATAAAAAGTAAACTTACAATGCTTCGTTATCAGAGGCCATGTTTGTTTATTTCACACCGGCAACTTTCTGTTGTTTATTCCATTAAATAGTAATAAAAATTCCTTTATTCTATGTCATTCATGGACAAACAAATACAACCATTCCTGATTGACCGACTTTATCACACCTTGATGATTAGAAGTGGAATCAAAAGATGTCTGATTTATTTAATAATTGATAAGTCTTGCTTCTTGCCAGTTGATAATAAACCTGATATTGTCACTTCTAATTGGTTTATTGACTTTTTAATAGCTCACTATAGTTTGAGAATAAGAGAATATCCGCTAAACGTTTAGGGTAGATGATCGATGATCTTTTGAAACCTTTTACATAGGTTTTAAAAGGTTAATATATTTCTTTCTTCATAATTGTTTTACATGTCAATTGTCTTTTTCAGAACCATTGCAATATAATTGGCTCTTCAAGTTAATATCCCGCAGATCGAACATCCGACCAACGTTAAAGGCCAAACATTTTGTATAATCCCTCGAAATAACAATAAATATAGTTAATAATCACATTGAGCTAGATATTGATATATTCATAAACTCATATTATTTCTTTCCACTTCGTTAAATCCTACATGTAAGCATATTAAACTTTTAAAGGAACATCCGCTATATCGTATATGGTATTAGTCTTATAAGCTTCTCATTGTTCTTACGCCAACAGCTAAACGTGTTCTATCCAATAAGATACAATTACAATAATATATTGGTTTTTAATTAAGCCTGTTTATATTGTATTTATCGATGCATATCACATGAGTGTCGACGATCTTAGTCTTATCATTTGTTGAGTTCAACTAATCATCCATGGCATAACGGAACGAAGATGGAATCATAACTTCCCTTAATGACAGATCACAGATAACAGCACCTCCCTTCATTTTTGATAGTTCCAGTATGTTTTTGTTTGTGTTTTTTGCTCTAATATCAATTTCATAGACGACGTTTATGATACCCGACGACATTGCGCTGGTTATTTCAACGATGATATATCAATAACATAGCATGTTGATATTCACATTGTTCAAAGTTGTGTTCGTAGTGCTGCACTTCAAAAGGTCCTGAAATTATTTAAGTATCTCTAGACATTGACATGCTTTTACCTGATACACTCAATTGTTCCATAAATTGTTTCATTAATCTTCCTAAAGTTATAAGAAAACTTGACAACTCAAATGATACAGATATGTCATATTGTTGCCGATATTATCGCACAATGCACACGGTAGTGATGAATTCACCTAACTATTGTCTTAAAATCTCAGACAACCATTTCCAATTTCAACTCATTAGAACCGTGGACAATGACAGCTGAAGTTCTCAAATATATGTATGCACAGACAGAAATGCCACAAGCATCAAACAATCCAGCCCACAAGCAGGCAACTCCCAATACACACGTTCTACTCTACTCCCACCACAATCCTATAGTTTGTTTAACTTGGATACATACAGACCACGTGTTTTCCGATACCTCCAGGCTTCTATAGAACAGTTCTTACTGTTATCTTAATACTCAGGTAGAAATCGACTTTGATTGGAACTCAGTCAATACTTGATGCATCGAGAACAATACAACGTTAGGCTGTGATAATGTCAATATCAATATTAAAATGTTACGTAAAGATGCTGACGAACTATTGTCCTGGCGTTTTACAATTTCTTTTTGTGAACGCATTGCACCAAAAACTGAAGTATATACATGTTACTCTGTAACAGGAGCATATTGCTAAATTCTTTGAATCCTTTTATTAGGTGTTATGTCGGTACAACATCATACGAACATACCTTACAACTTTACACGTTTCGTTCATGTACACATTGTCATGTTCCTTCTAACAACGATTTTCTAATTTCTCATCATTTTACAGTTTTGCACAACATTATACAACCGTATTCAGAGTGTTCATGCTTTGCAATTAAACATTAGGTTTTCAAGAAATACAAAATACAGGTACTTCGAATGGTCCATTCTTTCTTATAATGTTCAAGTATGCAATTAAACCTTATAACACAAACGCATTGGATGTATAATTTGAAACCTTCACAATAATGTTCATTTTTTGAAGTCATACTTACATATCAAATAGATTCATGTCTTGTACCCATGAATATGCATGTATAAACTTTTTAAACAGGAACAGGTGCTCCCGATTTTCCAACATTAACCAGGTACCATAGTCAGGTATTAACGATTCATATTTTCACAATGTTAACAGTCTGCCATTCTGACACAATCCGTATCAAATGCCAACATTTACTATATCCGTACGTATAATTCATTAGTATATCCTACAGCAGTTCCATCATATCGACTAGCCGAGTGACTGAGTATATTAAGGCATGCTATATGATGTAAAAATATACTGATAGTTTAAAGTCGATAATCAAAATCCAATATATTATTAATACAGTACAATTCTTTATATGAACAATGACAACACGTATTTTTTTTACCTGAAGTGATCTGAAAGTCGTGGATGTGATAGGGTGGAAGTGGTCTAAAGGCGACCCTGAGACGAAAAGAATCTAAGAGTAACTTGCTATCAGCTGTGCATTCTCTACTTTAGTACTTTCTAGCCAATGTAAGACTCTTTGACCTGAGCGATACGGACTTCTCTATGTACGATTCGCTCTTGTCGAGAGCGATGGATGCAATGGGATCCTCGAAAGCCATCAAATAAAAAATTGCTGGATTTCAGTCGAAATGTAAAAGATAAAATAGTACAAAAGCGATCATCTGAATGATTTACTCTTTTTTGGGGGGAATGTGCTTATACATTTATAAGAGAAATTCTAATCTGAACGTGCTGGTTATCAAGTAATATAGAAAATAGGCCGCGGTACAGAACCAATATATTGTGAATATATTATTTCTAATCTAACTCAACGATTTAAATGCTTCAAATGCTAATATAGACACCATTAACAGGATAAATCCATGGTTTTATAGACAATCTGAGATGTTAACAAGTTTGAAACTGTAATCTGATCGAATCTAAGTTGGTCTCAACTGTCAGCCTCTTGTTTTAAAATAATACCTTCATCGTCTAGACTGGAAGCGGATTTCACGACAATCGGAAAATGTCAGGTACAAAACAGGTATCAAATATCTTTTAGAAAGCGATTGATGTCGTGTTATCTTCGTGGTTTATTGGGATAAGTGAGTGTTCGATTAATATGAGAAGCTCCTCGACATGTGATGATGGGTATGGCAATGTAACAACAAAACACAAAAAGATATAAATATATGATATAGATGATAAATATAAAAGAACATTAGTTCAGAAAAACATTCTCAACATCAACCCTACAAAGGAGAGTGTTGTCTTGAACACAATCCCACCTAAAAACATCCCACGGATTGCACAATGTATGATGGCCCGTCTTCAATAACCCAATAGAATCAGAAAAGTAGGATGTAAAACTCCATTTCATTTCTTTATACAATCTCCGTATTCGAAATGTTTCAACATAATGCTTTTGAATATGTCACATCCAACGTTAGACAGTTTCTTTGTTTTTCAAATCAAATCTACTCTATTCAGTTATTACGTTAGGACGATAATAATATAGAGTCTGACAAGATAACAATATACTATAAAATAACGGTATATTATAGTCGCTCTGATGTAAATAACTGTCATTTTAAATCTAATAAAAAGACTATTACTTCGTTTAGGGGGATATTCAATTCAATATTACAGCAAATCAGATACAGAGCAAATCAGATACAGGGCTAGTCAAATACAGGGCTAGTCAAATACAGAGCAAATCAAATATAGGGCTAGTCAAATACAGAGCCAATCAAATACAGGGCCAAATCGATTCAATCCAGCAAATCAGATAAATATTTTCCAAATTTTTTCTTTCAGCAGTATGTAGAGTGAAAGGAAACATCGAGTGACGACCAGTGAAAAGTTCTACCAAAGTCCTTATTGTGACTTTGTGGGTAAAATATACATCATATAATATTACGTCTTGATCAACACACATTTCTGATATGTGGTTGAGATACCATTCAGACATTTGTATACCATATTAATAATAAGTTAATAATGTTTATAGTTTATATTGATATAATTAGAATTAGAAAAAATCTCAGTTAATCTCTTCACCTCTCTATTACACTTCATTTCCGTATCTCTAGAAACTTCATTGACTATTGATGTTCGCTTGGAACGGCTCAAGTTTGACCACATATTTTACTATTCTCGGTTCCTACAGCACTGGGAGAGGTGTTACATAATTTATTTCCACCAAAAATTAAAAATGTCTCAAGTTTGACCACATATGTAACTCTGTTCCTACAGAACTGGGTTCAGTTCCTAGCCTTGTGCTTAAGATCAATTTTGTGCTTAAAATTCTAAGTCGACTAGAGTCTCTGCAAGAATTAGTATGAAAATCTCAAGTCGAATATCGAACTTTGACTTAGTTAAATGCTAGGAACCGGACCCAGGAAGAGTTATATTTTTTATTTTTACTACACAAGTTTTGCAGGAATAGAAGTACACCTATTATGAAGCTGATTTAACGCTTTGATCGACTAAAATGCAGCTTATCAAGCTTTTCACAATGTTCTACGAAGATCATTTTCAAACTCAAAACTAATCATCGCGAATCAAACCTCAACAATAGCCAGTCATAAGGCGATAAGAACAGGTATAAAATTAATTACAAACTGAAGGACATATATATAAACAGTAATTATTGTCAATACGGTCATTGCTTTGCGTCCAACAGAAAAAGGTATTTCGCTTATCTTTTGATGAAGTGTTTTTTGGGATTTTTTTTTTGTTGGCAATATGTTAGAGCGTCATTTTGTTTTATGAGGTTCTTAAGGGGACTTGTTCTAAGACAAATTTGGGGATCTTTCTTGGATGATCCATACCCATTTATAGCTGGATCAAGTGGAATTTTCACTGAAGATGACTTATTCTAGGATGTCGGGTTTTAAGGTAACATATCAGACTCCATAAGTGTACATACGCCATGGAAATATACAGAAAGCCATCACAATTAGACCACAACCAAGATAACAATACACATTGTTTCTGAATAAATTTTTAAAGCTGAATTTAGCTTGTATAAAAGTCATACCGGAAATTACCTAGTATTCGTGATGAGTGTCGTAGATCTTTTTAATGATAATAGTTTATTATAGTTCCAAACAGTGGTAACTGTCATCAATATAATGTATCTTATCTTTTGTCATCATGCAAAGGTGTTCCCAATTTAGTTGTGCCAAGGTAATTAGATTAAACTACTAGATTGAATGTATGAACAAAACGAATGACCTTGAATAAATATTGTTGAGTAAAATTATATCGACCCAGCCGTAAAAGTATAAAAATAAAATCAGGGAAAAATCATTGCAAAACGAATTTGCCAAGGACCAGTTGATGAATATGTATCCTCTAGAACCTGGGTTTTCAACTTGGGGGACATGTCCCAGACTGGGGACATTTGGACATTCTCCAGGGGACACAAACTGATCTATAGGTCTGAAAAAATATGTTATGCTTTGTATTGTAACACCAGTGTTGACTGCCGCAACGACCACAATTTAAGTTACAAATTTGAAACGAAAAAAAAACGATTATGTCATGCTTTGAAATTGCCTGTTTTTAATTACTTCTGCAGACAATTCAGGGGACATGATCATTTCCGTACGCATTTTTGGGGACATTTTAGAAAACCATTTGAAAACCCACGCTCTAGAACTAGATGGTAAATCTTTCTTGATTTGTTTCTGATAAATAACTAAGTTTATTTACTTCTGTTTCGAATATCAAGGGTGTATATTCAGAACGATATGATTTACATGTTTTGGCAACCAATTTTGACTATAGATGTATACCCATTAATATAAACCTTGTTCAACTGAAGTGTTTTTCTATACCTAACATTAAAAAAGTTTAAAATCAATGGTAAAGAAGAAGTGAGAGAGTTAAAAGAAGAGACAGACAAATGGTTAAAAATCAACTTGTTTCACAGATTCCATAAAACTTCCAGTTTAAATCATTACTTTAACAACTCTCGGTCTTTAACACTCGATAATACTAACACATCATTGTCGACTTTCAGCCAAGGCAAAAAGTCAACAGCAATTTCCGTTATTAGCCATGTCATTATATATCATTGGAGGGAGAAGAGTGTACAGTCCGATAGAGATGGAAGATAAGGTGTCATGCATATTAAAATTGCATTTAATCACATACACTAGCTTGACGACAACTCTGGCCCTTCTACCTAGTCCTAGTTGTACTGGAGTACAGTTTTGTATAGATCTTTTGCTGGTGTATACGTGTCCATTTAGAGATTAACATACATGTATAGCATAATTAGAGGCAAAAATTATTATCCAAATTCAGACATAAATTAGATCAGGTCTGAACATACTGCTACATTTAAACGTACCAGAGGAAGTGACAATTGTAGCATCCTTATGATTAAATGATACATATATTCGATTTGGTGTTGGAGACTGCATACATACTACATGTACAAAAGCAACATATTAGAATGAAATTAAAATAGCAAAACGTCTCGATAATGATTGTAATGCTGGTAACATCAGCGTACAATGAACCATCTTAGAACACATTTATTGAATACAACTGCAAGATCTCAAAGAATCATCCTAAACAGTAGAGTGCATGTTTATGTAGTCTTATAATTACAAATTTCACACTGTTTAAAGTCGAAATCGAAAGCAGTGTGTGAGAATTGAAACAAACGTTGCACTTTTTCTTCGTGAAATAATGTTGGTGAATAGAGAACGAGATCAATAAAACTGACACTAAGTAAATAAATATAAATAATTCAAATTAATAATAATCACTAACAATAAATGATCAATTAACCCAACCCCTTGGGTACCAAAATATATTCCTGGGTCCCCGGGGAACCCTTTCAATCACACATATAATCATGGTATACAGAGTCCTCACCTATTTATTTCACATGGTACTTTATCATCAAGTAAAAATCAATTGTTTTCCATATTATTTGGAAACAGAATCAAGTAGAAATATGAAAGAAAGGAAGAAATGAACAAATACAGTTTTTTTTTTACAATCAAAACTTGTTGATCAGCTCATCCTTGACCAAATCTCCGACATTCAAGATTGAAAAGATTAAGGATTTTCTTAGACTGCCATTGACGTCGCAAAAGGTGGTGGGTGCATACCTAGAAAATTTCCGACGAGACCATTGCCACAGCAGAAAAGTATTTTTTCGGTCGTTACGCACTCTGGTCCATCCCATGACATTTATTCAAGTAGGAAACAGAAACAGAAGGTAAAGACGTTTCTGAAAACAAATCCATCACAGAACAACTAAGAGCAAAACACTTTGAAAGATACCATAGTACCTTCGCAGTTCAGAACTATAGAATATTCTAAGGTAATATTATTAATATTTCACGGTTCATGTTAGCCGTCAATCACATTCTAGCTTTTATTAATAACGATAATATTGTCTTATTGTTTGATTTCCCACTCAATTCTTTCTATATTCAACTATAGTGCCCTGTATTTACAATGTAGCCACAGTACAGTGAAAACAGGAACTTGAAAGGGAAGGAAACGTGGGGTTAAAAATCCATTTATGTAGTTGTTTGAACCGTTTTCTCATTCGACGCACACCGGAACATTTACTTTACTCACTTCAGATATAAAACGTTATTCGTATGTTGAAGTCATATTAAAGGGATTGTAAAGAGGCTTTCTAAACTTTGTGACACTGGTAGCAGCAATTTGCGCCATTCCAATTTTCATTCCAACTTCTGTGGTTCTTGCAATTCAACTTAAACTAACGTGTTTTATGTCGTCACCGCCAATGATCTGCATAGATATCAATAGTTGCTTCCGGTAGATCAGTGAGGGTGACGTCATTAGTTTAAGTGGAATTGCAAGAACCACCCACATCTGAATGTAAATTTGAGTGGCGCAAATTGATGCTATCCGTGTCCCAGATACACATACAAAGTTTAGAAAACCTCTTTAGAATCCCTTTAACGAATTAAATTTTATAGTAGATGGTAATTTTCAATATATTTAATATGACTGACGTGCGGTTGGATAATCTGTAACATGCACCCTAGGACAATCACATGGTATGCAGTGGTAGACATAGTGGTCATTTCCATTAACTTAAATGTCAGAGCTTCAACTTGTTAGCTACAAAAAGGTAAATTGTTCCCGTTCTGTGTGTGTCAATAAGAACTAATTGTCTATTTTGATTCCATACAGGTACTGGGTGGTCAATGTCCAGTGTTATTCCCGTCTGGGTCATTCTATGATCTAAGTTTATCTGATGTAATAATATCCTTTGATCATTTATTATATTCAGACATACTGTCATAATTTATACCTTGATCTCAGTAGTCAAAGAATCGTCATGTGTTTTTAGTCTGGACGCCGATGAGACGAGAATACAGCATATTAACGGCAAGATGATTTGAAAAGTGAATAAAGAAACCAAGTACTAACGATCCAAACCGCAAAACGAACCCCGAAATACAAAAAGACATTTTGACGAAACATAGGTAACAGCTTATGAACTTTTCACATGAGGAATTATATCAATCATACATGAGTAAGTATATCATAATGAAAAGTGTCTAAAAGAGTAAGCATGCACTGCCTGGCACCACACCCGTCTCTTTCCGTCCCTTTCCACAAACTCAAAGCTTGAAATTTTATCGTCTCAATTCAAAACAGTGAGCACTTATGTATATTTTAAGTTAAAACATTTCGGCGTTTGTCTATGCTGTGTTGCTCCTTTCATGGTAAGTAGAAAGGTATCATTTAGCAATGGAAGTGCATAGACATGTACCTTCAAATCACCAACAATTTCAGACATGAAACGAGACTTAAAGGGATTTAAGTGATTTTCTAAACATTGTATGTGTATGTGGTTCATGCAATTCCACTAAAACAAACGGAGGCTACTATTGATATCTATGCAGATCACTGTCAGAGGCAAGAACCACAGATGTCGGAATGGAAATGGTGCAAATTGATGCTATCAGTTTAGAAAACCACTTTACAATCCCTTTAAAGGTAACAAGGAATTATGAAGCCATGCTATATAAAGTGTGGTAATATTGACAGTAAACCTGTTGTTTTATATCACTAAGATCTTGTTGAGACAGATTACAGGTATTACTGTACAGATTATATATAGGATATCATCAACATACAGATAGATTGGTTTATGTTGGACAGTCTAACAAGTAGGTCATTCACCAAAGAAGCTTGCTGTAAAATTAACTTTGCTTGATCTTTCAGAAAATTTGGCGAACAAATATAGCTGTTTAAGGACTCAAAAAAAGATTGTCGTTTACTATCTCCAAACTTCTCGTAGATCTCGGGTCTTAACTCTACGAGAAGCGGTCTATAATTAACGGAACAAGACTCAATGAAAATATGTCCAAGTTTTTATCCAAAATTGATTTGTTCCAAGAATGATTATCTTTCTTGACAGGAAAACAACAATTCAAAAGAATTGCAAACTGCATTTCTTACAACAGTTGATGTCAGTCATCCTTTTTTATTTTAAACAAACAATTACACGTAAAAATACTTTGACTTTGTGAAATGAACGATGTTTTTGTCGGATGACAACTCAAAAAGTTCAAGAATTTAAATGCTATCCATCTTACATTTAACATAATATTAACCCTTTCAGTATCGTAAAACACACTCAAAACTTTTTATCGAAAGCTGAATCATAGACAAAAAAAACGAGATAAAATACTATAAAATTTAGCTTGATAGTGAAAAATTTCAATTTAATTTTATTGGCAAACTTGAAACAAAAATTCAATTTTCAAATTTGTCTTTGGAAATGAGGAATTTCTCGCAACATAACAGAATAATGTAATAAACGAAGACAAAAAGTGATAGTAGAATGAAACTTAATTAAAGTGGGATATTTCAGGGAGAGAAAAAACAGCGAGTGAATTAATCTGGAGGATAGAGATTTATAGTTCAATGTTATTGTTCCATCATTTCTCGAGATCAATTCGGTTTGCCTCATAAACTACAATCAGAAAGACAATTCCTCTCTCGGGAACCTCGTCGCTCGCACTTGTCAACCGACTAGAGTTACTTAACGTCTTACTACAGTCTTTGTCGACATGAGTGTCCGTTGAAGAAAATAAAACCATTGTGATTTTTCTTAGGACACTCATATCATGTAATAATAGACAAACGATCCAGTTCCACAACATAGACATCCATGGGCTTATACAAAAGATAGCAAATGTTTGATGAACAAAAAATTCTGTTGCATACTTCTACATAAACTAACGCACTGGGGCCTTATTTTCGAAAACTTAGCTTCAGATAATTATAGTGTTTTAGGCATCTGATTCGTCAAACACTAAAATCGTTTTTAAATCTAAAATATCCAATCAGAATACTGTATTTCTTAAATTCTAAATATAATCTAATGATTAAGAGTTTTCAGGAATATGGCCCCTGTACTACAAGACGGATTTCTACTTGACGGCATAGAAAATTAATTCGTTGAAAAAACTTTATTTTAAACTTGCTGTATTGGATATAGATATGGTGAAAAGAGAAGTAAAGAATATACATTGGTGATACAATCATTATATCAATAGCAAACGAATGGTCATGGAAAGGAATGTTTCAACAACGGTGATATACAACACATTTTACAAAAAGACAAGAAAAAAGAAGTAATCACGACAAGGATTGAAACTGCAGCAACTTGACTGATCCTCTAACTTAGTTTTTATAGTATTGAATAATGAAGGGATGTAGTTTTTAGGTTCGTAATTTTGAACCAAATTAAAGAAGCAAATTTTGAACTAAATAAAGCATCAAGTTTTGTCTTATATTTTTGGACTTTAGTTAGAATATTTGTTGTATCTAAATACACAAATATTTTGCTGGACATATTGCAATAGCCTACAACCCATTCCCAAGGTCATGAAACCGAAACATTTACCACCCCCACACACTCTAAAAATCCTGGGTCACAATTTCTGTATAAAGCCGTTCATTGTTGCCCAGATATTATTTTGAAATCAAGCTAAACACTGTGACAGAAATCCAGGTGAAGAAAACCAAGAATGGCACATCTATATATACATATCCCTTAGTTGTATGGCATTTCCACGTTCTCTTGTTGCCCATGTTATTTTTTTTTTAAACCAAGGTGTAGGAAGCTAAGAATGGTACTCTTATATATATTGTATGTTCATGCCATTAGTATTTAGAACTGATGTAGCACCTACTTGTCAATAGTCGAAACAATGTTAACAACTAAAACCAGAACAACGGTTGTTTAAAATTTACAGATGTTTAATGTCATTGGCTATAAAGACTATTATAGAACAACACTTCTATCAAACAGAGAAGAAAAGCTTTTAAACGAGGAATATCCGGTACTCACGTCTAAGGTTTGATTTAGATCACATGAAAATAGAATAGTTGTCTTGCTGAGTGGTTAGTTTCTGGTGATAAAACACTATGTTAAGTGGTCTAGTTTGAATTACGACACACAAATCAACAATAATCGGTTTAGTTTGCGTCTAACTCTCATTCCTACGGCAGGTAAACGTGATTTATACCGTTACAGCCTTTCAATAAGTGTTTTGTCAATTTCAGATCTAAATTAAACTTGAGAAGTTCTTTGGTCAGTAGAAGTATCATAATTACGTCTTGCATTGCTGTGGGTAAAAAACAAAGTCCATCGGCAATCTCAATCGGTAAGTTGAGTTGGTAGAAGTACCAACGAATGCCTCGACACGAATCGAATAGTGGTTATGGTAGTCAACAGAAACCGAACCATCGTATATCCATCCCAACCTTGTGGTTGAGCACATGGTTATCTACATCTATTGCTTTATCATTTGTCTCTTTCATTGTCAATAACATCACAATTTCAGGAATAAAGTAAATTTAATAATATTAGAAGAAAGATCCTATTTATTTCCTATTAGAATCTATAAACCTTGAATTGCTTCTCAGGTTTTTTTTAACAAGATTTGATTTTTCATGTCAATTTGACACTTGATCATTATTAATAAAATTACCATGGCAACGAAACAAACAACAGATTATTCTACAAAAACATCAAATTTCAACAATATTGAATTCATCAATCCATTTTTTTATTGTGTGATATTAAGGTCTTACTGAAATTCAATACGACAAAAGTAGCAGAACTGCCTCGGGATATGCACTATACCATTGAGATATATTAAAGGAGGGGTGTGAACCGACAGCGAATGCCGATAGTCTCTTTTTGAACACAGATATATCAATTTATGGTTGGTTGGTAGATGACAACTTAAAGTATGTTTTCAGAAATGAAATGAAATGAAATGGTGTTTTGCGTCCCACTCTTCAGCAGCTATTGGGCTAATTAAGGAAGGGCTGGTCGGACTTAAAAAGACTTTTCCGAACAGATTTCCTGAAACCATTTGTTACAAACAATGAGCAACACTACAGCTACGAAGAGCGAAGATTTCGTTGTTCTAAATCAGAAAATAGTTTCATGAAGTTTTACCAGCTGAAATGTGAAATGTCAAATGTATTGTAGCTTCTGTCAATTATATTGGACTTTAATTTAGATAGAATTTTGGGACCCGGATGAATCGTCCTTTCCAACAGTAAATCAAAGTAAAAAGGTGTAATGAATGCTGTTGGTAGTTAGTTGACTAATGGTCGAAGGACTAATGAAAGACGAAAAGCTAAATAATGTTGATTAACATGCAATAAAAACATGTACAAATTCTAATCAAAGAAATGGATTCCTTTCTTCCATGCTGCAGATTTTATAATTAAAGTTCTTATGAGAATATTGATTATATGTTGTCATAGTAACAGTATTGTTATTTTAATACTTTTTATTACTCCGTATATGTATCGTTTTTAAATAATTCAATACGCGGAATAATTACAATAAAACTTGATGGTTGAGTTTTATATCAATTTCTCTGACTAGGCTACTGCTGACATTCTAGAAAGCACCAGAACAATAGAAACTGAAATTTCACTTCATTTGCTGAGAGGTATACATCAAAAACAATAATGCATTTGACATGACATTTGTTCTGGCTTTACAAACACAGTTCAAATCTTTTGTGAAGCGTATAGTTTTAATTTGAACTTGAAAGACGAAGTTGTATTTCTACTTCAAACAAATGTCAATGAAGTTGATTAATTCGTTTAATGTCGAACAAAGGGATTGGTTAATATAAAAAATCAACCTTTACGCAAGTTAAATTCCTACCATGCACATGTGTTATATTTTATTTTGCAATTTGTCTTAAAATATTCGTTTTAGTATTTGTGACGTTTGATTGAACATTGGAAAGGTGAAAATTGATGCTATCAATGTTTCCGACACACATAAAAAAAAACATCAGTGACAACATCTTTATATTCTCTTCAACCACGTACCCTTGGGCCAATGCTGTACTTTCAACAGTATAACTAACTAAAGCGTCTGTGTGGATGAAAGTTCCAAACCGAGCATGGACAAATTAGGCTATTGGAAAGTGAAAAGCGTCACATGACAACAGGTTTCTGCATGTCATATACTTAATAGAGTGTAATGGGCTGAAAGATATCGAATGGTGCAAAATCGATGCTATCAGTGCTTCCGACATGTATATAAAAAAGAAGATAACCTCTTTACATTCCCTTTAATTGCATAACCAGCCATCGTGAAATAGGATAAACAATGCTGACTCCAGGTAGTTTTACGCTT
The DNA here is from genome assembly GCA_029955415.1 of Lottia scabra. NCBI lineage: Eukaryota > Metazoa > Mollusca > Gastropoda > Lottiidae > Lottia > Lottia scabra. The sequence goes on from JARJEI010000001.1 coordinate 41,199,439, forward strand.
GACACGTTGACATTTAGGTTTTTTTATATTTCAACAAGGCTTCTGTTACTGACGAGAGCTGTAATGAGTACCGGTTATTACAGTAATTGCATTCTGTAATATGATTGATATTCGAATCGAATTTAAAAATAATTACATGAAAATCATTTTAATTGTGAAAACACGACACTGTCATTAAGCACAGAAAACATAGTTATTGGTTATTCCAAGGGTAAAATTGGTTATTTTTAATAGAAAGTGTTTGATTAAGCTTCACGCCTATTGATTCCAATTTGTAAGACAACTTAGAATTTAATTCAGGCAATTTGATTGAAAGGTCCTCTTGCCCTAAAAAAGTTAGTTTTGTCATTTAACTAAGGCAGAAGAAGATGGCAGAAAAAAATACGGGAGAAGCTATAACTATAATTGCTCCTTAGTCTTCGTGTACGATATGATTCTTGCTTTTAAAAGAACAATCACAATAGCGGACTCCTAACCTTCGACGGTTTAGTGAGGACCATTTGGTCTAACTATATGTATTGTCAATGTACAGATCTAGTTATGAGAAAGCAGTCAAATCAAGAAATACACTTAGCTAACATCCACTATTTTACTCAAATTTTCTTTTGATAAATTTTCAGATTTCATCAAGTGTATAAGAAACAATAGCACTGCGCTCGGCTAAATTATTCTGTGTGGACATGTTAAAATTAATTAAACAAAATAATTAAAGATTTGTTGTTTATTGATAGAAAGTAATTCTCGCCAATCTTCTGATAGAAAGTTCTTATCAATCACGGATTTCAATTTGTTTCTGACTAACTGTACAAGATTGGTTGAGAGTCTTTCCACCTGCGACCACCCATATCTTACCACAATTAATCAGAATAGTGGTTTATATCATTTGATAATCTTGCATTAAAACCCTGCATTCCAAACAAAGCTTCAGGTAACCAATCTGGCTACAGAAAGCTGACATCGGTCTGTAGCTAGGAGAATCCATATTGGATTTTGTGGGAGATGAGGCAAAGAACACAGAGCTATATAAGGTGAATAGTTACAGATTGCAATGAGGATCTCTTATGGTGACTTTAAAACTGTATTTGATTTCCAATCGCTAACTGTTTACGTGTAACGTTTTATTACAGCATAGATCGGCTTAGACATTTCAAACATTCTGCAAATATTGGACATAGGGTGACCAAGGACCTTGTCAGAACTAAACTCTGGTAAAACCCCACAGAGTGTGATCTAACGACATGCCAAACTCAATGATCCAGGACCCTCTGCCTCTTCGTCATCTTTAAAGCCACTGACGAAAATAGATAGATATTTATATTCATTATGCACCATTCTTATCTGAAATATTGATATAATTGCATATATTGTAATTTATTTAATTTGCCTAATGAAAACTGTCGAAAATAACTACAAAATAATAGATACAGATTGCTTGTGACGTCATCAACTCAAGCTGGGATCTGTCTGATAGCGCAACCATTCGGGAAAATAATCGAATACAATAGACATATTAATTTGTAACAGATAATTGATGATTGGTATCTTTATAAAAACTGTCTGACATAGTGCTGAAATTCTATATATTTGACATCCATGAAACTGTCCTGTCCGAATTATATATGAGCTATGTTGTTGCATTTTGCTTCGGTCCACAGAAATGCTGAAATTATTTTCAGTCTGAGAAATAGTAGACCAAATCCTCAACGTTAATTCTCAAATTCTTGGTTACAAACTGGGTTAGCTCAATAGATTGCTCATAGGATTCTGTTATTTCAAAGGATGAAGTGATGGTGTCTTGAATGCATCTCGTAGGAGAACTGAGTGGAATTTCACGGCCAGATATCTTCAGACTCGACCCGAAATATCTCTACAATATAATCTAAGATGGATCTGCTTTGCTAGAAAATAAGGTGGGTCTTGCATCTCATTGAAAAAACAGAGTTGTTTATTGTCAAAACCAAACTCCTTTCCGTCCACCTTCCAAAGCAGAGCAACGTCGGCTTGATTGGTCAGAACAGGGTTAGAGTAGGATGTTACACTCCAATCTACTTCAAGTCAAGCTATATTTGTTAGATATTACCTACTCGATAGGAATCTCTTGGATTGATTCTCTGGCAATCAGTTCAACTCAATCTTGTCCTAATCCAATGATAATGGCTGAAACTGATGTCAATAGGCCGAGATAAGATTCAGTTAATCACACAGACAAGTTAACAATAAACTCTCATTTAATTCAATTGACTTCCAATCAAGTTCAGCCCTTAATCAATAGCCGTGATTACAAGCAGAGAGAAAACTGGAGATTCAAGTCAAGGGGAGTAACTCTATTATTTAACGTGATTATTTTCTACTGTGATAATCGAGTCTGTATTGATTGAATCTGGGTTGAAATTGAAATGATCGGGGGTAATATAATCATTTAGATTTGATGGCCTCTCTGTCAGTTTAAATATATCGAGTTCATGGTCAGAGTAGACCAATTTTAAACAATGCTCGTAGATAGAACTGGTCGATGGTCGTATACAGATATAGTTTACGATAAAAGGTTCTATATTATACCTCGTAGTAGGTACAATAACCTCTCATTTGATTTGAATCACAAACTAAAATTATAGTCAGATTTAAGACAAGTCAGGCAAATCATACACTAAACCAGAAGCAGAGGTATCTACATTGCTCTGTTTTAATATTCTACATTTTTGTTTTATCTTGTAACAATCGTAGCTCTCTTTTAATTTCCTGCACTGGCCATTGTCTTCATTAGCCCGAATCGCAAGAAAATGTTAAGATAGAGAACCCCTGACTCAAAAATAAAATCCGAAACTATTTTCTACATCTACTATCAACAAAGGTATTAAGTTAGTACATAAATAAATACATTAATGTAAATAAATGGCTGTAATAAACTAAATACCAATTGATATTGGACTCACTATAATACAGTGGTTATTCAGTGAAAAATCAACAAATTGGAAGTCAGTAGGGAGTTGTAATTGTTTGAATATTCAATACGAGATCTATTATAAAGATCTGCGACTATTCAACAAGATTTCAATTGCTCCTTTAGGAATTTCTCTGTTTCTACAATTCTATTGTATTTCTCTGGCATTATGTTTAATTATTTATTCGTCTCTAAACTTTTTTACTGTTTTCTATAGAATAGAGATATGATAGGGAATATTTGATATGAAATTGATTATTTGTATAGCAAAATGACATGAAAAGAAATTGAGTTTTTTCATCCAATAATGCCACTCTAAGCTGCAGCCGGTTTAAAATGCTTATATGGAAGCAATTTCACCCAGGCAGTGACGTTTTACGCCACTCAAAGACTAGCCATTATGCATTCCGATCAATCTGACCGGCATTACTTTCGGGGAAGACACCATATTGAACTCACTGGTTACCTAAGCTTTGACCTACGTAACATAAGGGATAATAAACCCTACGAACACGTACGATCCAAATCGTAGAACAAATTTCGAAATCCATGTAAACACATTGACAATACATTGGTAGCAGATATTATGATATTTTTGCCTTTTCAATGCATTTTCTGTTAAAGGTACCACTTTGCAGAATGAAATGAAATACCGACAGTATATCAGGAATACCATACCTAAAACCATAACTCAATGACAATACATGTAGTAACAATAGATAATGATATGATATTAAAATCATGTTTAGTGTTTATCTAATATTGGTCTATCAATATCCTACTCCATATTTGTTGACTTTTTCTCGTTTTCTATTTTATCTCGTTATCACAATAATAGACAATATCAGTTTATAGAATACACATCATTAAATTCAATGTCGATATTCAAATTCACTCCAACAGCTAATGGTCTGTGACATGAATTTTGACTGCCTTTAATAATGACTTGTTTAAAAAAATAACATAATATATTGTTCCACTCTGACAATACCAGAGCATCATTGAGGAAAATGAAGCCACTACGACTACACTTTAGAGGTGATTGGGATGTTTTTCAATTATGTATTGGGCATTCAATCAGACCCTTCTTTGCCCTATTTTAACCTCGATTGCGCTACGCTTGTGACAGACCAACCTACAGAAGCTCGTGTCCGGGTTAGTCCCTATTAAACCCATGTATCAAGGGGCCTATTAGTTTGTAATGAAAAGATATTATCGAACATATAGTGTTATAAGACATCAAGTTTGATAACTTCTGATCTGCACTAAGTAACTGAAATTTCTATGGGCATTTCCACACTCAATTAAAATGAAAATATAGAACACCTAAATATAGCCTACCCGTATTCTACGTGTGAAATAACAAAACTTTCCCCTTGAAGACTTAAACATTTCTTCAAGTTTAAATTAATAATCTAAAAGACATGCTACTAATTGCTCCCAAATTGCTTGCTAAATAACTTCTTTACAACCACAATTATAGAAAGTTTTAGACTTCCAACACTTAAACATAAATCATTGATAATTAAACTCATTACTACACTTCCATATGTTATTCTAAAATCTCATTTGGCAAAGTCATGTTTAATTTTACTGTGAGATCTACTCGAATCTTCAAACAAGACATTTAAAATAGATTAAACTGTGTTTTAGGTTTCGTCAGAATTACACTTGGTGATAATGTGTTTTATTTGAAAGCTTATTTCACAGTTTGACACGAAACATGTATACAGTAATCTTGGTTTTAGAAAATTATTGATACGTTAGCGATATAGATCAATAATTGTCAAAAGGGGCTGAATCAGAAGAACTAAAACATAAAAACACTGTGATTCTTAACCAGTGTTGCCGGTGTTACCAATGGTTTAAAAACGAACACCCACAGGGGTAAATTAAATGCCTGTAAGACAATGGTAGAAATCAGCGAGCGTTTGCAACGATTCATGATTTCTGATCAAGACCTTACCCCTGTTTATCATTAGGCATCCTTATCGGATCGTTCAGCTTCGGTGGGAATTGGTGGCTATGTTTGGATATCAGGGAATGTACGTGCAATTGCTATTGTAGTTTGCAGTCTACTTCCCCAAATATTGTCAATGATCGATATTAATAATGTTGGTAAACTATTGATATTAACTGGTAAAGACCCACTTTTTTGCTGCTTTGCACTCCAACACTGCAATTGAGTGCATTTTATAATGTATACTTAGCATAATAACATGGTAAATTTCAACCTAGTTGCCGCCTCACACAATCCTGGCAGCTACAATGATCATAATTTGGAGTGCATTTGAGACATTACAGATGTAAGTTTTAAAATACAGAAGTCTGTCTACATTAATGATGACTGGAAAAGTTTTTTGAATTCTATTTTTCTTCCCCGTTATCTCCCACATGATTCTGTTAAAACATTCAAGTACCTGTATTTTCTATCATTACCTTCGTTATTCCTGCCATAAATTACATGAATTCCAACTTCATTCCAATTTAAATCAACATTTCCTGCTTTCTAACAGATTTCTCATGATGTAGGTGTGCACACTTAAAATAAACAAATTTATCTGTCTCTCTGTTTATTTAATTATTGTATCTTTTTTTTATTTTGTTTTTTGTACTGGATTACGTCTTAATCTTAATCATGTTGTAGGGTCCAATTAGAACGACAGTGACTTGAAACATAATCTAAAAAATCTATCCAAAAATGAATCCAGTCGCAGTGCCAGTCTGAAACTTAGTGTACAAATAGGGATATAGACTGAATAATAGGGACAAATATTAATTTGCGATATCAGCATCCGCTGGATGCTACCATCTACCAACCAACCATTAAAAGCACCACATAATGGATGAGCCAAAAGTGCAAAATGGGCATATTGACACATGTTTATGGGTACACACGTAAATAAAACGTGGTGACACCTCTTATGTTCTCGAGTCCAAACCATACGAGAAGACTTTTAAAAAAAAATAAAAGAGGTTTCGGAGTACAGAAGAGTCACTCAACAAATGTACTAAGAATTGCAGATTTCACAAGCATAATAACGATTATAAGGATCTGATCATTATGAGAACTATGATAACGTCTACATCCGATTCTCATTGATATGAATTGGTTCGAACTCTATTAGATTCTAAAGTATTGATACAAAATAAGACAATATTATCAAAGTATCGAATTAAAACAAGAAAATATTTACCCCAATATGGAATCAAAACAAAACAATATTTATCAAATTTGATTTGATATTTGATTTCCCACACCTTACTGATAATAATCGTGTTTATTTTATCAAATTCTGTATTCATTGTTTTCAGTTCGTGATAGGAAACAATCAAATTGGAGTTTATGAAGTGTATGAAGATATGGATTAAAGGATCATTCAAATCATACAGCGAGAATGAGATATAGATCTTGATGAATTGATGTTCACAGTAACATCCTAAATGGCGGCCAAATCCGACCCGCGACGCCCTTGAGAATGGCCCCTCAAGAGTGACCCCTTCCGCTTAAACGCTCTGCTCGTTATATGCTAGCTAAGCTCTATTTGGCCCTTATATTTTTTTCATAAAATGCATTTGGCCCTTTACAACAACTAATTGAGAAGACGTGTCCTAGATAATTATAGTGGAATACACCTGTCTCATACTGCCGTTGACTAGCCGAACTTTTAGTCTAATTTCAAACAAAGAGGTTTAGTAATTCTAACCTGGAAAGTCTTTTTAAGTTGAGCAGAAGTTTTGCCAGCTTTTAAAATGAAAATTACATGTTGATATATTTTGTTCATGTCATTTGGACATTATACTTTCCAAAACTTTCGTGGGTTACAATCCCCCCAATTGGAATATTACATTTTAATAATAGATGTTCAAGAAGAACTTAGGAGACCAATAACTTTCAAATCTTATATGTTTCAGACTTAAAGTGTTCCTGAGACACAAGGAGTTCAGAATTATTGGTCTGTTCCACTATTCTAAACTAACAATGACAACTTTTACCAAAGCAATAACTATCATTAAAGCTACAGGCCTATTAGAGTCTGTGCCGGACTTCAAGGGTACTTCACACTGTGATCTGTGACAACATATCACTTCAATACGTCTAGTGGAATTAATATTACCTTTACCATTAGACACGACTGGTTTTGAAATATAGTGGAGTTAATGCTTATTTGACTGAAGAAAGTTAGAAAATACCATGCAGTATGCAATAAGGGAAATATATTTGACTTGACAAGTCTTTCATAAGAGTTAAGACTATCAAACGAGATGAATACTTCTTTATCATACAAGAATGGTACTGGAATATAGTAGAGCAGGCTTTCTAAAATAGCAGTCCACGGGCCAAATCCGGCCTGCAAAGTCCTTGAGAATGGCCCTCAAGTGTGACCACTTCCGCAAAAAACGCTCTTCTCGATAGGCTAGCTAAGTTCTATTTGACCCTTAAATTCTTATTCGTGAATAAGGACAATAAAGAAAGATATCACGGATCATGCATGCTTCCAATAGTACTTGCTAGTTGGTATTGTTATGTGGTTTCACATACCTAGTTATGATTTAGGATATTAAACGTGATGCATCTGAACACATCACAGAATGTTACAAGAAATTTACTAGGCTATCCAACACTTTGAATAAATTAGACGAACGACACTGTCCATCTACAATATTACCACAGCCCTATTGTTCGTCGTATATGGTCACTATATCATTCAGTTTATGGTCTGCAAGATTGAATACGTGTTACAACAAATATCACGAGATATGGGTTGGTATAATGGTCTAGACCTGAACAAAAGCCAAAAGAACCAGTTAATCGCATGGGATACGAACGTTGCTCTAAGACCCATCCAAACAGAAATCATAGACAGGCTTAGAATAATTGTAAAGTGGCATTGAGAGTAAAACCACTGGAATCTATGACAATTAAAGTACTACCAAAATCATATCAGATGGACCTTTACATGTTGAAATCAGATTTTTCAAGTATTTGAATTTGGAAAATGTAAAAGAGCCTTTTCGGGTCTCTAGTTCTAGAAGAGCTATTGGAAATAATGTAGAAATAAATGACGCATAAATTTGATTTATCTTACCAGACGTTGAGAAGTTTAGCGTCTCGAGCTGTGTGATCTAAGAATTGTTGAAACTCAGACGGAATGAAAGAGGTTTCTTCCAGGATCTAGTCTGTAAGTGACGAGAGAGTCTCAGTTTCACTGTTCGAGTAGATTTCAAGTATTCTATCAGACATTACACTATCAACTCTACACTTTTATTTGACTCACTGTCTTCTCTTTATATAATGTCTCGCTCTTCAGATAAATGTCCAGTCGCGATCTGAAGTAGGCTATACGGTAAAGATATTACAGACGCGTGGGTTGATATCCATTTTACGGTGTCGATTTCATTTGAATATATCCATTGGCTTCAAAACAGATCAAGATGCAAACCATTTTTAAAATAACTTTATAAATGGGTAAAATCTAATAATGGTAAATATGATTGGAATATAGTCATTAGCTTCAGTACAGATTAAGAAGAAATTTATTTTTGAATTTAACTTTATAAATGGTTAAACTCGATTTCATTGGAGTTTAGTCATATGCTTAAGATTACACATGAGATCAAGATGCAAACTTTTGATAATTTCACCACCATCCAGAAGAATAACCATGATCACTACGAGTTTGGAAGAATGAAGAAGACTGAGTAACTCACGCCACACTACTCAGGTCCGAGTTTCACTGCCATGTCATTCGACCCGACCAGATCTTACGGATTCTCAAATTACCAAACCATCATCATAGTACCAACCGACTGAACCAATAGACTACCAACTACCACCACTGCCAACGTGCAGATAAGATTTCATTTACTACCAACAACTACCTCGGTTGCAATATCAGCTGCTGCTGGAAGCGAACGTTAACTTTTCATTTACAAACCAACCGTTGATGGTATTTCTGAACACAGGAAACTCACTCCTGGTCCTAACTTTAGCATCTACCTAAGAACAGTAAAAGATGCAAGTTTATATTATGAATGAAATTTTATTACGTTGTTATTGTTAGTAAAAGAATCATTGGAATATAGGCATCAAACTATCTGATCTTGGTATTATTTTTCTAAATTTAACACTGATATGGTAGTGAAATCGTGTGTATGGAGTCCCTAAAACGATGTCAAAGCTGAAGCTGAAGATGCAATAAATTCAAAACTTGACAAAACATTTCGAATATAAAAGGTTTACATGATTCCCGTACAATTGACGTCGAACCAATTTATATAATGACATTTTTGCACCAAATAATTTGGTTTTAAACCTTTATTACTCTCTATTAATGTGTAATAATCGTGAGTGCATTTTAAAAATTCCGATAGTATCACGTTATAATTATCTAAGTACCTTTTGTTCCAGTAATAAATATATTGCCAAAGTGGCTTTAAACGCCCTGCAGATAATAAAAATAGCTTTTTTCAGGTATTGCACTTAAATGTAATTTTATTTCCATCTATTTCGTTTATTTAAATGTTTGAAAGTGTTAAACTATAGTTCAGGCCGTTTGAAGATATACTTTATGTGATATAAAAATAGTATAACTGTGCGTTTATGTAAGTTTTATGAAGTATTAAATAATTTTGATGTTTCTATTGGAACTATCACTATTCTCAAACAATCGTAAATACTGATGTAATCGGGGAAATATTTTGAAATGCTCATTGAGAGATGTAATGGCACCCAAAAATAAACACTAATAAAGTTCACTTCAATTTAATTACACAGTAGAGTCAGCTTCTATCAACACTATTGTTAAGTAAAGTTTTTACCAATGGAATGCTAAGAAAAGTTTTACCCATTTCATTTAAGCGTACAAATTCAAATTTGAACTTTCTTATTGCTCCAAGTAGGCGAAAACCTGCAAATTTACATGTCGAAACAATGTTAATCATTTCAAATTGATGAATTTAATGGTAAAGAATTCTTGGGACGTTTAAAAAAAAAGCTCTAACATGTACAAGATGCGCAATTTCGCTTTTACATAACATTGAAAAATACCTGCCACTTGGGAATGACACGATACTGTCATGTTTTTACAGGCATGATTTCTGGCACCTATTCTCTGATGTTTTCTGACACCTATTTAATCTGGAATGTTTTTCTGACAGTTTATTTTGACAATGTCAATAACAGCAATCATAGTACAATTAGCTGGCGTGATGAAATCAGGGTACGTTACTGTACGATAAATAGTTATAACAGATAGAGACCCATCTCAGATCACACAAGTTGTTTCAAATGAACCGATTAATGTAAGAAAACAACGAGTTTATTTGGAAACACATAACCATTATTACACACAGGTATTCTGTCAGGAATATCATAACTTGGAATAATTGGGTTTTGGGTAATAACCAGGTGAATATCTTGAAATTATATTGGTAATGGAACAAAAAGAAGAAATTCAAGTTTACATTTTTCAGATCGATGTCAGTGATATACGAGGATAGCTTCTATAAAAGTACTTATTGAATAACAAGGTGCATATTCTACTGCATAAAGAGGTAGAGGTATACAAATTACGATTTAAATCAAACTTACTGGTTCTGCAGAGCGTCGAATAAGGTCAAGGCTAGACGATGTTCACGAACACAATACCTCCCCGCCATTAAACTTTTTCAAAACACCAGATGATACATAATCCTGTGTTATAGTAAGTTTTCTAGTTTTGATCACAATTTTAACTGTTAGCTATGGACTTCATCATTACATTTTGAGTCTTTAAGATAATTTGCTCAGTTTGTTAAAACGACGGAATGTCTGAAGCATCTTATTCCACTCTTCGATTTCGTCGTTCCACGTACAGGTGTGCTATGTTCCACTTGGAAACTAACGTAACTAACTCTAACTTTATACATGTATCCGAAATTTATTAAATATTTAATTCACGTTTTACGATACACTTGACATTATTCGTGTAATTTTTCCACAGAGCTTTAGCTGCAGTACTACTTAATGCAACATCCGACATAAAGTTAGCAATTAAAAGGATAAAATGATTCGAGGAAATGTTAAAATATAAATATATTATATTCATTGATCTGCCATAACGTAGTCTATTCTTTTCATAACTTTGTCAATTGTATTTAAACTGCTATGCTCAAGTGATCATCAAAAACCAATACTGGCAGGTTTCAAGTTTGCTTGAATAATGAGTTAACTTCTTTTACTTGTACATCACAAACATCACAAATTCTTACACTTTGAAATCAACCCTTGGCAGTTCCAGGCGGATAGAAAAAAACTAAATTTAAACTAAAAAATGTCCATGAACAGCTGTTAATATAGTGTTGTTAATCCTGAAAAGTTTTATAGAGGTTTGGTTACGGAGTAGCTTGTAGGTTAGGACCAAAGTCGATCCTTGTAAAATTCCGTAGTTTTCCTAACTTTCAAGTATAATATATAATATATATGAAATCGAAATGTTAATCAAAATTCCACACTTTCTGTTGCTGATGTGTCAACGCTAGCTATAAACACTGATTGCATAATACATTATTATTTATCCCATTAATCAATCAGATATGAGCAGATAATTGTCATTAAATTGATTGCATATTGTTCGCATAAAATTTTTGTAACGAAATACGATTTTGCTTTATAACGCCCGGACTGAAATGTTTCTGTGCGTTGAAACTATTACATCACTAAGGTTTGCATCCAAATAATCAGTTTACTTCAAAATTCACATCACTGCCCAAAAGATGCAACAAAGGCATGCCGTGAAATGTACCTATGTATATCAAAGCACTATTGTCTTCTTTTTTCAAAAATAGTCGCACATGAACCACCTTTTACAACCAATAATAAGGATATTGTGATCATATAATCCGAGGAAGGCTGATATTTTTCAAAGGAAATCCGTATACAAAGCCAATATCCGTCTGAATTCTAGTATGCATACCAACTATAGACTGGTGATCACATAGTTCGCTATGGACTGATCACTGTGTCACCATGCTCTATAACAGCGTGTAGTTTTCAATACGTAATAACGAAATCCCTAGGGACAGTCATACTATTTCTTTAATCATAATATTTCACTTGATTAATTTATTATATCTAAACGCTGCATTTTATTTGAAGAACGTACGTCCTGGCGACAGTCTGATAACTCCTCTACTGTATACGTTGCCCAAAAAATACAGATCCGCTCCTATGAGTGAGTGGGAAGTTCTACCCCTACCGGAAATTTTGTCCGATGGCGTTAAAAGGTTCATTATTTATAACACTTAACAGTGGCTATCTGATGATGTATTTGGCTAGCCATGGGTTTTATCAAATTTAAGTTGTATCCGATGACGTTAAAAAGGTCCAGTAATTATCGCACTAAAAGGTGACTATGTGATGATTTGATGGGCCCATCGAGTAAACTAGCTATGGGCTTAATGATTAATCAAATATAAGTATAACCACTTCGCATTATCTGGAGTTGCATTGAATCAGATCAGGCAGAGAGGTTACTATTCTTTGATAATCTATAAGCGAGATCACATTAAATAACGGAACACTATTTTATGGTATACTACTCCTTAGTTTTATTACACACAACGTTTCAACAATCTACATTGTCATCTTCAGGTGAAGATATATTCTTTATAAAATGATGAAGCCTGCATGTGAACTTTTAATGATTCTTGTATAATATTTTCAGGACGATGACTAAAGCTTCTTTCTAATTTGTAAATTTGATTGCAAAACTAAAGAAAACGTAATTGAGAAAACACTTTTAAAATTTACAAAAATTGCGACCATAATACATGTACTCTTGATATATCTATATTATTTTGTGATGATGTTGGTTTTTCGACACAGGGGAAAATTGAAAAAAATGTCATGACATTATCTCTTAAACTATGTTTTGAATAATATATACATGACTTTTGAAGCTATCTTTAGTTTACCCTATGTAAAATACATGATATCCCAACCTATCCCTTGACGATACATATGGCGTTATGCCTGATTGTGTCACAAAACAAGGAGAATTTAATGGCCCACTGGTTCTATTATGCTTTATTCCTTAAAGCATTACTTGCAATATTCTTTCACTTTGACAAGCTTCACTCACTTGATACCACTCTCAACAGGGTTTTCTCCCTTACACTGTGGTCGTTGTCGCTAGCTTCGCATGCTTATGTCTCGGGAATCGGGTTGCAAAATTTTGTATAACATATATCGTATCGTATAGTATTTTATTTTTAGTATTTTATACACCGTAAAAGTTTGCCCCCTCATGTCAACAATTCTGAGATATAATTCATATTAAGTGACAAGAAACTAAGAACGATGTAACTTGAAATAAAGAAGAACCATTTGAGATCTAAAATAGGTCGAACAGTTATCTCGAATAAGCATTATTTGTTCATTTGTTCGTAGTGCAAAGAATCATGTAAATGCTACGGACGTTGATTTGCCCAACACTGTCATCAACAACTAAAAAGCTTAAGCATGTTAGTATGAATTATTAGGTTATGATAGAAGATAGTGTTCTGTTATGAATTAACAAATTGTTAATAAATTCCTACTTACTGTGACTGCGACTGTAAAGCATGGAACAGGGTCAAGGCCAACGGATTTTTCTGAAATGCATATCCGTTTTGAGAATCCATTTTGGGAAAGCAATATCCAAATATCAGAGGCAAAGCTTTAACTCACAGGAAAAATCGCGATATACATTTTGTGTATTTGGTCGTCAAAAACTTCATTATTCCCTATAAAGTGTTTTTATTGAAGAATATCCTTATGAGAGTAAAACTCCTAATTTGTCAAGCTGAAAATCATCTCACCACTTCATAACAATGAGGTTAATAGATACCGGAAGTTTCCGGAAAGCTGGACACATTATCTTTCATTAATATTCCAGTGAAAATATTTTAAAACACTTTTAAGCAATGTATTGATGATGACAATGTACATTATTGAAACGCTGTACTAAATCTCAGAAGTAGTACATCACATAATCCGATGTTGGAAACAATAAAACTCGGAAGTAGCATATCATAGTATTATGTTCCCTTCCCTTATAATGCATCAATTTGAAATGAATTCCAACACCGACAGCACTGTTACGATTTTTCTAGAGACAGATTCAGCATATAGCCAGTTTTTATTTTCTAAATGAGGCTACGGTGCAGTTCAACAGAATTGACATAATTTTTCAACAGTAACATCTTGAGTTAGTCTTGGAAACTCGGTAAACAACCAGATGGTACTATCTTTTTCTAGTTTTATTAGTTAGTGCGGAGTAGCTGTACTCCGAGAGAACAAGTTAGAGAAACACATACACACATATCATAAAAGAGATGATTAGTGTAAATATCCATTTACAAGTATCCATATACAATTATTGCTGCCGATTTTGTTATCTTCTGGTCTATATTTTGGGCGCTGGAATTGTTTTGCTTGTATTGATTTGTATTGTCAAATTGTACCAATGTCACCTTTCAATTTGTCTGAGGTCTTTCTGCAACTGTGCAATACCAACCCTTGTTTATTGTCAACAGTCTAGAGATTGAGACACTTTTAACACGACACAGTTAACACACCGTCATGTACAGTTTCTTAGAAATGAGCATGCTAGATTCCAGCATTCTAAATTTCAACAGTTCTCTCGACGGTATTTAAGTGTTTATTACCAAAGGGTGTCTCTGTTTCAAGGTTCTCTGATGTCGATTACACAATGTAAAGTCAATAGCTATCTGGAAAATTTCAAAATTCAGTTTTAAATGGTAACCGTGATGACATTCAAACATTCAAAGCTTTGCCAGCACACCTACCACACCTTGAGATGAGAAACGAACCACACTAATTAACCGTCAAACTTAGAGCTCCACCTTTCGATTTGGATAAAAAAAAATCACATGCTTCACCAGACTCAACAGTGAGACAAACGACAGTCGACCAAAACAGACCACACACACACCATCAGGACATCAGACTGTTTCAGTTCAATATAAACAATACAAACCAAACACTGCATCACAATGAATAAAGGAGGCCATAATTGCTGATTGGAATATAATTATAGATTTACTGAAACTGGAAACTGCATCAAATTCAAAATCGAAGTCCTAATGAACGTTTATAGAATTGTCTATTCCGACATTTTTATTGTCAGTTCGGACTCCCTGCTGGGATGTCAGCTTCGTCAATAATATGCTCAGAATGTTTTTTAATATTTTGTAATATTTTACATGTCAAAAATGTATTGTTGAATCACGATAATGGTTATATTTAGACCAAATTAAATATCTTCCCGGAGTGATAATTATTCCAATTGACAAGATGTATTTTATTCAAGTACAAATCTTCACATTATATATTCCAGAGAGCTGAATTCATTAACTGGTTTGCCTCTATATAGAATGCAAATTCTTAAAGTGAAAAAAAGTTATTAAACTGGAATCCAATGACACCAATTACTTCAATGTACAACACTCCGCAAGTTTAAGTTAATCTTTATAATGAATAAGTCTTAAAAAATGTACACATCCCCTTGTTTTTAAATTTCCAATGAACCAAGGAAACAAACTATGGTTCTACATTCTTATAATTACAGTTTCAAAGTTATATGCCAACGATGTATCCTTCTCACTTTTTCAACGTCCAAAGGAAAGACGAATAATAATTCTTAAAATTGTTATCAGACATTCAAATAGCAAGAATTTGATTTTCATTTTAACCCCATATTGTCCAGATTGACCCTTTTTATCACGAACACAGCTCTGTAATCTCTGAACAAGACGGTCTAATGATAAATCAATTTTCTACACAAAATGTCATAATTATTCTATTATGCTTTTAAAGTTTCAAAATCTTGAACAGTTTTATCGACAGTTGCTCAGAATTTCTAAACTAAGTATTTGTACCATACTAGGCCTCTACTTAAATTCATATGGGGATTAAAATTTTGCCTTCCTGGTAAAACAATTACCAATGCCATTGATAATAGTCGCGCTAATGCTTATTCCAATCTTGAAGGCATAAACCAAGTATGGTCCTACAACATCACAATTCAATATAGTACATTCCAAACACCCCTAAATTGCCACAAAGACATCACTTCTCCAATCACAGACACAATCAAGGAAAATATATGCAAGTGATAAAAAATATCCACATACGAAATTGATGAACCGGGGATCAGCATCAGCATCTATCATTGGTCTCCAAAATGGCATCTAATCATGATATCCATTTCACTGTATCTTTG
Organism: Lottia scabra; assembly: GCA_029955415.1. Lineage (NCBI taxonomy): Eukaryota > Metazoa > Mollusca > Gastropoda > Lottiidae > Lottia > Lottia scabra. The sequence goes on from JARJEI010000001.1 coordinate 41,215,648, forward strand.
TTTGATGAATTAGGTCCACACAGTTTGGTCAAAGGTACAAATAAATAATGCACAGATTTCTAACTTAAATCCGAGTGTTTTAGTTTTAAGTGAAGAACAGAGACCAATCTCCACTGTACATAAATTTAAATGGGGTTTAACATCCTACTGTTGTTATTCCAGACAAAGATTTTACAAACATTCCAAAGCAGCAAATACAGCTCTGATGATATCAGGACCATCAACTGTATCTGATAATCGCCGATTGGTCTGTAGATTACCTTCCGATAATCTGATTCTCGGAATTGGACAATTTAAACAAATATAGTCTAATTTTATTGTCTAGCAATACCCACTCTCACCCACTTCATCAATACTGGATAATGTCGTTAAGTTTCATGTCAACTCTAAATAGATTGTCGGCCATTTTGTTTTCTGTCCAGTGATACCCTTTATTAGGCTACAATGGGCTATTGTCTATCTTCTTCAAGTCAACTTGATTTAAATTATCACCAATTATTGTATAAATTACTAGTAGCTAGTTGGTCATTTAATCCTTTTCAGACAATTCGAGTGTTCTTGGTACGCCATTGGTCAACCAACGTCATTTATGTAAGAATTGTTTGTCTCTTCTGCCTCGATGTGTCCATCAGTGACATTATAAGTACGATTTAAAGAATTAAAATTGTTGCAATTTGTTACCGTGTCCTCGACAAACCTTGTATATGCTATAACTATATGTATATACGACTATGTTTTCAGTCTAGGCCCGGTTTTATTATCATTTAGTTCACCAAGGATCATGATTAAAGAAAAGGGGGTTGTCTTGTTCATTTTGTTTCATTAACACGCATACATCACTCTCTGACTTTTTTAGTTTGGTGATGTAATTGTGAAAACAGTATACTGATATACAGTTTGAAACTGTTTAATAAGAATGATTTTGGATTGTTCTGATAGTTGTAACAGTTAGATGCCGGATATCATAGAGTACACTGGCGATGGTTATCGTCTGTTGTTTGTTTTATAATCTGTACCAAACCTGTGTTGGTGGTAAACTACAGCATCTTTCATCAGTGTGTTACCACTCTATCAGCTGTCAATAGTTATATTGTATTAACCTTGCTGATTGAGAAATATACATTACCTTACAGATTCATATTCAATCTTTATTTTATTCTGGGTTGGCTGCCGCTTCGATTAATCTGTATTCGCAGGTTAGATGTTTACATATTGTACGCATGTGAGGTGTCTGCATACTGCAATGTGCGTAAGGGAGGTATCTATGAGCACATGGAATATGTGTTAACTGTGTCGTGTTAAAAGTGTCTCAATCTCTAGACTGTTGACAATAAACACGTGTTGGTACTGCGCAGTTGCAGACAGACCTCAGATAAATTGAAAGGTGACATTGGTACAATTTGACAATACAAATCAATACAAGCAAAACAATTCCAGCGCCCAAAATATCGCCCAGAAGATAACAAAATCGGCAGCAATAATTGTATATGGATACTCGTAAATGGATATTTACACTAAGCATCTCCTATAGTATCATGTTGTGTGTATGTGTTTCTGTAACTTGTTCTGTAGGAGTACAGCTTCTCCGCACTAACTAATAAAACTAGAAAAAGATTGTACCATCTGGTTGTTTACCGAGTTTACATCAGGTCTAGTGGTAACTACATCATCACCGTCTGTTATTGTCTAAATATTGTACAATATCAGATTCTGTATTGACTGTTAGTTTTATCAAGAACTCATTTTACACCTTTCTCTTAACTCAAAACCAGATTAGTTGTACTCGATATCAATTTTACATAACACGGTTTTAAAGTTTCTCTTTTTACAAAATCATATTATCTTGAACTACATTAACATAGGTACACTTCTCATCTTATATTTATTGAGAACATATTATGAGGAAACGATTTGCACAATTGTGCTTGAACTACATTGAACTATAGACCTTTCAGTAAGATTTAATATAGTTCACATTGCAAATCTCGATTACTCATGTAACAAGAACATCTCAATCTGATTAAATTGCTTGGAGTTTCAAAAAATCTGATACCCAGGGGCCAAAATACGATTGAGTTTCACAGTCCTTCCAGAGGATTTAAAATTTATGGTTGCATAAAATACCCGATGACTTCTTCACTTTTGCAATTTGTTTATCTCCTGCGATCCTTTCAGAGAGTTCACATAGCTAATATTGTTTATTTGATATACATGTACATTATTTAACATTAGAAGTAAACATCATAACAGAAAGCAGAAACAAGGTAAAGAAGCGGAATGACAGAAATAAACCAAGAGATATAAAAGATAGTGGAAGAATTAGTGTTGGTATGTTAGACATGATTGACGCCTGTTATCACTGAATTCTTTTACAAATACCTCACCTGTCGTACATACCAACTCATACACAATTCCACGTGGTGTAGGTGTTCCTTACAATGTTTTTGTAGTCTGATTTCATTTTATTGGATGTTTTGGTTCGAGGAACTTGCTCCTCAACTGGTTTAAGAGATGTACACATACATGTCTGGAACCAGTCGAGACAAAATAAGGTGCATGTTTTCAAGTTAGTTGTTCGCTTCCAGTCATTTCCAAATAAGATAGCTTTTTCTTCCTAGGATTTTCGAATGAATGGTATCAGGGGTCTGGTTATTGCAAGGCTGCAGGTTGATACAAAATATTTCTTCGAGCCTTATACATAATGCGAGTAAGATTCTCGTAGTCACATCTAGTCAGATGGAAAAGAACTGTTTATGAGTCTATTTAGATTTGATATCTTCAGATTTTGTAGCCTGAAATCAAATGGTATAAAATATGATATTTTATGGTTTGGGGAAAAAACGTGAAAATAATCACACATACATTTCCCTCTAAAGTTGAAGGAGAAGGCTAATGCTAAGGCTAAGGCTAAATTGTCAACCGCAGTGCATTTAACCGGTCTCATTAGACAATTAGGTGCAGAAAGTAGGATGTAAAACTCTTTTTTTTTTGTTCTGTTTTCCTTCGACATGATTGCCATGCCAGTCCATTGTAATTGGCTGTAAAAAGTAAACATGATGTTTACAGAGAAAACATATCGAAGAACTAAAAGATAGTAAATACTCAGGTAAAAACAATTCCACCTGTCATAGATTAATAAATCTTTCTTACCTGTTCTCAAACCTTTCTTTATCTACCCTAATTAATCTCTTTGATATATTTAATTACCTGTCTTATTTCTCTTTGATCTTACCGCTAAAAGGTAGAATTGCTTTGAAATAATGGTTACATTACTATAATTTATATAACTATTAATTAATTAATTTAAAATTTATACTTAAATTGTATTATAAGCCTTGTTTTTAATAATCAAATTGCTCATCAAATTTACGGTGTTGGTGTTGTGTTGTGTGAATACATATTGGAGATCCGTCAATGCATTCCGGTGATGTTGACAAAACAAAATTTCAAAGTTAATGTTCAAATCTAAATATGTTCAAAACCAGAGTTCCAGTGTCTGTAGGTATAGATAAGTTAGGGTCTTTGTATATATGGTGTCCAGACCATATAAATTTATGAATTCTCTTTTCACGTTTCTCAAAAAAAGCACTTATCGAAATATCAGACATTAATTAGAATATGACCAGGAAACTTGCATCAAAATTGTAAATATAAACGCCCAATTCAAACAGATAAACATGTACAAGCCTTGTGAAGAAACAGAAAAGAAATGTATATTTTTAGTGCAGTTACCAACAGCTGGTAATCAGTGAAACGTAAATACAGTTCTACAGGTAAAAACACATTAGTATATTTCATAAATTACGACTGCAGTTTGACTTATATAACAAAAACAATATCTTAGTTAAGTTTTCGAGAATAAGACCCAGGTAAAAGTATAAGCATCTTGAAGAAATTTGACAAAAAGTATATTTTAGCACTGTATATCAACAGGTAATCATTCAAACATTAATAATAAGTAAAAAACACGCCAGTCTATTTTGTAAATTTCGGCTGCAGTTGAACTTACATACCAAACAACATCTTAAGTTAAGTTTTCGAGAATATTTTGAAGAAATATAGAAAAGAAATATATATTTTAGTATTGTACATCAAGATCATGTAATCATTTAAATATAAAAACATTTCTTTCTGGTAAAAACACGTCAGATTATTTAATAAATTTTTGCTGCTTTTATTTTATAATTCATAAGTCATCTTTAGTTAAGTTTTGGAGAACATAGCCGAGGTAAAAGTATAAGAATCTTGAAGAAATCGAGAAAGGAAACGTGCACATCAACAGCCGGTAATCTGTCATAATTTTCTCAGGTAATAACGTATATATCATACATGTATACCGTAATGTTCTGCTGCAGGTAACATTCAATTTTACTTTCATAACATAATTATTGAGATATAAGAATTCACATACAGAGAAGAAATCAATAAGCAATGAAAATTTGAAGGCTTCTTTAGACTTGCTCAAGTACATAAAAACACATAAATATTCAAAACTTTCTGTTGCCGATAAAATACAGTTTGAGTTTCATATAATCTTATCAGATAATAAGAAATTATAAACAGAAAAGTTGTGAATGAAAAGAAGAAAACTTGGACCATCGCCACGTTCTGCTGTGGACGAACTGAACATTTTCTTATGGATGTGGATAACTGAAGTCGACCTCTAATCACTTAGTGCAGCAAAGGTTTTTTTGATGTTACAAATGACAACTGCAAAGTTAACAAAGTAAAATTTGTATTTCGGTACTTTTGAAGAAAGTGCAAGAGTCTTATATAGAGATGTGAAACAAGGTAATCTAAACTACACCTGAGATTTGATAAAAATGAAGAAAACACCTGAAATTTCATCCAGGTAAAAATACAGAAAACATCTGCTTTTAACTTCCTTTTTACACATGACTTATTCTAACTGATCTAATGTGATACAGCTTGGTTCTAGGTTAATTACAGTGCTAGAAATATTGTAGTAAACTGATAGCAAACATATTGTCGAGTTTGATGTAAAACTGTTGAAGAATGATACAGCTTATTGCATACAATATCGTATAAATTAACGAGTTTGATTCACTTGATCGTACGCTTTTGTTATGAAAGTGGGACCACATTTCTTATCAATAGGCATAGGGCCTATGACAGTTATGGCAACTTGCAATGAATTGTTCGGGAACATAATATCTACATGTATATTTATGATAATATATCGCAAACACAGTCTAATTAAAATCAGACCCTAATTTCGTTTCATTCGTTTTTTTTAAATCCGGTTTTTTAACCACTACATTAGGGTCTGAGAACGAGACGCTGTAACAGCCGTTCACGTTAACTTTGACCTAACCTTAATAACCTTTGTTTTAACCAATCAGATCTTTGCCCTCTCCTGCGCTGGGATTTTGTTCTCGAACAATAGGTGCATTCTAGGATTCCTAAGTGCTGTAGACTAGTTTATTAGGTCATTTTTATCAAGGTTAGGTCAAAGTCAATCTAATTAAAATTAGATTACATTTCGTTTCGGTTATTTTTTGATTGTCAACTCCATGTAATCTAAAGACTTGTATAAGGAGGTCATCTTCTGGTTACGAATAAGCTATTTATAGCACGTGCCACCCCTCTGCCAATCAGAACACCGTTTTTATTTGAATATTTTGTATTGCGTCATAATTTTCCCACAATGCATATCAATGCATAGACCCGCGATCTTGAAGGTAGTTTTTGATTGGCTGAAATTTTCGTCACTTGAAGATGACCTCCTTATACAAGTCTTTAGATTACATGGAGTCGACAATAAAAAAATAACCGAAACGAAATGTAATATAATTTTAATTAGATTGGGTCAAAGTTAACGTGAACGGCTGTTACAGCGTCTCGTTCTCAGACCCTAATGTAGTGGTTAAAAAACCGGATTTAAAAAAAAAACGAACGAAACGAAATTAGGGTCTGATTTTAATTAGACTGTCGCAAACATCGTTTGTTACCTGTTTGATTAATATTTTTTATAAATTTTAATTGTGAAAGTTGATTTTGTTATGGACGTGGGATCTTTTTACTAAGGCACACATCAGATATGACAACTTCAATGAATTAGTCGGGAACATACTGCTATATCAGACAGTTCTATATCAATATTTTATGAAGATATGTCACAGACATTGTTTGTAATCTGTGGCATTAATATTGTTTCAATTATTAGTGGTTAAAGTTGTTGTCAGTAAGGGTTATCAGGAAGAGGTAGGAAAGTGGAGGATGGGGTAAACTATCATAAAACTGACCTGAAGATGGCACCACGTGGTCGATCAGCTGTCCACCACACCTACAGCACGAAAATAAAAACAATACTATTAAACATAAACAATGAATATATGAGACGAATCATTGTAAATCTGAGCATAATCTATCATTTAGTTTCTGACCCAAATTTTCTGACGTAAGATACAGGTGAGCAATAGTCCTCTTCTTCATTTCTGTGGTGAACAACTGACATTGCGATCAGCAAAGGGGCCAACCGTCGAAATGATAAACAATATGACATCTTACTCGAACTGATCGCTTGCTCGTCTAAAAGAAGAGTTTGTTTGAAGGTTAATTGTTAATTGCTTATAGAACCACATTTTAACAGTTGATATCTGTCTGCACCCCTTTCCAAAATAAAGGATAATAAAATAGCTTCGATTTTAAGGAATTAATATGCACCCTGCTATATGCAATATCCCCAAAAAACAATCGAAGTGTACAGATGCCGTCAGGTCTTGTCGTCGTTGCCATCACAAATGGTCATTATAAACGACGCCGTCTTATTTTGAAAAGAGGCACAGAGATAGCCGAAATTGGTGGCCATCAGCTAATAAATATAAGACTGTATAATTTTTCTAGAATGACTAAAGAATTGAATTTCAATACACAGTATAGATAGCCATAATGTTCCCTTAGCTTCAATCAATCAATTACTAGTAAATTAGAAAATGTGTTTGTTATTTTATGATTCTCAATTAAGCTTTGAACTGTTGTTGAACTTTCTGTTAGTTCATTCAGTTAATTTTGTACAGACACTTCCTGTAATATACTAAAATCCTTTCTTGGGAAACTAGGGCACTTGTTCGTTAATCTGAAGGCCCCGGCATAGGTCGTCGAGGTGAAATCGTTTTTGCCCGGTCAGTCTGATTGACATCGATGATAAGATGCATGAAATCAAGGCTCCATGTGCTCAAGACTGTACGTGCACAAGTTGCATACAGGAAAGGAATAGGCTACCACTGACAAAATTTTGTATCTGTGTAATATAAATGTAGCCTGATGTTTAAATCGTTTCAGGAATTTAACAAAATGCGTCAATATTTGGCGGAAAACGTATTTCAGACTAGCTAATTTACCGAAAGATCAAAGCCTCCAGTTTTTTTATTAAGTATCATAACTTTACTTGTTTCACAACTACTAATGACTAACAGGACGATTGACTAAAGGCGATAAATCGTTTCATCAAACAGTAGGTTTGGTAGCCATGTTTAATACCGCATAAAATAGTTTGAAGTCTCCATGTTTAAGTACCGCAGTAAATGGCGTGGAAATATGTAATATGTTGATAATGATCCGAAGTAAATTTTTTAAAATAAATGTTATCCTATTAGGTTGGAGGGGATGAAGTAACATGTTCTATCTTTTGCCATAGATTCTGTAAGATATTTGTGCTGAATTTATGTGCATAGCTAGGATATCGAAAATAATATGTTCAAGTAAAGTTTTTAGCAAAATCATTTCTTACAAATATGGCAGATCATCGTCCTTATTTCGAGAATTGTGTCCCTACGTCATTATCCGTGACAATCTTCGATCAATCAGATACTATATGAATTTTCCCGAAATGGTTGAATGTTTTTACTCTTGAGCGCAATTTGTACAGGGTAATATTTAACAAGAAACATTGAATAAGATAATACTTACAACTAATCGAGTTATGTACTGTTTTATACCCATAATACTCCATTAGAATATCCACTTAACACTTATAGTTAAACCTTGAACAGAATCACTTTAGTATTCCCGAACTAGAACTCCTGTCTTATACAGTTTCCACATAAACATGATCAAACCAAGTACAATATGCACTAAATAAGACGCTTTATCACTATGAGCAAGTCAACCAGACTTTATTTTGTTAATTCAAAATGGTAAAAGCGAGTCCTTAAAGAGTCCAATCCAATACACAATGCAAAAGTCACATCACCACAACAGACGAGGTTAAGTTTTGTTTTAAAAGTTTTCGATCCAATACAGCATCTAAAACTAAAACAGAACACGATTCCCTTGAAGTATAATTAAGATTGTCCACATTACACGATGATAAAACAAGGTACACTATCTGTGGGATATCATAGCGGAACGAAAATCAAATCGAACCTAAAATATTTACAGACAAGAAACAGTACACTCTATGCTAACAGTATCTCCGCACATGTAACTTCAATTCAGTATCGTAAGAGTATATTTCGCAAATTGTTACTTCCGTGTTGGTTTATGAAGAACTCACAACACAATGGTGCTAAATCTGGTAAAACATTATCATTGACTACATAGTGAATTAGCCCGAACACAAAATTATTAAATCCAGTTAAGAGAAACTATGTTTCCAATCAGTAATGTAGTGAACGAGTCTGACTTGTAACTTCCGTGTTGGTTATTAAAACCTTCTGACACAGTGCTGAAATATATAACTCGTTAGCATTCACAAATATTCCAAGAACATCATTATTCCAATTATAATCCTAAAACCAGAATTCAAAATCAAGTTTAATATATATATGATCCGAGACAGACTCTATGTGTTATGTTTTAAATTACACGATCAACAGTTACAAATCACAAATATTCCCAGAACACATTTCTTTCAAATTTAAATTCTAAAACCGGAAATACCGAATTAAGTTTTCGCAATTCCGTCGTCTATGATTAGAGAAGATTGTCTTTGTATTATCCTATAAACATAAAACCGTAAAACCTAATGCTAGATATAGCACCAAGTCTTCGTAAATCACGACAGAGAAAGACAAACTTTAGAACAATATCCCATATATCATTATACAGCGAACGCCTTTGATCTGATAAGTTGTCTAAATAATAGACCATTGAACGATTGAAGAGAGCTATCTACATGCAATAAGAAATATACACCAGTCAGAAACGTCGTAAACAGAAACTAATACTCAACACAAGAATCTACAACTTGCAACAAAGGAACGAATACTTCATCACAGAACTCCAACTTGCAGATCAAAAACGTACACTTCAAAACCCAAAACTCCGACTTGCATTACAGAAACATATTCTTCAAATCCAGAAACTCTAACTTGCAGGAAAAAACGTATACTACAATCCAAGAAACTTTAACTTGCAGCACAGAAACGTAAACTTTAATTCAAATCATGAAGCTCCAACTTGCAGCAAAGACACGCATACTTCAAAGCAAGAAACGAAGACTTTGAAACAAGAAACTGCAACTTGCAGCACAAATACGTATACTTCAACACCGAAACTCCGACTTGCAGCACAGAGACATATACTTAAAACCAAGAAACTTTAACCTGAAATTTGATTAGTGTAATCTTCACTGGTTTACAATTCTCAGTGTTAGACTTCACGATTTTCTTTCTCTGAATTTACTTTTACTCGCAACACCTCAATCTGTATCATAATGATAACAAAGTCTACTATACTTCCCAACTGCAAAACAGGACCTAAAATCTGAAAAAAAACAAGGTTGGCAATACATTGGTAACAGCAAAATGTACTATTCTTATGAAGAAGTACATAGGAAATATATTTGAAGAACCATAACTGCCAATTACTGACCTTCAACTCTTTTAACACCTAATTCTTCTCTTTGTGTTTTATATGTGATAAAAATGTTATTAAAAATGCATTAATGAAGTTGCTTATTTACCGATGATGAGAAAGAAACGGCACTGAAATTAGAAACAAGGGGACTCTCAAATTATATATTGTACACACTGACAACATTTGGGCAACATACTGCCGTAATGCCATGTTGTCGAAAATGTCCATGTGTACATTGCAGTTTGGAAACAAATGATGTGCAAACTTGCGCTCTTTGCACACTGGGTGGCGTTTGCTCGACCCAATTAGCCCATAAATGTACGAAAAATATTAATTAATACCCACTGAAGTTCTGTAACTTGGCTGACAAAATATATTACAATCATTACGAATGTACATGAACAGGTTCAAATATCTGAAGTAAAAACTGTTATTTTCACAAAAAGCTAAGATTTCATTCTTCAACTGAATGAGATTCTCAAAACATACACTAGTTTATTGCTTTCAGTGAAATACTGCACAGTTTTAACTGCATTTACACTACATGAAACGTTAATGATAAGATGTTCACTTAATGTATTTTAACAGCGATAATTACTCATCGACAATTAATATAATGTCAAAATTAACTTTTAATGAGAAAATAAATTATTAAGAAATTAGTTTGTAAAAGTGCCAAATAGGTGGCGCTGTCACTCATTTCATATTCAATATAACTAATCATAAAAACAGATCTTATGTTTTAATGCTTTGTAAATATTCATTAACAGAAAATATTGTGAACATTTAAAGTTGCAGGTTTTACCACCAGAACGATCCTCGACTGATCAATCGTACATTGGTTTTAGAAACGGGGATCGTTTAGCTAAGCCAAGCAGTAATGATGTTCACAGCACCATCTATGTACAAACAGTCTCCGTGAAAGTTACGCTAGATTTACGGGAACTGCATATGGTTGCCGTATGACCCAAGTCGCCTTTTCCTGAAGCTTTGCAATGTAAAAGAGCAGTTAATCAAGTTTTATTTCATCCAATGCAACGGAAAGTTGTCAATTTCTCTTTATAGACAGACAGTTCAGACCCAAATAAACCGGAAGTCCCCTAGTTTTTCTATCATCACAAAGTAAGCTAGTGCAATTCAGTCGGAATATGTTTTCCATATTTTATACAATTATTCCAGCCTGCTGTTTGTTTATCTGATATATCATACAAACGTTTTGACACAAGGTTAAACTCTTTTACTGTTTACGAGGCTAATTGTCAGTTAATTGATGCCTTGAGAATATGGTTATCTACGGAACCATTCGGCTGAATTTTCGTCATTGTTCGAGACTATATGATGACTCGGCCATGAACGGCGGCCATCTTGCCCGGTATTTGGTCAGGAAAAGACCACTCTTGTTGCAAGGTTGATTTTGATTGGCTGTTTTTTTCAGCGAAAGATGATGATACATTTTGAAGAATATTTATGATTGGCTGACATATAATTTATTCAACATGGCAACTACGGTACAGTATACGAGATATTTTGCATGTTTAGTTCCGAAGTTGATACGAGTGCTACGGAAAGGTATATAGTCCGTATATTATAACAGTGTACCTTCCCTTATTTAAAGATCCCGAAAGTGGTAATTTCATGCGTAATCTTAATTGTTTGTATGAAATTTGTTCATTCAGGAAAAGAAAGATGATACGAAAAATTTCTGCAATATGTAATCGTATAAATTCAGAGCTAATCACTTCCAAAGAACTTTGGCTAATATCATTAGCAGATAATTAATACTGTCGTTTAACGAAAGGAAAAAGAATGTTCGCCAAAACAGGAACGTACGAGGTAGCTCTAATTCTCTTATAACATAGTTTTAATATGTTATAGAAAACGTTTTCTACATTTCTCATTTTACTCATCTCGTGTTAGTTTGTCCAGAAGTAGAAATATGTGACTTGGCGGGAAAATAGATCAAACAGATCTTCAAATCTAACACGTTCTTAACATCAAAATGATCACAGATCGCTTTTATCCTGATCACTATTGCCATCGACATTATTTCATTTCCTCTTTCTTATTTACACAATCTAAACTTGTTATAGTTCCGCACTAAATCAACAGATCCGCAGTAAATATTCATTTCCGGTTTCTAGTCTGGGCGGGAAATGAAAGCAGAAGTGAATATTTTAATTATGGGGTATTTATCTTTAATTTTCCCGCCAATAGAGATAATTAGATTTTTTCTAGCATCAAATATCCCAACAGAATCGTGTTAAAGTCGCATTCTCTCTTTTCTCCGACAAGATTTTGTTTTTGTTTTAAATGATCTATGTCTTTATAGCCTTTAATGAAGCAAAACAAAGAAGAGATGTTAGGGTAAGGACAAATTTAGCGAGTACGCCATATTCCAGATTTAATCTGGTGAAATTTTTGGTGTTATTTTGTTCCCTAATGGCGAACGTGATGATACCACCCTGATTTAAGAAAGGTATATAGGCCTACAGTGTATTCGAGTAAACGATTGTTATCATTTAGTGATTCAAAGGAAAGTAAGATGTTGGTGCTCAGAAAGAGAAGCTCGGATAAAGAAGTACTAAAGGAAGGACTGCCCTTTTTAGAATGGGGAATAAGATGGTGCGCACATTCATTACATTCGCAGTAAATTGGCTCTCGAAATCACCTCTACCCTCTTGATACCATGGGTTTTACATTCTGAACTATCTAGCTGTATATTGGCTCTCGAAATTACCTCTATCTCACTTGATACCATGGGTATTACAATCTGAACTATCTAGCTGTAAATTGCCACCAGAAATTACCTCTATCTCACTTGATACCATGGGTTTTACAATCTAAACTATCTAGCTGTAAATTGTCTACAGAAATCACCTGTACTCTCTTGATACCATGGATTTTACATTCTGAACTATCTAGCTGTGAATTGGCTCTCGAAGTCGCCTCTATCCTCTTGATACCATGGATTTTACAGTCTGAACTATCTAGCTATAAATTGGCTACAACAATCACCTCTACCCTCTTGATACCATGGGTTTTACATTCTGAACTATCTATCTGTAAATATGCTACAACAATCACCTCTACCCTCTTGATACCATGGGTTTTACAGTCTGAACTATCTAGCTGTAAATTGGCACTAGAAATCACCTCTACCCTCTTAATACCATGGGTTCTACAGTCTGAACTACCCAGCTGTAAATTGGCTCTCGAAGTCGCCTCTATCTTCTTGATACCATGGATTTTACCTTATTTTACTATCAGAACTATCCAGCTGTAGGTTCTAAAATTAACTCTATGCATAAAGATCCGGTTTTGAAAATTTCAAAACTTAATTTCAATTCTCTTGTGAAAATGAGTATTGAAATGAAAATGAGTGTTAAGTAAGTCCCATCTCATACATTTGTTGAGTGGATCTTCTGAACATGTACTATTTTGACGTTCCCGTCTAGCGGTTTCAATTCGATGCTGCATGATAACAGTAAGGTAATGCTGCAAGGTAAGGGACTATGTGTGTTATTTGTGTTTCAATGAAAACAGGTTGGTATGGAGAGAGTGTCAGGGGTCCAATCTGAACCGACTGTTCATAGTATTCGCCAATTATTCAATCATAATTCCAGTCAACCCAGCTGTAAATGGGTACGGATAATCCGAGAAAGATCAAGAGGTTTGGCAAAGGATCAGCTGAGAGAAAGGATCCTCACGGAGCCTTAGTTGTTATCCTTCTAAAATAAAGATGTTTCTTTCTTCGAGCCTTTTAGCACAACCCTAGACAATAATAATGAATTCGATAACAACTTGCTCACTTGCCTAAAATTATTCAATCAGACGTTCAGTGTTTGTGTATATTTTGCTCTCTACGCTGGTATTTGCCGGTAGACTAGTTGTGATAATGTGTTTACTGAGTTTTAAAACCATGCTACAGCATGAATGGAAGTCTGTAAAGATCCACTATATACACTAGACAGAATTATAAACGGGAAATCCCCTCCGGTAACATCTGTCAATCAAAATAGCATTTAGTTGTTGATCAACAGATTATAACACGATATTCTCGTATAGAGCGATATTTAACGAGACCACTGCCTGAAGCAAGATGGCGGCTCGTTAATTAATAAATGTCTATTTCTGCTCGTTCAGTGATGATATGGCACTGCGGGGAATTTCTCAGTTAAATGGAATTATATTTGGAAATATTTTTTAACCAAATTGTGTGAATGAAGCAGGTTTTGGTTCACAGTGACCCACTGTTTCGATTTTACGAACTCTTAGGAGACTTTTCTGTTTTAGGTTAAAACATTAGGCCGACAATTTTTCATTTTATGGTTCTACAACAATGGCCAACAACGTCACGTACTCAAGTTGGTAAAAACATTGTGTAAAAGCATTAGATTATAGATGTACATGTATGTAATATTAGTATTACAAGAATGTCATTACCATAAAGGCATAGGTCAAAATCAGCCATAAATGACCAATCAAATGGCTAAAATGTCAATATTCAGTTTTATAAATGATGTGTCTGTTTTCTGAAAATTGATACCAATTAAGAATCTGATTGATCAAATCAAACACCAACCAAATTTTTTATTTTGATAATGTGCATTAATAGTTATCTTAAAGCTACGATGTTTCTGACAAGCAACCCTGGATTTACATTTTGCAGAAACTTTGAATTGAAATATGGCTTACCTGATAGATACGACTAAAGCTTCATCCATTTCACTATTCTTCAAACAAACCATTTTAATATTTACTAATCCTATTGTTTTGCCTCTAAATATTGTTTATGTTGTTTTATCAGATTATAACACGAAAGTCACAAAACTCTCTTGGACAAAGGCAAAATTAGAGATATTGCATGAACATTCACAGTTAAAGAGCATTACCTTGTAAGAAGATGACAGTCTTTATAGATTTGATCTGGTACCCGATCTCGAAACCTAATGGTTAACAATGACTTGTAAGGAAGTCACTAAAAGTTCTCATGCACTAATGGTAAGAGAATATATGTCCTATTCTGCAGAAATAGCAAACATTATATTCATTCCGTTCTTTTCGGTCTATGAAAAATTCATGGAAAATGACAAAATTAGCTTAATATGTAGACAGTTCTCTCGGAATATTGAATTGAATCAAATGAATAATGTATATGACATTTGAAATTTTCTGTCAAAACGCAATATCTGATATGCAGCAATTTCTAACACAACAATCTAAATTGTCTAGTTCTACAGCATCAAAGTACAGGGGCCTTATATTCTCGAAAACTTAACTTAGATAAAAGATTTTAAGAAATACAGCAATGTGATTGGATGATAAGACTACATTTAAAATTTGATTGATTGACCAATCGTATTACTAGAACACTAAAATGATATTAAGTTAAGTTTTTGAGAATAAGGCCCCTGATCTTCAAATGCCTAATCGAAGCATCTGACCGTATCACCAACACAGGTGGCTTTTTAAACGTCCAATGTCAAAGCAATTAAATTGTTATTAAAGATATACCAAGTACATACGTTAGCCATATTACCAGATCTGAACACACCGAGGTTTTAAATTTACGCGTATAAACATGCAGTCTCTGTCAGTAAAATATATCCAAAAGACTCATACAAAATGTTCATAAATGGTTCAATGCATAAATCCGTCAAGTAGGTATACACTTTTTAAGAGCTTCTGTATAAAGACTTCACAGCTTCTGTTCACGACTTTTTTTTTTTAGAACACCTTCTAAGAGTTCGAAATATTGTCTAGAATGCCAGCACAGTGCTCAGAGTTACTGTTCTCCTTTCAGACTAATCCCAAGCAATAACGTCCAATACTTTTCAAATATCATGTCCAGAATTGGTCGGAATGATAAGTCTCGAACTTATAGCTGTAGCAATAGACTATTATATTTGCCCAGTCTACGGTGTAGTTAATAACAGTGTTTGAGCTGGAGGGTTACACGAACCCTGAAACCCAATACTACATAATTACACTTCAATCTTCCCATTGAAAAAATATACTCCAATATGGAATAGAATTCACGAAAAGGCGAAACTTGAGAGTCTTAAATGACACTCGAATGCCACTTGACGCCTCTATACTTTCCTTTTATTGACATAGTTCAAAACACTGAAGAGATCTTCAGCCTGAATGCTTCCAAGAAAATTCTGATTAAAAACTCAGTCTTCTGCTGATAAATAGTTCGGTACCAATTCTTCCAATCCTGGAAGTCTTTGAGTCTTGGTATTGTTTGTAGACAAACTAAAATAGCCTGGTATTGTGAGGGAATTGTGAAAAGGCTGAAGGCTAAAATAATATCTATAGTGATGTTACTTTAAGAAATTAGATCTGATTGATATTATCCTGTCATAGATCTGGATATTATAATAATGAATATGATAGAAAGTTTCTTATATACAAGCTTATATCAAAATACCACAGGTCAATAAATATTAAACTTAAAAGAAAAAAAAAAATCTTTTTAGGTCGACGATTCCAAAATACTTAAATCCATAATGTAAATGTAAAGCCATATTCATGCACTCAATTCAGTAATAAGAACATCGCTACTGTCTTCCTGGGGATGGAACCTCTTTAAGGGTGCAAGACCGCAGATTTGGTTTAACAAGTCCCTATTCTATTGTAGTTAAACCACAGTCGACATTTTGGTTAAGAGATTCTCAGATTATTGAGAGATTTTGTTTACTAAATAAATACATCATTGGTTAGATTTAATCATCCGAGGTCAACCAAGGAACAAAATCATTTCATTGTGTCGGGAAAACGTTCGTTGATTTTTTTAAGGTAAATGAGGTAATTGGAGCGATTTGGTACCAATAAACAGTTGCAATTGTAGGAAAAAAGACATAAAATGTGAAGAAATGAGATAATCAGTGGCTGATTAGAAATCTAGCAATATTGAACTTGAAATTAGATCTTCTTCACGACCTTCGTTTTATTGTTGATAGAAAACACAGAATGAATAAGGACAAATTGAAAATTGTTCTCACACTTTCATTAGATTACAATGGATACAAAGTTACCAAAAGCAAAAATCTCTCATAATAAAACTTACAAACTATAATCCATCCTTGAATTACATTAACATTTCTTTGCACACTGAACACAAGTATGGTTTGAAACATCCGATAAGACTCTAAGTGAGTAAAGCTGACTTTACTTTGCTTTGCATCAGAAAAGCTGATAACATGCATAGTGAGTAAAGCTAGCTGACTTGTCAATCATTGAGTAAAGTTGGTTAGTTGTTCAGTGAAAAAAGCTGACAAGTTGTTCAGTGAGTAAAGCTGACAAGTTGTGAAAAAAGCTGACAAGTTGTTCAGTGAGTAAAGCTGACAAGTTGTTCAGTGAGTAAAGCTGGCAAGTTGTTCAGTGAAAAAAGCTGACAAGTTGTGAAAAAAGCTGACAAGTTGTTCAGTGAGTAAAGCTGACAAGTTGTTCAGTGAGTAAAGCTGACAAGTTTTTCAGTGAGTAAAGCTGGCAAGTTGTTCAGTGAGTAAAGCTGGCAAGTTGTTCAGTGAGTAAAGCCGACAAGTTGTTCAGAGAGTAAAGCAGACAAGTTGTTCAGTGAGTAAAGCTGGCAAGTTGTTCAGTGAGTAAAGCTGGCAAGTTGTTCAGTGAGTAAAGCTGACAAGTTGTTCAGGGAGTAAAGCAGACAAGTTACTAAGTGAGTAAA
The DNA here is from genome assembly GCA_029955415.1 of Lottia scabra. NCBI lineage: Eukaryota > Metazoa > Mollusca > Gastropoda > Lottiidae > Lottia > Lottia scabra. Next base: position 41,233,160 of record JARJEI010000001.1, read on the forward strand.
CCTGACTAGTTGCTCAGTCAGTAAAGCTGGCAATTTGTTGAGTAAGTAGGCCTAAAGCTGACTAGTTTATCAGTGAGTTGGTTTATTCACATATCGATTTGCCAATTTTCAGCAGTTTACACTCTAAAAAAGATATGGACAAGACACCCCATATGCTAGGTTCGACCAAATATTTTATTGTTTGACCATCGAAAAAATGAAATGAATGGAGTTTTACGTCCTGCTTTCTGTACCTATATGAGCTAATTGAGGACGGGCAAACGTCATGCAGTGTGCAATGAGGGAAATTGTGCCAGGACAGCGGCATCAGCCTACTCTTATTGTCGATTTCCAACTGTCGTGGGATCTCTAACGTGCACAGCCAATAGCACACGGGACCTCGGTTTATTGGATAACAATGCACTAAAATGAATTTCCTATTTGTGATTATTTGTAGTGAACACGATAAAATAAAACGTGTGTTCTATATAAAGTGAATTCAATAATATTGTCGGGAAGTGTGGGAGTAATACGGACGAATATTAAAAACTATCAGTAGAATTTAAACTGAAATATGGCGATATAATGAGAGTCTAATGTATTTCTTCAGATGATAACTCAAACTGCTTCGATTACATTTCACTTGCTAGAATGTGACTTACATAAAATCACAAACTTCAGAGACTTGAGGGATATAACATCAAGTTCATTATGGATTGCACCAATTAGTTGACAAACACAATGGCAAAGTGACATCATGTGTTTCGTATGAGTTAACAACTATGATAATATACAGGAACGAGGATATATGCGTTATACAACTCACATCAAACACCATTTATTTTGCTCGACATCAAATAAATTGATAGGGATGTCAGGTTGCAGAAAGACCAAATCAACATAAGACCTGCTTTTGTCATGTGAAATATCATCCCTTGGGGTAGAATAGACCATACTGCCCCGGACCACATGACATTGATATTAATCTGAATATTTTTAGACAATATGTTAAAGGTGGTATGGATCAATATCAATTTGCCAACTTTATCGTTTTAATCATAAAATAACAATCAAATATTTAAAATGTATTGTAAGGGAGGTAACTATAAATATTATTTTCCATTTTTTTTAAAAATTGTTCATTTTCAGAATTTATACAATTGGTGATAATCTAACAAGCAATATAATCATCTGTGACAGCAATTATTCCGTACGAATATGAATGACAATCCAAGTTGTATCTGTAAGGAAAGGCAGGATTAACAGGGCTATTGGGAATACTGTTGCATATATATAATTTAAAAAAAAAACAGTAATGACGCACACTTTGACTAATGTTACCAGACCAATAGTAGACAGATGAACCATGTGAATAGTATAATGATTGCCGTGTCGCAAAGAGAATCTTTTACGTTAACAATCTACACTGCAGTAAAAGGCACTTATTAAAAGGATAAATAATAAATTAACTATATTAGGAGTTAAAAGACGCTGTCCCAGAGTTGGTGTTCTGTAAGCATGAGCACGTACTTTCTCGCTAGTCACACACCACTGTACATGAATATATGAAGATCAATTTCAATAAAGCCTTCACTTCAAATAAATCCTGCAGCCTCTGTTGTAATACCATCTATTAAGTTTTTTTGGTAATATAGGTCGTTATGTTTTGAAGAAATAATATTGGACCACGAGGTCAGACACAAAGACAACCTCCGTATAACAAGTCTAATAATTCATACAGACTATAAGATTTCAAAACGACTAAAATATTCTTCATTAATTCATAACCACAGGCTTAACATACCATCTGAACACAGTCGAATCTCATGGCATCGAGTACAGTTCTCGGTATCATTTAGCATACATATTGACTCTGCAACCTGGGCATGTAATAATGTCTTGGACTTGTAAAAACGTTTTCAGTTATGTTTTCGTATTTGGGTGAAATTAAAACGGATTTCTTTGACATAAAAAAGAAAAATCAAGTACATAGTAGGGGTAAAGATTTGATTAGTGAACCAATATGGGTGCCACCTGCATAGCATTGTCACAGTATTCTTTAAGACCATAAAGAAAACAAAAGTGTCTGATAACAATCTAAAAAATACATATTAATAGAATGTTGATATTGGTTTAATGATTATTAATTATTACATGTTGGTTATGACATGGAAACAATACGTTATTCTACACCACATCTGGAGCTATTGACGGTGTGCATATGTGAAAATCTAGCTACCCCCAACACGGAAATATTGTGGATAGTCTCATACAAGGCCTCTACACACAACTTAATTATGTGCAGATTGTATTTTGTGTTCTGTGATGCATCACAGTTATACGAAAATGGCGTCTCACATGTTCTCCTGATGAACACAAATAGTTTTGTAAAGTCTCTGTGTCTGTTGTGTACAAGGATGAAATTTATAATTCAATAATTTTATTATTCCAATAAGACGATTCAGACAGTAATGTGAAATAAAGTTTATTCACTCCCACAGAATCAATCGATAAATCGCAATAAAACTGTAAAAATTCCGAAATATAAAAACATAATTCTGAAATTGAATGACATTTATGCACCTGATTGGTCTACTAACGACGGACATGAGGTGTGCAATAAGGGCTATTTTAGCCAACAACTACATCCTCTTAAGGGATCGGATAACTTCCATATCCAACAATATTGCTGCTTTTTCCATGCTAGCTTACGTATAGCAACAAAAAAAAAAGAAGCAAGAACATGTTTTTAGTCGATGACAACTTAACGTTCGCTTCCAGCGAAGTTCGCTTCCAGATGATGCTGGGCTACGCTGTTCCTGGGTTCTCCATGTTCCTTCAGCAACCTTAGACTAATTCTATTGGCATTATCTACCGTTGCTGGATTGACAATTAATCGTCATTAACAACTAATAACCTCGTGTAAAAAAACACTACGTCACATTCAAAGGTAAATTTGCTACAAGAAATTTGACGTCTGGTCATTCGTAAGTTTTCCCGCAATAATTTGTTACAAGGAATATAACTGGTCGAACAATAATCGTTCGACCAATAATAATTAATGACGAGAAAGTCTAATCATGATAGCAACGGATTAATGTAATGAAATGAAATGATAGCGCCGTTGCTAAAGGAACATGTGGGTTCTCCTACACTGGCAATATCTTGATATGACGTGTTCCTGAAGATGTCAAGTTTAATATTTAAAGTTGTCTGTTTTCAGTTGTATATATAATATTTAATTTTAAAATTGTCTGTCTGTAATATTTAAAATGTGGCTAACATCAATTGACTATTGTCTTTGTTCATCGAGTGTGTCTGAAATAAAACTTAATTACATTTTTATTCTTTTTAACTAAATCATTGGGTGAATCGTTTGTGCTTGAAATTTAATTTATTAATCTATTTTTCCAAACAAAACTATTAAGGATGTTTGTAACAAAATTGACTTTGCCAATATACATTTTCTATTTGTTGTTAAAATCGGTGATTGCGATTGTAGCTTGTGTGTATGTGATCTGTTTGTGGTTATCAGGTTCAGCTTGTTGACGAAGATGAGGCTAATGACAACAATGCTGATGGCAGCACTGATTGCTAAGATGGCGATGATGATGGTTAAGAAAAAAACAACGATGGTGACGATGATGAATTAATTATATTCGTTGTTTATGTTGTATAGTGATCTTACCCTGAGCCTTCATGAGCATCAAGTCAAATTCGCCAATTGACCGTTTTAACGTCAAAACTGGCCCAGAGCTTAAAATGTAGAAGCTGACTCGCGACCCTTGAGGAATCAAAATGAAGTTCCTGTTAAAAATATATAACAATAATGAGCATGATGGCAATTTAATGAAATAAAAAAGAAAACTTACTCTGGTGGTAAAAGATCGGCCGTCTCATCCATATTCCATGTGATATAGTTTAATTTCCCTGGGTAGATCTTCTAATTGTCTGTTTTACTGTTTTAATTCACACTGCCTATAACTGTCTACTTTCTCTATAAAACACTGTGATAACTGTTGGCTGGGGAAACTTTACTTTCTATTCAAAAACTTTTATTTTTTTTATCACATGAGCAACATACCTGAGCTCTCCACCATGCACATTTCAGATACTAGTCCTCGTCAGGATTTGTTTACAAAACATACTGAAGAAGTCTTAAGAATCTGTTAAAGCGTTTACAGAAGCAGATCCTTTTGTGTACGGATCACCATGTAGATTTCGGAGAATAAGTCCTCATTCTAGTACTTTATACTCAGGCCTTTATCTTAGTATTCTACCGTGAACATTTCGGATACTAGACCTCGTCAGTGATAGTCTGAGAAACATTCACAATACAAAATACTATGAGATAAGTCCTTTTTGTTGCAAATTTTGATATCACTTACAGTGAAACATCATGAGCAGAAATCTTCCAATCCGTAACCTCTTTGAGGTTATGTCTAGGAATTAAAGTATTCATTTCAAATTAACCCAGAAATAAAGAAAATTAACAGATTCAAGAGTAGGCACTTCAATGTTGTCTACAAATTCACACATTAATTTTTAAAATTCAGACTTTAAACTTGAGATATTGTAACACTAACTAAGAACTGTCATATACTGGAAATGTTATTTCAAATTTCACGTCAAAACGAAGGAGACACAAATTGCAAGTTCTTGAATTTTTCTTCATTGATTTTGATCAGTTGTGTTTAAAACTGGTCGTAAAGTTTCCGCTAAAATCAACACCGTAATGCATCTTATTGAATTACTGTAAAAGATTCCCGGCGATGAAGAAATTGAAGTTTTGTGGCCTGATGTGACATTTTTTCTACTTTTGTTTATTAAAATGAGAATTCTCCGTTACCTTCCTAATTGCATTAAAGATGGATGTACCTGACAACAGGGGCGGACTGGGGCCGTGACGCGGCCATGGTTTTTTTCCATTGACCGGCCCACTTAAGTGTGTCGGATCCACGTTTTTCGAAAGGGGGGGGGGGGGGGCGTAGATCCAAATTATAGTCGAGCGAAGCGAGGTGAAAACATTTTTGACCTTTTTTTTGGCTTAAAAACATAGAATAAGTATAAATTGTACTAATTTAACGGACCATGTATGTTTAATAGTAAACGTTAATGGGTTAGTCATTTTTGATTTCGTATTCTCCCCATTCTTAAAAAAAAAGACAAAGTAAAGGGGGGGCATACGCCCTCTACGCCCCCTGGATCCGCCACGCCCTCTACGCCCCCTGGATCCGCCACTGCTTAAGGGGTCCTCCCCCCAAAAAAATTAAAAATGACTGCCATAAAGGTGATTTCCGAGCGCCTCCAGCGGATTTCGGCCACTTTCTTTTGAAATGTTGAGTAGATCTATACGTCCAATTTTTTTTTTTTTCAAAATATAAATATCTTTTTTGGTCAATTTTCACAAACCGGCCCCGTGCACACCGGCCCGCATGGCTTTAGCCATGTGGCCATGCGGCCCAGTCCGCCCCTGCCTGACAATGTAGGGTTTTTCCGTCAAAGCTTCTAATATCACTGTACTTATCTTTAACTCTCAGATTTTGGATGTCTCTGAGGTTTTTTGTGAGTATTTCTATTTGCCATCCATTTTCTGAGGAAAGTATTAAACAAGATATGATGTAGGCTATTGCAAAATTCAACCGATCAAAAGCCTTACTAGTAGTTCAAGACAATTTTTTACTTAAAAAATTGGTCAAAATGCGACTAACTAATTAAAGACGAATTATGTCAAAGGTAGAGTGAAATTGAAACGGAACATCTAGTTTTGCAATTTAACCAGAACGGGCTCGCATACAACGTATTGTTAATACTTTTCAAAGCAAAATGTCTGAGGTAAAATGTTAGAAAGATCCTTACCTAAAACGTATCACCTACGGTAAAGAATCCGAAATGATCACTTTAAGTAATAATCGGGTACAAGGACTTACTAAGGGTTCAGTATCCGAAATGCTTCTGTTATGATAGAACCTTTATCTGTGGATTGAATAGCTCAGACCGCTACTGTCTGGACATTATATAAGGTCAACTGTCCGATAGAATTAATTCCTATTTAATCAAAATTAACAATGTCTTAACCCCACGGGTAGTCAGACTAGCAATATCCCGGGGGACAGGCGAACGGTGATATAATAAGCAATTCCTTAGTCATGGGATTTACGTTATTTACTAATTAAAAGATAATATCCCTCGTGAAAATGCCCCGTAGACACTTTGACTAGAACAACACTATAGATGCCAAATAATAACCATTAACCATTTTGACTCTCGACTATTCACAAAATCATTCTCTTAGCCAGGCGAAAAGATCACTTTAACTAACAGTGAAAAGAAGTGTTCTTTGTAGATAAAAAAAAGTTATGTGCCAGACCAATAGCTGTTTAAATGAGTTACCTATGCACTGTTTTTGTGTACTTGTTTCAGTATATTGGGTAAAGGATTCCTTACTCCCCCCGAGCACCTGTTTTTTACTCCATAAATACCCAGTATGTCCTCCATGTTGGTTTTAATAATTGATGTGCATGATTTTATTCTTCAATACGACGACGCACTAGACATAGCTTAAGTTTAGTTGGTGATATGAAATGACAATGACACACTATACCTTCAGGTAATGAATAATTCAGTTAACAGCTTAATCTAAGGCGGAAAAGCTGAGCACAATACCAGAACATTTGGGAAGAAACAGCTCTCGGACGGTCAGTCTGGAGACATGCGGTGCAGATAGGTCTCTTAGAGTTCGAGATACTATCTCAACAGCATGAGGCAATGAGGGGGATAAGAAGAAAGACTGTAGCCCAGTGTCAGAATTCATATATACCCCCTGCCACCGAGAATTTCATTCCGATTATTCAGTCACATCAATTACACAAGAATAAACTCATAAAGCGCAACACCATAGTTTTTCAAGACTGTAAAGGATTATATCATTATAACTAGGGTCCGCTATAGAATGGTGAGGTATTCTCGAGGCTCATGTCCATCACCTTGGGTTTATTCTATAATGGTCTAAATTGTAAATATTCAGAATTGAAGACTAATTGTATTAAATATAAACTTCCCAACAAACTTTGAAAATGTTCACCTGGGAATAACACGTAATATAATTATGGCAATTATCCAGTACATGTATATAGCTGTCTTATATTATAGTATTCTGGTATTGTTTACTTGCCAAATATATTCCTTACAGACAAGGGCGTGGATTTGTGGGGGGCGAACTTGTATGGTTTATAGAGTCCAAACACGTCGCGAAGCGCCACAGGTGCGAGCTCCACTAGGAGGTTCTCCCTCTAGAGAAAAAAATGGAAATTAACTCCGATTTGGTGCATTCTGAACTATATATCCCCCCTCCCCTCCATCTCCTTCCACCCCTTCCTTCTGAGTTCAAGTGACTGCCTAGAAAGAAACTACCTAGATATAATATTACTCTCTGAAAGTGGAATGAGGACAGTGCGAGTTCTGAAGATGTACAAGAGTGCAGTTGGGAAAGACAATGATGCAATTGTACAGTAGTGAGTGAAAGTGATCATGGATGAACTCGTATCTGTAAAACCAAGACATATTTCGGATGGGCCTAAAGTAATGTCCCAACTTTTGACCTTGACTATTATCCAAAGTATTTACTCAAATGGACTGAAATTTTGCATATGATTAGTTTATAATATTATCTACCTCTGGTGCGAGTCTGAATGATATAGCATCATTACCCTTTAAATGACATACAAAACTAAATCAGAGGCCGAAAAATAAAATGCCTGAGTCTTCTGAAATTATCCTTGCATGTGCATGGTGCCATGGTGTCACCTGACAATCAAGTGTCATATGGGATGTTCGTGGGTTTGAGGATAATTTCAGAAGACTCCGGCATTGATTTTTTCGGCCTCTGATTTAGTTTTGTATGCCATTTAAAGGGTAATGATGCTATATCACTCAAACTCGCACCAAAGGTAGATAATATAATAAACTAATCATATGCAAAATTTCAGTCCATTTGAGTAAATGCTTTGGAAAATAGTGAAGGTCAAAAGTTGGGACATTACTTTAGGCCCACCCGATACATGTAGTATCTAGTTCTGTGCATTGGTTTACCGCTCCGTTGGAATGGCGAGATGTTTTGCCATATTGGTCCATGTCAAGATGAACAGCATCAATAGGATGGAAAAAACATTCATGTAACACAGTGCTGACATGGGGCCCTACCATTACCTTCTCCCAGACTAGTCAATATTATAGACAAAGACTAATTTTATATTATTAGACGGATTAACAAGGACCACAGATATTCAAATATGTCAGACAATCCGACTCCTTGCGAAATGGGGGTTAAAATCCAATGTTTTAAATGACTACATATGGAAACTTTACATTCAAATCAGTTTCTTTCAAAGCCTCTTTTATTCCAATATTGATCAACTGACAACTAGTGACTGCTTCCAACAAAAACTCTGTATAATTCTTTAAAAACATTTCCTTCTACCCGCAATCATCCAACTTCACTCAATTACATCTCAATACAAACTTAATGCCATTTTATTTTAACTGTGTCGAGAGTTTTTCTATTGAATACAAGCTAGAAGACTGATCAGCCGTTAATTTTCTCAGATTTCCTGTGTGTTATTTACCTAATGGTACAGTGATAGCTTCAGGGGAATTTGTTACAATTTCGGTGGGTAATTGGGATATAGGATATAAGGATATAAGGATATATAAATGTGAATATGACCTGTTTGTTACTTATAAGGTGTATTGAATGATCAGAATAAGCGTACCAGTTGGCAGATAACAAGCACTCCATTGTCCATTGCCCATACCTGAATGGTGCAAGTTGATGCTGTCAGTTCCCACAGTGCACATAACAAAAATTAGAAAACATCTTTACAATCCCATTAATGATTAATTGATAAAATGCTACCTTTAGCCATTTCAGTAGAATTGAAATAGCCTCAACCAGATGAGTAGGGGCCCATTGACACAAGTTGGTTGGTACGGAATCCACTCAGGGGCTAACTCCACTTCATTCTGTCAGTCTTTAAGATTTAACGATTTTTAGTCTGTAGTTAGCTTGTTTTTCCCTTTTGAGGGATGGCCCGTAATTGCCCATGGACGAACAGTCCTATGGCAGTTTTCCACTGAGAATTGGCCTGTAAGTAATAAGATGCAACACTGTTCGCCTAAACCGAGATATTAAACTTATAAATTCCTTCCGTTTCTTCAGGACTAAAGACATATTAAACCAATATTCCTACAGGCTAGTTTTAATCCACTTTAGGTCATCAAATTTCTATCAATTCATATTATTTAGGAAACATGTTAGAACTCAGTTCAATATCTCTAAGTTGTTTGTCTGTCGAGACTGGATGTCCATTACCTCTTTATTGAAATAGTCTCGAATATTGAAGTGTCTGTGGAAACTTTACATAACTCTGCGACAATGTAAAACACTTGTTAACAGTAACGTCTGAGATATGTTTTTTTTTCGACCAAAGCGGACACCAAACCTACCGACCTTAAAGGAGAAGGAGAAGGCTGTGGTACTCAGCCAGTAGAAGTTTGAGGGAATTTTTCTGACTCTGAATTTGTCCACGTTGTCCAGGTTCCTGACCCTGATTTTTAAGACTTTCGGCCACCTGATATCGCCTCCCAACTGGACTGCAAAGGTCGCAAAATGTGTTTGAACTCAAATTTGAAAATACAATATGTTGGAAATCGATAAGCTTGGCTGTATATAGGTGATTTCCAATCCAACGTTTTTTTTTAATTCAAGCTCAAGTATGCGGTGTGGATCGTGTCAACAGAAAGACAATTCAAGCAACTTGGAACATCTAATCTGTTACTTTGCCTAAAATTGACACGACTTTCAAGAACACAGAATCTTGTATTGTTTATGTGGTTTACATTCATACAAAATAGTCCATATATCACAAAATTGGTTAGTGTACAGCTACTGATTGAATACAGCAAGATGATAACAACATAATGATCAGATTGATTGTAAACTGAAGTCTTCAATTCATTTTCTCACTAGAAAAACTCGATATTTCCACATGTTTTAAGGCGTAATAATTTAATAGCTATCTGATATCCGAGATCTTTCTCCATTTCATCACATCCAAACTTTCTTTCTTCTTATACATCAGGTTAAAACCAGAATTAAAATGATATTTCTGCTAGTTTCCCGCGTTTTTTGTCTATTTGTTCTATCGATTTCGGGAGCAGCAGACAGCTATGATTTCAAACAGACGATAAAAGTGTCTTGTAAAATCATACCTTTCATCTCTCTTACACTCAATCGGGTGCAAAGACAGGAGCGTGCCTTTGGCTTTATATTCGTCCAACTAGACTATATTTTCTAAATTGCGAGGATTTCAATGGATTCACGAAAGATATTAAATGTGTATTATCATTACTTTGTCCATTACTCGGAAAACTAATAGATTTTAATAGAAAATAAATAGGAAAAAAATATTTAAGCATGATAGAAATTCATTTGTTGAAGTACTTGGTGTTTGTAAAGGGCAAAGACAGATGAAAGCAACTATATTTTACGAATTATTTTTAAGGATTGTAACTTAGGTTCCCATGCTGATCCTTTCTACCAGTTGGTCCTTGGCCAAACTTTCTGGACTTATTAGTTACCGGTTTTGCTAGAATTATGGGTGAAGTTTAATTCAATGTTTGGGACTTGTTCATCGAGATTATAACCCACAACTCAAACCAAGCAAATGGCGTTAAATCCAAGACACATGATATCCACCCCCTTAAAGATAATTCTATGCGAAATACTAGATAAGAACTCTCATTGAGATAAAATGTTAACACACGTAGTCGGAATTGAGTTCCAAACATTGAAGAAATTTAAATTTATTTTGATATCAGTAAATGAACAAAATGATATAAAGCTGAATTGAGAATCATAAATCATAAATAAACAAATTGGTTCTGTCGAAATGTCCAGGGCCGGCGGAGCCGGGGGGTTTGGGGGGTGTTTGCACCCCCTAAAATTTACTCGGAAAGTGCCCTTTTTGAATTTAAAAAAAAATAAATGTGAAGAATAAAATGAAAAAAAAAAAAAAACTGTACAGTCGTCTATGAGCTAAATACCGCCACAGTTTCCCTAGATGACGTCGCGCAAAAAACGCGTTACCCATCATGCCACTTCTCGCACAGTCCCACTTTGTCTACGCCCGCTCCGACGAAAGAGGGCCTACCCTACATTACGTTTCAATTCCGATCAAATCTACTGGACACGAATCTGTTTGGTTGTAACATCCAACATGAAGCAAAAGTAGAGACATGAATTCGGAATCTTTGGATTCTAGCACTACTAGACTCGAAAAAGCGATACATTTCAACATAATAAGAATATCTATATCTTATATAAACTTCAAGTCCTGATTTGGAATGATGTAACAACAAAATGTTTTTGTGAGAGTTGAGATTTTGAATCTTTCGTAAATATAAAGGCAGTTCGAAATAATTATACTTAATTATGGTAGGTCTAACTGGCAAAGAAAAATCATCAGAGGCTTGAATAGGGTCAGCATGTTTCGGACTAGGGAGTATCTACAATGGCTAGCCACCCCCTTACCTGTGTTGACGTGATTACGTTATTACCAATCTATATATCATTTGATTAAAATGTTGAAAATTCTTTGGAGATTTAGAGATGTATATTTGAACCATAAACTATGTGAACCTAAAAAAAATTGCCGCTCGCGCCTTCGGCGCTCGCGGGTTTAGAACACATTTTTCATTATCCACCCATTTTTATGAAATTCCTAAACCCGCCACTGCTACATGTTGAAATTACACATCGCTACCATGATTGGTTATGTGCCCTTTTGAAGTCTATACCCCCTAAAAATATATTGGCGCGCCGGCCCTGATGTCTATGTTATAAAACACATTACGATAGGTCAGGTCTATACAGTGGGTATGAGGTAGCCTACGGTGTCCGGTGCGGTACGATATGGAATTGTCAAATTAGTAAAGACATTGATAAGCGCATCGTATCTGTATCGTGTCCGGACCCGTATCTCGTAATCGCTCCTTCCATTTACCGTACCATTTATCCCATTCGACTCAACCTTCGTCACTGTTCCAGACTATGTTCGCGACTATATAATGACTCTGCCATAATAGGCGGCCATCTTGCACGGTATTTAGGCAGGAAAATACAACTCTTGTTTCAAGGTTGATTTTGATTGGCTGTTTTTTACGGGAAAGATGATGATAAATTCTGAAGATTAATTGTGATTGGTTGAACTATACGTTATTCAACATGGCAACTACCGTAAGCTACAGTATACGAGGTCATCTAGCAATAGCATGACTAGTTCCGAAGTTGATACGAGTGCATTTATCCCTCATTGTAGAACGTACCTCGTCTATTCGCGGCTATAGTCAGGATTATCCGGCAAATATTCTACAGCACGTAATAGAAATCGGCATAAGAATAAATAAACAAGGGTGGTTCAGTTCTAGTGTAAAAAGAGACGTGAAGAAAACTGATCACCATTCCTGTCTGATCAATCAGAAATATAGTTACTTGTCTTATTTAGTGTGATTTCATCAACTGTACGCAGCCCAGTTATTATCCGAAACGAATCAATCCCATAAACTAATTTACCGTAAACACCCTGGAACCTGTCACATCTGATAGATATCTATACCAAGTCAAGGGCAATAACTCATGTCAAACTAATCATTATCTTTATTCCTTGAATTATCGATCTACAAGGTTAATTGACTCTCTGGAGGTGAAAGGTTGGGGGTTAAAGATCAATCTTAGAAAGCTACTCAATATCAACAACTGTCAGAATGGAATCTACGTGTTTCCTGTTCAAATTTCTGTACTGATTATAGCAAAGTGGAAAAGTTGAATAGCTGATAAATTGAAATTAATTAGTTGGGTGTTCTAGAGGTACGGACCAGGTGGTAATATCGTGCCTTCAAAAATATCACTACCAAAAAAAGTGATTGTAGGGGAACGAATTTTGTTTATTTTGATCTTTTGTGTCATGACCAACTTCAAATATACAGTTCTTTAGACTGGAAATAGGTAACATCAACATAGTTTGGAGTGTGGTGCAGACAAAAAAGGGCATACATTGTATATAAAGCAATGTTGTGTTCTTCAAATAATATCCAAGTCAGCTACCAGAGAAAAGGCGTTCAATATCGTTCAGAGAATGGTGCTTTGAAATGAAATGGAGTTTTACGTCCTTCTTTTCTGCACCTATTGGACAAATGATGAAGGGCATACACCATGCAGTGTACAATGAACGAAATTTTACAAGGAAAGCATTTGCCTACTGTTATTTTTAAAGTCGGGGATCTTTGAGATGCACAAGAGACCTCGTTTTATTGACCTATTCGAACGATTAGACATCTCAGATAAAAAAAAAATCGGTTGTGTTCCAGCAATCATTCTCTGCTACCACCATACGATACATGTTATTAAAGATTGACATAGTTTGATATTTGATCAATAAGTCAACATTGACCACTGACTGGACAATAACTAGATTATCATCTTCGTAATTCAGGAAAGTAATTTGATTATCTCTGAAAGTATCTTCACCATCCCCTTGAAACCTCTTTCAGATCCCCGGTATTAAACGTGCTTGCATGATATACTTAAAGTGTAATGGTGGTTTCAAACTATTTGTGTATACCGAGGACATGTATGGCTTCTACTCGAACTTATATTCTCATCCTCATTTTCTGTTAGATGCCAGTGATTCCTAAACCACATATGAGGCTGACGTCACTTTCGCAAAAGTTGTCAAAGGGCCTCCTAACTATGTAATAAAGCGCTAAGGTTTCTTGGAATTTCAAGACACACATGTCGGAATGGTGCAAATCGATGCATGTAATAAGAGTTAAGAAAACTTTAATCCGCTGTTTGTATGCAGAGAGTTGAACCGTTTACAGTATCACATTAGTTATACATGTATATTCAGACTGCTAATTAGTAGCCTCCAGAGGTTTTCAATGATCATATCTGTAACTGAGTTGATATCTCAATTTATTATATTATTGATACACACTGGACTGAATCAGCCTGTAGATATCCACCATGCAATACACACTGGACTGAATCAGGCTGTAGATATCCCACATGCAATACACACTGGACCAGTCTGGAGATGTGCACAGCACCCTATTGGCATATTCAATAAATTATACTATAGAAGCTTGGACAAGCTTGATTATGCTTATTCTTACTAATTACCAATACATATTGAATTGGACCATCTTGTAGCTACACTCAACATACAACTACCATTCTCAAAATATATACTATACTAGTACAGGAGAATTGATCTGCTAATACCTTTTAATGCATGGGTCCAGTCAGTGGATATATAGAGGTTATTCTATGGCTACGAGTGGATATGGTTTTTAATGCCACTCGTGCTTGAGATATTTTCAATCTTGGCTACGCCACTCGTGAAAATATCACAAGCGCCCATGGCATTAAAAGCCATATCCACTCGTAGCCATAGAATACCTCTATATATACCATAATATTCATAAAAGAATAACATATTTAACAGTAAAAAGGTTCGAATCTCCCAAGATACTCTTGCTACAATGTAGACCTAGGTCAATTCGTATTACCTACAGGCGCTACAAGTACAAGAGGATACTTCCGCGAAGCATCACATCATCTCCAAATTAGTCTAACCAAGAACTCGCCAAAGACACTCAGAAGTAATCTGAGTTCAGAAGTACTGTCATCTCTTATACGTTACAATCTTTTACATGTGTTCTATAATCTGTTTTATTCTGGTTTAATAGAAACCAAGTAAGATTAGAATTTAATAACTAAATACAAGGTTAAAAAATACAAATCATAATTCCAAGCGATGCTTTTTTCTTGTATTTTACTCTTCAATTGCTTGGCAGATAATTACAGATTCAGTTACAAACAATTTGTTGAAGATGTTAGCAAAAACACTATTTCCTGTTTTTGCCTTGATTAAATTCTGAAAATAACCAGTTTCAATCAATATTGTTAGATATTGTCGTTTTTTAGTTGTATTACAACAAATTATAGGTGAGGGGAATAGAAATACCAATTTACTGGAATCGTATCATCCAAAACTATCCCGTTATATGACGTAACAAAAGTAACGTATTTATATATTGGTTTACTTTTACTGTCAACGGCAAGAGGACGTCAGATGCCATTTCCACTAATAACCTTCATGTCTAAATTGTTTTATAACTATGTTATAGATATTTCCAGCATTACCCTTATTATTGGTGCATATTTTCACATTACCAGTATATCATGTGTGGTTACATCTTTCATTTAACTCGGTACATTCCATTTAAAACTATTAATAAAAACGACAGCTTTACAATCTACTGTTTTCATCTCACTTGAATATTGAAGACAGCAGATATGTACGATAAAGAAGACGTATTTGATAATACAAAATATTCAATTAATCTATTATTTAAAGGTATATATCGAGTTTTCTCTACAATCCCAGAAGCAAAGTGGAGTAAAGTGGCACTATGGGAATCAGCATTTCTTTACCAACAAATTAAAGCTAGAATTCCATATCGTTTTTGGACTATTTTCAGTACTGATTCCAAAGTGTTTAAGACAGAATAAACATGGCTTAAGTCGATATAACCCTTTAAATCTATTTACTAAATGATGTAATCGAGTATGAGTTTATTTTACAATAGTGAGTGTTATGAACGTGGTCAAATAAAGACGACATGATTTTATATATTAACAATTGTGGTATACTTGCTTATATTATGTAGTGTTGCAAGGAAGTAAACCTGACAGCTTAGCAACTAATCACTTACCTGTTTTTGGATTCATCTTCTTTGACACAGCTGGTGGTTTCTTGACCGGAAGTTGATGGATCGTCTGCTGTTTCAAATGTCATGCTTGTGTTAGGGTTCCACGATAATCCGTTATCTAATAAATCCATAGTTTGCTCGTTTAATAGAGCCTGAAGTGAACTCATTTTGACAGACAGAAGGAACTATTAACCACTATTTACTCAGTTATTGAGAGAAAATAAAATAAAGTGTAATATCATTATCTTCTACTCCTTTCCTTTCCAAACTTTCTTGATTGATTGCTAACATGGGGGACTTGTACAGCGAGGTTATCTACAGAACGGTATGGGATATGTTGGTTTATTGAAAGGTTGCTGCAAGTCATTCTTTGACGCCGCCTGCAACGATCAGAACTATCAGAATGGGTGTCGATGAAGGTTAATTCTATGGTTTAAAGCAGATGTATATATTTTGTACAAAGGCCTTAAACCCGCCCACCTCACAGCATATTACTATGGTAATAATACAACAACCACCCAATTAAACTGTTTATTACTATCATTACAAGAAACTATCACAAATTCCAGAAGATCTAAAGAACTGAACCTGACAGTATTTGGGAATATATCTAGAGGTGCCGCATGCTCGAGATGAGGCACTCGGTCCCACACAGAATGTAGGTACACCATAACATTGTCTCCATCTCCACTGCTTGTTCTGGTAGCAGTCACTCCAAGCTGACCATTCTGACCAACCACCTTGACCTTGGTTGCCTTGACCTTGGTTACATTGCTTGATTGAACTGTCACGACCTTGACACGTGTTTCCGTTCAAACATACACGCATTTTTCTTCTGATTCCGTTTCTACATTCAGACCATTTCCCCCACATAGACCAGTGTGGTTGTGGTACGTTGGTTCCGCCACCCGAATTTCTACCGTTTCCGTTCTCGTTACCTTCTATCCACAATGTTAGATCTACATCCGGGTAACTATCACATGGCTCAAGCGGCTTACTAAAGGAAAAAAGACATCATTTTGAAAGAGTTTTTATTTAATCAAACTTAGGTGCTCCATGGGTTTTATACTGGTAGTAGCGTGCCTTTTGAATGAGACTAGTGCTTCCAGTGCAAAGTGTGAATAAATCATCATTTGGGTTTGACCTGTGGATTTAAATTAAAATATAATATGAATACACATAAACATGATTTATACCTTTGTGTAGGTTGCCAGAAAGCATTTGGTTGAATTGACTGGATGTTGGTGTTGGCACATAAAACTCTTGATAATCCAGTCCTTTTGATGGAATTTAGCTGGACTGTAATGTAAAAATTGATTGCAAATAAAAATCACTACTGGGGTAGTAGGCTTCAACTTACAGAACATAAACAGGGAACTTGCAGCTTGAACAGTATCAAATCTTAGCATCAACCCGGTTTCCCCTTGTCAGTGATGCAGGTCGGAGGGGCTGACATGGAAAAAGCGTCTAGTCGTTCGGATGGGACAATAAACTGAGGCCCCGTGTGCTACAGGCTGTGCACGTTAAGCATCCCTAGATAGAAGGAATTCGAAAATAAGAGTAGGCTAATGTCGCTGTCCTGGCAAAATTTCCCTCATTGCACACTGCATGACGTTTTTCTATACATGTGCAAAAGCAGGACGTAAACCTCCATTTCATTTTCATTTTCATATCTTAGCATGAGAACGAGGAGGATGATGCGTTAAAGGTAATGCTTATAATATCTGCACAAAATGTATCAGACTACATATCTGTTGCCTCGAATGTGTTTAGGTTTGAGTCCCAACAATTAAGACGGTAATCAGCCTACCTTCTGTGAAACCTGTTTTCTCGGGTCTCTCATACCAGAATCTGTCGCCCTCTCTGATAGCTCGGAATTGGTTAGATAGAATACAGGCGAAGGTTGGCCCCACCATACCTCCAGGAATATTAATCTCTGAGAGACCCCCGGGAAATACATCTACATCATCCGTAAATCTATAGAATTTATAAAGAAATATAAAGTATTGAATATGTGGAAATGGAAATAAAATAAAAAGTTTTTACTTTAACGACGTTATTCAAAATCGGGAGTTTTTTTAATTCCAAAGGTTTCCTATCTACCATCGTCCAGTGATTTCACTGAATGAACTAATCAAATCCGACTGCAGGAAGAAATGATTAAACCTGTAAAAGGAGACCTTACCTGTATAACGAAGAGAATTTTTGAGCAACACCATCTTGTAAACCTTGCATTCCTTGGAAATTGTTAGAAGTTGACAGACCACACCAATTTCTAAATTTATTATAACCCGGTAGTCCATGATCTCGACCTCTCTGGATGTTCAATGACGCTAGATCCAGACTCTTACCAAACGTATCCTCAAATAGATGGTCTGTTAACTGTGTGGTGATGAACCGATCTCCTCGTTGGGGTCTATCTACCAACATACCTGTAATAATTGTTAAATGTATAGAATATGTGGACATGATACGAAGTTTTGACTGTTAAGCATGAAGTGATAGTTATAATATATCTTATTGATATACAGTAGGTATACATGTATATGTTTTAGATAAGAACATGTATGAATGAAATAAAATGCCGTAACTCAATGTGCTAGACATAAGACGATTATAATGGATCTCGTGGATCGATCAAACTGGAAAACATGCGTCTGCTAATTACGATTAGCACTTTCTGTCTTAAATAGAAGCATGTCAAAACCAAGTAAAAGACAAATTGGATTAAAAATGAAAGAATATAAAATAACTATAATATAACTCAATATTATACATATCTGTCTATATATTGACGAACTAGCGAAAACAATAATTGCTTGAAGTTCATTACAAAAAAGGTCGTTGAGATCCAAAAAAGACATTAGCGTCACTCTAAGTGACCAATCATCGAAATATAGATATTGTTATTGAACTTGTTTCTACGGTAAATTTGTAACACGAAGCAGAGGGTTGCTGGTAACTAAAACGACTATACAAACCTCTAATATAAGTATTCACGCCTTCACCATTGTTGGCTAGAATATGAGCTGTTCGTCCGAAAGCCTCTTTAATCAAATGACGGCCATTGTCCCTAAATCCTTGGGAGAGCTGAGAGAAGAACGTATTGACCAACGAATGACCAAATCTGAACGCGGCAGTAGCGAAAACGTTCCTGATACTGGCGTCCATGTTGGGGTTGTACGGATCGTAGAATCCCTGTGGTTTAACAAAGAGGTTATTATTTCCAATGTATTCATCATTCAGTATAATAGGCAACCATTCTGTGAATGTTATATGTTGAATCAAAGCTCCTACAATTTTTCTGGTTTCATCGAACACCTTGTCATCAGTCCAACTGGGGTTTAATTTAACGAGTTGATCAGCGATACGGTTGTGTTCTCGCATCCACACTGTATGCATACTGGCTAGACCCATCTGTTCATTCACACGACCATCACCTGTATAAATATCAACAGATTAATGGATTCAAGGGATCAACTATCATAGTGACTGTTTGACCTAGTCTACGAGCTTCCTTCAAGCCACTTAAAGTCACAGGCCTCAACTCATCCTGTTGAGCAACACACTACCTGACCTAGAATCTAGAAGAATGCACATACAAGGCCAGAATACTTGGCTGTGACACCAACAAGTTAAACCAATATTCCTTCTCCCACAGGAACATAGGGTGAAATAAGACATAGTTTGTTAAGTTAAAGGAAATCTATCTTATCTATCATCTATCTATTTCAGTTCCAGTTTCTTAGAATTGTGTTCTATATACATGCTTACCTGCTTTGAAACAGAAATCTTGAGCTCTAGTTTTAACACAAGATTCTTCGCGATCTTCAGGTAGTAAATCATGATCGGATACTTTCAATCGTCCTGAAATAAACACCGCCTGAATATCAAAAATACATTATTATAATGGCTTATACTGAAAAAGGCTACGATCTCTACAGGCCCGTAGGAAGCAATTTCATATTGGGGGGGCAAAATGTGCAAAAACTCATTCTGAAGGGTGGTGGTGCTGAATTCAATGTTGCTCCTGCATATATAAAGCAATTTTTATTTTACTGGCCCTAACAACATACCAGTAACTTCTTGTTTTATCTTGAAATTTTTTTTTTTATTGCTTCAATCATTAGATGAATGTTCCTACGGGCCTGCTCTACGACGTGAAAAGGCATTTCCTTATTTTGCATTCAAGTATTGCATGAGCGCGGACCTATGAGAGGCCCTCACAATAAACGCTTAATCTTATTGAACTGAAAAATTGGTGTTCAACTACTAATTAGAATGCTCAAAGTAAACAAACTGTATTTGAAACAATTTCGTAACCTCAAATGTGTAAAATAAATAAATTTCACGAATTGTGGGGTGAATATCTATCGCAACATTATTAAATGCATCCGTTAACTCGTTAAGAGAAACGGATTTATATATTACCTCCACTGAAAGCTCTTAGATTGTTCTGTTCTTCTTTCGACGAACCATACACCATAGAACCATCCAAATAGGCTGTGATTTGATTCAACTGTTCAACAGGCTCTAAAAGAACAGAGAAACACAATAACTAATTTTGATCATAATAATAAAACCCAAGCAGGAACGATCCCAACTGTAAAACAAATCTCGAAATCCACATTGGCAATACATTGGTAGCAGCTAAGGTAGACTAATGTAGCTGTCTTGAACATCATCATCAACTCATCAGCAGAGAGACATAAGAACAAAACAACCATTTAAAAAGGACAACGCCAAGATCCTTACTACCATTCTCTTAACATAATCTCACATTTTAACCGAAATTAGATCCCACGACAACAAAACCAAGCCAATGACGCCATATAAAGTTCGACTTTTTCAACGATCGTCTATAAATTACTGATGTAACTGATTGGTAAACGTCTGGCGACACGTGTTTCAAGAATGTAATTCTTTTCAGAAATGGTGATATTCAAAGAAAATGTCAAAAGAACGAACCTGTCCTACAATTGGCATCGATGGTTTGAAGACTTCTTACGAAATTTAAACATGTAGTAAACCGGAACTTGCGATCACCTGGTGGTACATCGATAGGAAAACAGGCTTCTCTGTAGGGAGACAAAAAAACAACACAATATTTAATGTCTATGTGGATGTTTGTTTAAATGATTTCTCTGATGGTCTCAGAATGTTTGATGCACAAAAAAACAATGGCATGTTTTGTGTCCTCATCTTAAATCAGGCCTTCTCGAATGGCAGCCCGCGGGCCAAATCTGGCCCGTGACGCCTTTGAGAATTGCCCCTTAAGAGTGACCTCTTCCGCTAAAACGCTAGTCTCGCTATGCTTGTAAGCTCTTTTTGGCCCTTATATTTTTTCATAAAACGCATTTGGCCCTTTACAAAAATTAACCGAGAAGGCCTGTCCTAGATAGATGATATCAGTATTTAAAAAGATCCCTTTTAGATGTTTACACCGATTATTTAATCTTGATCTGTCAGATGACCCACTTTTGCCCCTAGGGACTGTTTCCAAAATCTTAAACTAGCACCGAGTACCTCAATATCAATTTTCGTGGTGATTTATCCAGGAATTAGTAATTATAAGAGTTTACCTACCTTGAAGTGAGATTCGATTGTAAATTAGAGCGAGCTGATGGTGACATAATATCCTCTTCACAGCATGTAATCTGGGCGCCATCATGACCTAGACAAATAACAATTGTGATACTATCCGGTGGCGCAGCTAGTGGGGCAGGGCGCAGGGCTGTGGGAGTGCACGGGCATAACAATGTTCAAATGCGCTAAAAAAACGACACTGTAACTATCTCACGTTTACATTCTGGCTTGTATGGCATTAATGGGAGTTAACTCATCTTTGATACTAATCAATAAGTTGGTGACTTGAGATTCATAATCCAATTTCGGGTTATATAGTTAGGTACCAGTTCTTTTGGGGAAGGCATCCTAAGAGATGCCATGGTAAAAGAGGCTTTGGTAGGAAACTGCAATCAAAGTGAGACTTTCGCGAAGAAGATGGTAATTCAAAGGGATCAAACTAAAACAGATGAAACAGTAAGACAGTAAGATGTGGTACTGAGATGTGGAAAAATGCACACACGGTCACCGCCATTGTTCCTTCTGTGGAATGATAAAATCTAGAAACCAATCACCACAATGAAATGTAGAAAACGCACCTGTTTGATGAGGAGCACTAGTTATATCATGATCTACAAACTGTCCCCACTGCATCAACATATGAGTTAATGATGACATTTCTTGTTGACCTCTGTCCGTCTCGTGAACTTCTCGACTGACTAGACGGGCACTGGGTAAGGGTGAGCCATCTAAACTGACTGTTCGGGGCTCGGATACACCTGTGTATAAAAATTGGCCAAGTAGTGAATACATATCAAACAGGCCCGTAGCCTGCCAGGTACTTTTAGGGGGGCAAACGTCCAATCAAGGGGGGCAGTTTAGGTATCTACAGAAAAACACCCCCCCCCCCCCCCCTCTTTCTTTCGTGGAAAACTTGTGTTTTTGCAATTCAATGTTACGCCATGAAGTTTTGGGGACCTCTAGAAATTTTAGAGAATTTGACTAGTTGAATCGCGATTACCTGACATTTCGAGAATATTCCTGATATTTTCCAGAGAATTTAAGGCTCAAGATTAATCCTATATGGTCAAAGGGATCTTGTCTAAAACAAAATTGAGATTTAGACGCGAATAACAGACGTTTTCCCCTGGTGAAACCGTAAAGGTTTATGGTTATTTGAATAAGGTATGAGGTATGCCAGCTAGGGCTGGGTCTAATAATTTAAATAATCGATTATCGACGCTACGAATTATGAAATTCATAGTCAAATTTTCTTTTAATAGTATCTGCTACACGCTTATCAGAGAAGTCACGACCCATTTTATCATGATAATCATACAAAATTCTGGACATTACTTCTTCGATATTGATATTTGATAGCTGATATTGATAAATTACAAACATTCATGTACAAAATCGTACACGTACATAATATGAAGATTAGAAGATTTCCAAATTAAAATATTTCGATTATTAATCGGTTAACTGCCTTCGATGATCGATCTCAATTTGGTAATCGATATGCCACTAAGAAAAACTGGAGAATTACACACTGCCGAGAATGCCAATTGAAAGCCTGGAAACACGATTTTCTGAAATCTGGGGATCTCTTCTAGAAAATTTGGAGAATTTGAATTCCTGAAACGCGATTTCCTGACATTTCCTGATGAATTTAAGGTTTACTTGTAAAGGAACTGTGGGACCAACACATATCAAAATCAAGAAATAGAAGCGAAAAAAATGTCTCAGCGAATTAAAGGTTAAGATAATTTTCTATAGGGTCAAGAGTAAAATGTCTAAAGTAAAATGAGATTTAGACGCAAATTCTAGACATTTCCCGGTGAATTTAGGGTCTGAGCTGCAGAGAACGCCAATTAGGGGCCATGAAACACAATTTCCTGAAGTCTGGGGATTTCTTCTAGAAAAATTAGAGAATTTGACTCTTGGAAACACGATTTCCTAATGAATTTAAGGTTTAATAGACTGCAGGACGAACACAGGAAAATTTTGATAATTAGATACCTGAAAACGCTTAAATTCTTAACATTTCCTGCTACAAAGATTCTCCTTGACTCAGTAAAATGAATTAATGTAGTTTTAAAAAAATAACACTTGAGATTTTTTTTAGGGGGGCAAGATTTCAATTAGGGGGGGCAAAGCCCCCCCAAGCCCCCCCTTGGCTACGGGCCTGATGTCAAATATCAACATTTGTCTAAAACTACTTGGCATTATTGAATGGAATCTTGTTTTCAGACGCTTGAACATCTTCTGCTATTGTACGAACTGTCCCTTATTTTAAGAAAAAGTGACATGAACATATATTTTGTTTGAAATTCCCCTGAATTTGAGTATATTGAACTCACCATCCGCATATTCTGGTGGTTGAAATCTTCTCATTGGTATAAAGGCGCTACCCCATTTGGAATTCCGTAGATTATTACATGTGCCATCTGCAGTACGGTACATTAAATTAGGATCACATCTAACACCAGATGCCGTATTACATCCCAATCGTCTAGTTTGGACGCTATTTATCTGCACTCCAGCGTCTCTTATCAAACTATCAACGTTGATACTTTGTTTTATTTGTCTTATTGGTAGGTTTAGTCTGAAATATTCAAAGATTCGCCCCCGATTAAACTGTTTTATTATTATCAGGTAAAGTACCGTGGCTCCAGCAACTACGATTCTGGCAACCAATAAATTCGTGCTTCCGGCAACAGAATTTCTGCCGACAATTTTTTATAATTCCTTGATATCCACTGTTTTTACGGTAATCTTCATTATGAATACAACCCTATTTTGAAAATGGGAGCTTTTCTACAATTTCATTTAACAATCGCAATAGTTGGTTTCCTGAGAGGCCTTCACTTAATGAAAACAAACGATCAGGTGCCCAATATGTTTGGTTTACAATCTGGAGGCCTGAAATCAATAACAAGTTTAAATACCTACGATCGAGTCAGTTCTTTATTAACTGCAGTACGATATCGTTCTTCCTCTCCCAGCTCTTTCGACTTCTCCTTGGTGGCTATAAACATATTATGCATCCCGAGTGTCGTATCTTTTCTCTTAGTGTCGATACCTGAAAATACAGTATAGGGGAATGACACATGCGCTTATGTTAACACAAATCCAAACGTCTTCATCGTATACAATGGGTATAAATCATTAAGCCTGTGACGCAGACAATGGGGTTTCAAAAACATGTGAATTTATGCATTTATGTCCCTAGAATATGTGTTATATTCCATGTTCCATGTTTGGTATCATTCCCTGACAGTAATTGTCCCATCACTATTCAGTCTGCCCCTTATTTGAAGCTCCTGTTCCAAGACGCTGGAGCCGACATTGTACAGTCATGTATACAGTCATCATTTCCACACTAAGACTTTTCTTAATTTTTTTTTTAATATTCTGAAAAATGTTATTGGCAGGTGAAATTAACCTTTACAGACTACAAGAAAACAAATCTTGCTATGACTGTATAAAAATACAAGAGCTAACATTGCAAATTCGATCTCATCACCAATAGAAATTCGACTTGCCCATTCCAAAATAAAACCTGTCTTTCAAAGGTCAAGCATGTTCTTAATGTATTTGTTTGTCGTGTTAAACATGACTGAGTTTTACTAAAAACGGTGCATGTAACAACTTGACTCCTAATTAATTTGGCCCTACCCACTGTTTTTGATAATCTCAAGTGTTTAACGAAGTAAACTCTATGTTTTTCAGCGTCTGAAGTATTTGACAAAGTGGGTATAAATAGATACCAAGTAGTTGTTATTACTCCTTTCTTTTTCCTTTTTTTGTCTTTTGTTTCACTGATCAATTCTGCAATAGTCGACAATGAATTTTTTTTTGTCTCCCTCATTTTGCGTCAGAAATGCAACATCCAATTTTCACAAATTCGTTGAAAACATTGAAAAACATTCCAATTAAACCCTGTACATCTGAATAGAAGATGAACTGAATTGTGTTGATACATGACAATTCTCAAAGCAGTGAGAAAAATTTGACTTGACTCTTGTTCATTATTCGAATATTACCAACTTCAGATCTGAACTAAACGGGATGTCTGCTTTGTGGTTTCTTATGTTATGTTGTTGACCAATCGCTAAGTACTCCAGGCTGCAGTGGCAATACTTCTTCTAAACCTTTGATAATCCTTACAGGAAATATTCTAAAGAGTTAACTCCCTTCCATCATATTCTTAGACAAAACCATGTTATCCTGCTATCAATATTCTCGATGGCTATTACATTTCTGCACCAGTCTATAGGGCTTAATGAAGACCAAACGTTTGCCTTCTCCCACGCTTCAATAATGTGTTAATCTGAACGTATGTCGAAGATTCTGAACATTATTAGCGCCAATAAACGTTAGCTAAGTGGACGAAGGGTTGAAACTTTCAGAAGGGAAATTAGGGAATATTCTTCAAATGAGTAGCAGTTAATGTACGTTCTACTAGGTATATAAGATTTTAACGAGACAAACAAACGAGGACCACATATAACAAACACAGAGAATGTCTTGTGTTTATCTGTGTATAGTTCCATTGGAAGACAGACAGAATGCACGTTAGATATTTCGCGGGACTATGGTTCATCCAAGGATATTTTCCATTTGTACAAGACACGTGTTTCTAATATCTTTACAGACAATGCGTAGCCAAAAAGATCAATGACACTATAAATACGTACCTAAATTGAAATACATGAGATATTCCTGTTGAAGCTCGGTTACAACTCGACTAACGACGGTCTTGGCCTTGCTCTGTCGATGGTAATAACCAGAATATAGGCTCATCAAGGGCAGAGCTCGTTTGGCGATAGTTCCATTTTCTCCGACACTTAATCCACAATGAGATACCAACAACCCTAAGGTGATTAATCCTAATTTTGCTAATCCCATTATGTTGCTTCTCATCTTTCTATCAAGGAATTGATTGTATTTTACTAGTACTGGGTAAGTCAATTCACGCAATCAATGAACGTTTTAATACAATCGTACCAATTCCAGGAAATGCCGGTGTTTCTTTTCCTTTTACACGTGGATTTCACTTGATGTAAGATCCACAAAGTTGTAATTTCTTAATTGATTTAAACCTTAAACTATTTGATAAATCCGTGTTTGAATAAATTAATTGTCCAGTTTGTCTTCAAGATGGTATTAAAAATAACTCCAGATTTCTCCCTCGTTACATTTCGCTGGAACTTCCGAACACAGAAAACAACAGTGAGGTCGGGACAGTTTGTATGTTACAGGTAATTTAGACACAATTTCGACGTTTGTCAACCAAAAACTTCATTACAAGTCGGTGTAATTGAAAAAGATTAAAGAGTGGGCTGAGTTTGGTTGGATATGTTATAAAGTCACCAGTTATTCTGTTGGTACAGTGGGTTTTAACATCATTCAAGTCGGTACAGACTAATCAAATAAACGGAATAGCAGGAAGTCTTTCGCAATGGGCAATGGGGAGCAGCAATGTTACCTTATACAAAAGATAACACTTCTTTGTTTTTTGTTATACACATACACAATCGTAGCAACTTAACCAAGAAACAATTCCGGAATGAGACATTACATAAAGTATGTGTATTGTGTATTGGGTTTTTCAAGCTGTAATTTATTGAAAAGAAAATGAAGAAAAAACCTTTGTCTGTTGAGTTATGTGTCATAAGAATAACAGGATGAGCATAAGTTACATATTGACACAGTTCAGCCAAAAATATATCATAAGATTACAAGAAATTTCCCATTTATTTTTACATGTTTATATGAAGCAAACATCAATTCTCTTTGATTTACATTGTAAAAATTGATGTTTTCTTATTGTGAGTCAATGCATCACTTCAATAAAAGCAAATTTGGTTACGACGCCTGTCAAAAGATATCCTTTGATCGAATGTCTCTGAGAGAGGTTTATCAGAACCCTTACAAGAATCAAAGTTAAATGTCTTGCAAATTAGCTCTCGAAGGATTATAAAGCGTTACAGGAAAAGTAATTGAGGGAATTTGAGGACGCATAACTCTGGAGTTGTTTGGAGGCCCCGTTAAATTACTAGGATAACTCATTATTATTATTAAATTATTAGATAACGACCTATAAATATGGAGGCTGTTGTTGACAGCCCATCATAGGATGATGCCTGGTGTTCACAAAAAGTAGTCAAATAGTAGTAGATATACGGAAGTTTACTTATTGGATAGATAATTGCTTTTCAATTTACCTGTACCGTGTTGAAGATAATTTCTCAAATTACTTACCAAAATTGACATGAAGTAAAAATCAAACAACCTAACCCCACAAATTCTGAGTGCGTCATAAAATTGATTAGAAAACCAACATAGGGTAATCAAGGCAAATAATTTATGTAACATGTATCGTAGAGAATGCAAAATTTTGGAAATTTACGTAGGTGATTGAGATTCGTGTAGGGCTTGAGTTTTCAACATAGGGGACATGTCCCAGACTGGGGATATTTGGACATTTTCCTGGGGACATTAGATGGGCTAAAGGTCTTATAAAAATTGTAAAGTTCACTGCCAGCAACGTTTTAAGAAGTAAAATGCAATGACTTTATCATGCTTCAGAATAGCATGTTTTCGATGACTTCTGCTAACAATTTAGGGGACATGGTGTTTTACTCGTGCATAATCAGGGACACTTGAGAAAACCAGTTGAAAACCTGAGATATAGGGGGTCAGCTGCCCCTGTATCCGTGGATGTATCATATCCGTGTCGACAATAGTCGGTTTCGCTGGTCTGGTCAGATTGTCATCACAGTCTTCTCCTGATTGTAAGAAAGTCAGAGGAGAGGGTCTGTAGGGACGAGAAGATACACTGAGGCCCCATACGCATCATACTTTACACGATAAAGTTCCTTCTACAACAGTTAGCCAAAAATGAGAAGTTAATTTCCCAGCATATTGCTTGATGTTGCCCTCTGCAATGATTTCGTCAGTTTCAGCATAACTATATCTGTTATAAGTTTTTATATTGGGTATAATACAAAGTTGTATAAAAAAAAATGCATGCAATTATACAATACATATAAACTATACAAATACATGATTGTATATTTCTGAAAGCAATATTTTAACCATGGTACTCATTAAGCTATGATACACTGTGGAACATCATTCCATTGTTAACAATGCCCTTTTTATAAATTCTTCGGAGTAATTCCAATCTTGACACACATTATCTTGCAATTCATGGTAGTGAATGTAGATGCTTTCAGTAACTTTATTGGGCAACAACCTATCAGAAAGCCATGACTCTTCTGATCGATTCACCTTTCGTGGTGAGATTGGATGTAGTTGTCTAAAGCGTTGGTTCATGCTACGATTGAGTCAAAACATTACATATTATAAAAAGGAAGCCATAACCACTAAGACTTTACGCCAAAGTTTTCGTAATTGGATAGTCAATCCTCTGTTCTCTTTAAGTCTTGTCCACTGGGCATCATTCCAAAGCGCCGTCGCCTTCCCGAGTTTTAAACATAGGAAGAATAGCGAGTTGATGATTCTCTCCTTTCTTTCGAGCTCGGACTATGCAAAGAATAATAGTTTTCAACTGGTTTGCAGGTGAAGATTCTTTTGAATGTAGCACGGAATTTCTGGAGGATGACACAGTACAGGATGAAGTTACAGCTGGTGTTCGTAGCAACTAGCAGATTGCTTATTAAAGATAAGGCATGGAAGAGAAGACTCTGTTGCACGTGATCCTGACCTAGAATAAAGATATAGACCACGATGTATACAGATAACGTGTGAAACAGAACAAATAGTGCCACTATCGCGATCACAAGCGTCGTCACGTGTATCATATCCACACATGAACTCAACCCACTTTTAGAAACACGTCTCCGATGTTTAATAAGCAGGCAAAGCAATAGGGAATTAAAAACAATTAAAATCACTATTGGTAAGAGCGTATCGAGCACAATATGACTCCCATAACTGAATGACTGAAAGTGTTTATTTCGACCTAAAGCAGATATCTGATGAGATGGTTGCTTCTCAGGATCCGGGTTAGCAGTAAACTCAAAAAACTTCAGAATATTCAAAGCAAAAGATGCAAGTAAAATTGAACATATTGCGATCTTAGCTCGTAGCGGTGTACAAATCAACTTGGAGCTACCAGAAATGAAGTAAAGGGAGAGAAATCGTTCAATGGTCACAGCTGTTATTATCCAGTTGGAACAAACAGATAACAAATTCGTCAATCCATACCTGAAATGATATATTATATATCATACAAAAACTTATACAAATGACCAAACGTCGAGAGCAACTGACTAAAGTGATACAGACAGAGTTATAATAAGGAGTAAGAACACATCTAATCATTTGATTGCACTTTCATTTCGTTGTCCATAGATGCAGTACGAAGTAAAATTACAAATATGGTCATGTGATAAGACATCAACATAGCGTTAAGATCGCTTGATATTGCATTGCGGACGAGTTATTCTGTTATTCTGAACATACTTGAATTCCCGGAGTTATCCGAGAAAAAATCAGCTTGTTATGAGCTGAAACTGATTTTGGCCTTTGTATCATTTGTGGAGAAACAATAATTTCATGTAAATAGAGGGTTTTAAATGGTGAGATAAGACCTGTCTACAAGCTGAACCATTGGCCTATTAGTGTGCAAGACATTCTTGATATATTTTGGTAATCTACTACAGGCCTTCTTAATTAATGTTTGTAAAGGACCAATCATTTAATGAGATATATAGAAGGGCCAACTAGAGCTTTGGTAACGAAGCGAGCTAGACATGCAGAGCGTATTAGCGGGCCTCTCTCGAGGGCATCGAGGGCCGCCATTTGAGAAGGCCTGATCTACCATGTCTGTACGTACAATGTACATCAGTGCAATAGTTTTGTCTTATGTTAAAAATTATCAATACATGTACTTTGATATAATCACCTACCGTATGATTAGATAATTTCGAGAGAAGATAATAAAATTTCTCATTTTCATTAAAGGTGGGATAAGCTTTAGATAAACTGGTATCCCCGCTATTAGTTGACATAGGTTACAGGCACTGAGAGCCTTCAGGAACAATACCGGAACTGACGTCATTTCCTTCCTGGTCAGTACCACCAAACTGAGAATATTACCCACAATTCCAAAACTGGCAACAATCGGCATCATTCTGTCACACACAAATTTGACCTGTATGAAAGTACCCATAGAGATTGGGTCAGTCATTTCCGTGGTCTGATTAGAATAATTTCCTGACATCTCAAATCTGAAATAGACAGTGAATTAAAAACTAATTGAATACCCAAATCGATGTTAAATCATGCTTAATCGATATCTAATTGATACTGATCATCCATGATTTAGACGAGTGGTAAGAAATGTATGAAACCCAAAGTGTGTTTCGTAGCCTGAATAAACTGGAACCAATAAAAGATTTAATGAATTTAAGCTTCACAGAACCCAGCATATTTCGCTATCGCCTATCTACATTCGAATCGTTCTATCATGCGTTTACATGCACATGTCTACATAATTTCTCGGAATCAGAAATTCCTGTGTGATACAAGTCATGTGCGTTGAAGAACCGTTTGAAATTGATGCTATTTTAGAAAATGTTTCCTCAGAATACACTGCAATTTTAATTTGACGGAGATGTACTTACTATTTATTTGTTATAATCCAAATAATCTAATATTTTGATGTGTATATATCAACATCTGAGAAGACAATATGCGACCAAGCCTTTTTTAATCACGGTTTAAACAGGAAGATTCACTTGAAATAAACTCAAAGATGAGTTGTGAGAAATACTTGATGTACTTCCTTTGTTCCTGTTGTAATAAGGGTTGAATGTGTACAGTTTAATACAGAACCCAAATATAGACCGTATATTGGTTCAATATTTCTGAAAATCGGAAATGTAATGGTGAATAAAGAAACCAAGTAGGCCTACTATGCTACTAACGATTTGAACAGCAAAACGAACCCCGAAATCTAAAAAGACATTTTGACGAAACAAAGATTACAGCAAATGGACTTTTCACATGAGGAATTATATCTATCATACATGAGTAAGTATTTCATAATGAAAAGTGGTATCAGGTCTCTAGATTTGGTGTTGACATGAAAAATATGAGACAGAAGCACCTAATGCATACTTTTAGCACGAGTGGGTTGCACTGTAGATCCGAACGATTGTGTAGGCCCGTGGTTCTCAAATGCGGGGTCGCGACCCCAAGTGGGGTCGCAGAGACGAAATGGTGGGGTCGCGGGACCGACTTGGGGTCGCTGGGGTCGCGGGATCAATTTCCTAATTGTTTTTTTCTTTCAATCTATTATTCCCTAGCACTGCCTTGAATCAGTGGCTATAATTCTATCTACCAAGATTTTCTATTTTGTTTTCTATGAAAACTATTGTCTATGATATTGTTTACGAAAGTTACCAATTACAAGTTCGTGCAAGAAATATTCTTTATAGCAAGATTATCGCACGGGGTCACATTGGTAATGAATTCCGAAGTTTCCAGACTTTCAAAACACAGATAATGATCCTGGCATAATACTTTATTAATCGTACTAATATATATGTACATTTTTAGATTAAATTAAAGTAAATGATTGCTTTGTGACTAAAAGGGTTTGGCATGGGGTCGCAACAAGACGCGGAAATGGGGTCGCGGGAAAAAATCGGTGAGAACCACGGGTGTAGGCAGTCCGTGGTATTGAAATTTAAAACATTCTGATATTTTGCCAGAAGTGGACATTAGCCTATAACCCTAACCCACTCATGTTCCTTCAGCAACGTTAGACATTGGACCCATAAAACTTTGGGAAGAGAAGAACTACGTATAGTTCTTACGTGAAAATAACAAACCAACTTAGTGAACAAGCATTTTGAATAATATTTAAAACAAATAGAAAAACGTTATGAATTCTAAGCCTTCTAATCACAATATACATGTATTAGAAATAGCTTTAAATGTGAGTTTAAAGTTTAGTTAAAAAACTATAGCGTTTTTGAAAATGCAACTCATTATGTCAAAGTAGTATTCAAAATGGTTGTTCGCTAAGTTCGTGCATGTTATTTTCATGTAAGAACCTTACGTAGTTTGTAGGAGGGCCATGACATACAAAATCACATTTCTCGTTGTGGTATTATTTTAAATCCTCAAAACACCTACAAATTGAAATTGTTCAACAGGTGCTTTGATTCCAATTCCTCATATTGCACAATGGAATAGAGGTCGGTTAGGAACCCTCCAGAGACTATATCTCCGGTACGGAACATAGTTTTATTGTTGTATGCGGAACTAAATAGACTATGAGGTAAAGCACTATAATTTGGAGATTAATTTGAATGTTTTGAGGGAAGTAATCCATTAGTCAATAGAACGAGATTACGATAATCACGTGTATTAAACAAAATAGGTCACGTGGTTAATCCGTCTGTCAACCAGTTAGTTTATTTAACTAGGTGGCGCTGTGGTGTGAAATTAACAAATATGGCGACTATTTAATTGACCTCATCACCCTGATCAGTGATTCAATTACAACATCTGTTTTTATAGTCCGAATCTCATCACCTGTATTATCAACGGTATAAATGTTACGTGTAACAGTAGTAATGGTACCAACATCATAGTACCATCCGATTGAACCAATCCAACTACCAACTACTACCTCTACCAACAACTACCACTACCAACAACTACCTAGTTTGCGATATCAGCTGCGGCTGGAAGCGAATGTTAATTTGTCATCTAACAACCAACCAACCTTAAGAATTTCCTGCTTGAACCTTGAATCCAGCTTGGGAAGTTAATAGTATGTACATGTATACTTTTGAAAATGAGACTGCAAGAATAGCGTATATGCCATAACATTTCTAAGGGCAACTGACGACATGTGTCCCCTCCAGATGAACAAAAAACTCAATTCCAATGAAATGCGTCATTAGAAAAAAAATGAAATCAGAAAGTAAGAATGTAAGTTAGAATTATGATAGACAGATTCAGATGTCATATAACCGGACTGTAGATCTATTAAAGTGATATTTGTCTATGTAATGAGTTAAATTCAGAAAGGGGGTGTGAATGTGGGTTGACGAAAAATCGTGATTTGTTTTGTCTGACCAGGACAGACCAGTAGGTCAATGTTCTATAATATTATGTAGTCTGTTTGTTACAGGAGCGGGTAATACTCATCCGACTTCATCGTCTCAATGTATAATTATAATGTCAGTCAGAACAAGAGAGCCTACACCATGATGGCCTCCGAGTCCAGCAGTTCTGGTACGTTATCATCAACGGAGATCAACAGATTGTCGCCTTTTTTGTAGTTTTAGAATTATTGGACTACACCCAAATGACAGTTATGACGACAGGAAGCATTATGTTTTTGAGGTCTGAACTTTACCGAATCAAATTTTTTAATTGAAAATTGTTGTGTGTGTACAAGATTTATTCGATAAAAAAGGTTCTGAGGTTGGTCGATAAGGCTTATAAGGTTATCATTAGGGTCATAAGGGCCTTTCCCCAAAATTTAAAATCTAACGGCCAGTCCCCAGTTTAGATACAACCCTGAATGTATAATAAACAAATTTTCTTACAAAATATTATTTATTTGAAACAAACAACAACACAAATACATAGTTCATAGAACTTACAATATAATACTGATAGTATGGTTACTGGGGGACAGACTCAGCAAGTTGGTGGCAAAAATTGGTTCCCGCGGATTTAATATTAAGAATATATCGTATTTTTTATGTGCAGCAGAAACGTATCATGAAACATAATTTAGCTATAGAAATATAGAGATACAGTGTGGATTCAATGACATTAGTGTTTGCATCTATCATTACTTGGTCTATAAAAACGTGACAACAGTCGTAACAAAAGGCTGTAAGACTGTAAGTATAAACCGTAATATCGTTCGACGGTACTGCATGCATATATTAATGTATTGTTAAAAACGATATATCATTGTTATTTGAATAAATAGTCCCTGAAATTATATTAACAGTTAACGTACTTTGATGAAAAGTTGATCAATGTAATTTCGAGAAGAGGCCTGAGCCATTGTGAGACAATCTTGACTTTGAATGAATAAAAATAGTCCGGTCAACACCGCCTATAAATAACACCATAATCTTACGCCTATGAAATTTAGACCCCAATATGTAATTAAATTTGACGTGTCTGACTATTTACTGAGCCTATCCTAAGTTTAACTCATAGAGTTTACATATAAAGAGAAACTTTCTCTGATATAAAGTGAGATCATTATTAAAGCGAGTATTCAACATGGCTTCAATACTATATAATAATACAATAATAGCTAAATGTCAAGGACAAATCTAGCCTACATGATGTGTGAGTTGATTATTATTTGAAGGGCCGATATGTCGGAAGCTTCCTGGTTGATCAAAGCTCTATAAATATTACCTCGACTTTCTAGCACACTCAACATCCCACGTGAACTTTCGAGAATCAAGTAAACCAAATCCACCGCAGTAGTACAGGAAGTGACGCCATCAACCGGAAATGACTTCTGACAGTATTCTACAGGTAAATGGTGATGGAAATGACGTAACATTTTCTTCCAATGACAAAGCGGAAGTGTTCCTCTCAGGTGACTGAAATCGAGTCCACACGATCTGATGAGATCTGAATTTAGAATCTCAAAGTAAAGGGCTAACGTAGCTAGTTGGTTGTAGGATTTCGTCAAAGGATTGAGCTGTAAAAAAAAAATATTTTTTAAAACGTTATATGATTATGGTACTAATAGTAGTCTACACTTCAACAAACATTTTTATGTCTTTTTTTTATAGACCGAAAAAAAAAATGAATTGCGTGGGAAATAGTTGAAATACAGATTACAAATTTAGAATCAAAAGCCGAAATATTTCGCAAATTGCCACAGATATTTCGTTTACTGTTCAACCGATTTAAATAAGACTTGCTTTCATAATATGTACAAACTCATATGATAAGAGCTAGCCCTTCCCATTCACTTGCGTTCTACAGACAATTCTCGTTGACGTATTTGTTAACCATAAAAATCAATGATGATGCAACCCCTTTTTTTATTTTAAGACGGACTACTCGAGTCGAGAGAAACATCGACCCTATCGACTATAGGTTTGGCCCGAAATACTAACAATATAGATCACTAGAACGAAGACGTCATATTGTTTCCTTTATGCACCAAATAAAGAAGGTGGTTTGTTAAGATCAATATCAACTAAATATCACTGGGTTATAAAAAATGCTTTGATGTAATGACTAACAGTTTGTGTACTTTTACTTTAGAAGTAGAGTAACCTGAATGAAACACGAAGGAAATGTTATCTGATTGGTTCAAACGAAATTAAGAACTTTTATTGGTTAATAATTGACAATATTTGAATTTGTCTTGGTAAAAAGAAAACAGGAAAAAACTTCATATTATCCAATGAAAGTGTTTGTTATCACCACAGAGGAAGATGTGAATAATAACTGTTTGTTCAAATCATTTACAAATCATATATACATTTTGAAGTGCAAATATTTACACGCGACGTAACTCCTATATGGCTATCTAAACTTATAATAGCTATTAAGAAACCAAGTACTAACGATCCGAACCTCAAAACGAAACTCGAAATTAAAAAAGACTCTCGGAGACTAGATTAAAGTCAGCAAGTTTCAGACCAATACAATAGCTATCAGAGGTGGGTCAGATCGAATTGATCATAAGTTTACCTGTCTGAGAGAAGAGAGGGTGGGTGTAGGAATATCAGAATCTGCATCCATTCTCAAATGACATAAATATCCAACATCACCTCCATAATTTGATGAAACCTAAAAGTAAGATAACGTATTTTAACCAAACAATTAAAGGGATTGTAAAGAGTTTTGTAAACACTGTATGTGTATCGGGAACACTGATAGCATCAATTTGCGCCATTCCAATTTCCATTCCGACGTCTGTGATTCTTGCAATTCCACTAAAACTAACGTGTTTTATGACGTCACTGACATCTACCGGAAGCTACTATTGACATCTATGCAGATCACTGTCTCTGTTTGATACAGTCAAGATTTTAATAAATACGGTAATCTGACCAAAAACAAATACCTAAAGTTTTCTGACATAGAAACGTAGAATGGTTGATGCCATATCAGTTAGACAATCGCCAACCAGACGTTCAGATTTTAACTTGTTGCGAATTTCAGGAAAGGTCTTTTCCTACGCCTAAACTCTACAATGCGATATATTTACTGATGTTTAATACTTACTATATAATTGATACTCTGGTTGACCATCTCATTAACATCGTTGATCCGGTCAACGAACGCAGCCAACAGTTCCGATATGTTCTCGGTTCTGTGTCTGTGGAAAAGTCGATGGATATTGCTGGAATGTGCATTTCCGGTTCTACAAGGATGACAAGCATTTTCTGTGATTACACCATGCGCTCGTGATATCATCGTAACCATGGCGACTGTTACCAGTAAAAGCAGACATTTGTTATGTTCTACAATTGAAAAGGGTGATAGTTGAATTAGGCCCATTAATTTAAAGTATCTTATCGTATCAAGCACTACCGACTTTCATCAATTTGATCGATAAATTTTGCCAGAAAGATGAAACTTCGCGATAATCATGAAAACACGATAGTAACTAGGATTATTTCAGATGTCGGTACTCTCAAGTCAAATAAATCCAGAGATTGATAACAAAAAAAGTCCCCAGTGCTGGTAGTAGTCGTGGTGAATCTCGGATTCTGTCTGCCAGTTCATATGATTGTCTCTGTGATAATATGTATAAGGGGAAATAACCAACGACTATCGACTTTACTCATTAACAGAACAAACCGAACTACACTAACTCCACAAATAGGACTGTCCTTCAGTTGTAGTTATAAAGTTATAAAAAATCTTATTTAGTATTCCGAATTTACATTCCAATAAACCTTATTGAACTTTTATGTTAATGAGTTAATAATGTTAAAAAATACGAGACACTTCTCGGTAGCAAATTTCTCTTAGAGTTCGTATAATAATAACTCTCTTACCCATTATGGTATATCAACACTTGTACAGTATTCCTTAATATATTTAACTTTAAATATTATCTAAAACGGCTAATGTCCAGTCAAAAGTTTTTTAAACTTACCATGTTTTCGGCGGCTTAAATATCTTCTTCAATCTTTAGAAATTCTGAAAATAGTCCAAATTTAAATCCCAGAACTTCGCGTCATGACGAAACTTGGCGAATTGTCAGATCCCTTGATAGAATTATTTCCGCTATATCCGGGTTGAGTTTGGGCGACAATCGTACCTTGTTCATTGTCGTTGCTAGTACACATCAAGGTACGGTTAGTATGAAATGCCATCAGGCTTCAGTCAAACTATAATAGAGCTAATAGATTTCATCAGTGTTTAAATATTAAAGGGGTATAAATTTCTTTGGATGTTTGTTTATTTTCGTAAAACTGTTCTTGTATTATCAAATGAATCCATAATGGCACCAATTGGCCATTGTTGACCTTTATCTGTAGAGATAATGCGGATGACAATAAGCTTTAAAGTAATCAAGATATGCTTTGGAACTTGCAACTCTTTCATAGCGTTGTTTGGTTTTCTTTTGTGCCCACTACTCAACCAACCCCCACCCCTTCCCCTCTACTATTAGTCAAGACAATACCGACTGCTTACCTACTCAAATTGATGTAACTAACTCACATCGTCGAAGCAAGGCAAATAATGTGTGTTAGTTTTAACATACGCCCACATTCTACCAAAATTGTCATATTTTACAATTCATATACTCAAACCGATATCCTAATTGTATAATATTATCACGATTTTCGCAAGGTCATTGAACTAAAGGTTAAACCTTGATTATTGACAATATTTTTCCTTGTTCGACAACTTTCGTTTCGCTTATTGGACAATATTTATATGCATCAGACCTATCACTATTCACTATACTCTATTTATATGAAATATATTTATATGTGATGTATTTATCCTCATTCATAAAAATGTTAAGTGTTTAGTTAAAAAGCTATAGACCTTTTGATGCTGTGATATTATGGTCAAAAGGGCTAAAACTGGAAAGCACAGGGGCTTAAAGGGGATTATGAGTCATTTTCAGGGATGGACTTGAATTTTGCAGACTACTTGCCACTACTATCAACTGGATAATTGCTTCCAGCTTTTATCAACTAGATAGTTGCAATCAACTTGCCACTGTTATCAACTGGATAGTTGTAAACTACTTGCAGCTGCTATCAACTGGATAGTCGTAAACTACTTGCAGCTGCTATCGACTGGATAGTTGTAAACTGTTTGCAGCTGCTATCAACTGGATAGTTGCAGACTACTTCCAGCTTTTATCTGAATAGTTGCAGCTGATATAAGCTAGATATCTACATACTACTTTCAGCTGCTATCAACTGGATAGTTGTCGAATTCGTGCAGCTGCTATCAACTAGATAGATGCAGACTACTTTCAGCTGCTATCTATGGAATATTGCTACTACTTGCAGCTCAGATCGAAAAGATCTAATTGCCCGATAGTTAAAACATGTCACAGGAATATTTGTATTCAGTATTAATTCAATTCTAATTTATTAAGATATCTTCTCACTTATAAACATTGCCTAGGGCTCTTCCTGGGTAAAGTTTTATCTCGAATGTTTGTTTAAGTATACGTATAAAGTAACTTCCTTGTTTGTTTTTACAAGTTCAAAAAAACCGTTGCACAACATCATCTTAAGTGCTGCCTTCGGCTTTTTCTTAACACCTTCTCTATCAGATTTTGCAAGTGACCGTAGACCTATTTCATAAAAATCTGTACAAGCAATCCGCGAATCAAATCGCATCCAAAAACATGGCAAAATCGAGAGCAATAGTTGTATAGTAGTGGACTACTCCAAAGTAAAGTACCATCAGGTGTTTAGAAATTTTTGTCTAATGTCCAAGGTTTAATGATGTGAATCTAATGGCTTTTAATGTATATGTCCAGATCTAAGACTCAAATTGAATTGAAATTTGAATCAAGGTAATATAATATCCAAATAGCTTGACTATCAAATACTTAATTAAAAGCACAAAAAGTTACCTTGCACCCTAGACCTAGTAGAATATAATCTTGAGCTTTTTTTTTAACTAACTTAAAATAACTAGCGCCTTTAAGTTATAATATAATAGTTCTTGTATCTGACCTAGACCATGCTTTTTTCGTGTACTCTTAACGAACCAAAGTTTCGGTAGTCGCCCAAACGCACAAAATCACACTAACTGAACCATGGTAACACTCATGTATTTCTTTGAACCCTTTGACGATGAACATAAAAACCGTTATTATAAAGATTGGGCTTAACCTTTACATTGTGGAGCAATAATAACCAGTTGTGTGTTAGTTAACGGTAAAACTTTATTACCTCTATTCGGTGTATGCAATGTGTAGGCATACTCAACTATTAACTACTTATTAATCCCTTGAAATTATCTAGTTCCGAGAAATCGGATATTTTTATCAAGAACGGAACAATAAGTTTTTTCCTTGCTACTTTCTTATTCTTTGTGTTAATAAGCCAATAGAAAATTATGAAATAGTCTTATAATGGGCTAAATTTAGTTTATAGTTTTTCGGTCTTTAATTGCTGAGAATTTGTCCTGAAGGAAATGCCCTTGTCCAAAATAAAGAGAGACATTATGCAAGTTATTCCAGCTAAATATAGCACAACTTGAAAACATTGAATCATAATAATGCTTATCCAATACCGGTATCGTTACATAATTTTTGAAAATGGAAACTAGACGTGGGATAACTTTATTAAGTCCCTGAAAGAGTGAGAAATGGAAATGCTAAATTTAGTAAAGCTGTGGGTATAGAAATGAAATGAATCAGAGGAATGGTATTCAAAAGAGGTTGTTTATTTGCAAATAGATTAGATTCGGTAGTCGGTTGGGATTAAAACCGAAACGAAAAATAAGGATTATATGGATTGTAAATACAAGCTTTCATGGTATGAGTCAAATCGATTGCATAAATCCACTCAATTACAAGATCCACCAAAATCAAATGAAAGTGTGGATAACCTTTCGGTTCCTGTATACAAAATTTGCCCACATGTACTGATTGTGGAATTAATAAGTCAATAGAAGCAAACGTTAACTTATCAATGTTAGTAATGTTTCTATCCATGTTTCACCATCCGTTTCACCAATCATATCCTTGTCTCAGAAACGAGAATTAATTTGCTAAACCGTATAGTGTTCACAGCTTACCGTCGAAATTGGAGCCCCCAAATCCTTGTGTATCTTAGGTCAGTCTTATACCATTATACTAGAACCTATGGTGGATGGCATTTGTGATAGTGGTATCAATATCCTCAATAAGAGGAACCATGGACGTCTGATGAGTAACGGAAATGGTCAATATCAGAAAGCCTCTTACAGTCAAACTTGGTCAAACGGTCACTTGTATTCAGCACCACCCTTTAAGGAACCAATGTACCAATGCATCAAATATACATCATATGAAATTTTCAAATAAATTTTACCTTTAGGCCTACCTTTATTCAACACCACCATCTTAACTTGACCGGGCAGGTCACCCTTTTGTTGATACTGAACACGTGTAACCCTGCAATCAGTCATTTATTGCGACGTATGTACGTACATTTTAATCGTATAAACCAGTGGTTCCCAACCATTTTCAAGTTGTGGCTCAAATTCACAAAGCTCACAGAGCCACGACCAAACTAGGGCAAAATAGGGAATATAGCACAAGGGTTGTTGTCTTGTGCCTCCTAATCACCAAGAGTTCACATGAATTTGACCACAAGCAACTACAGACCTAACACACGCAAAATATAGTTATATAAATAAAAGTTATATGAAAAATGATACACATCCTCATGTGCCATGATCCCCTGCCATGGTCCCCAGGTTGGTAACCACTGGTATAAACGTTCTGATTTGATCATTCATCAATATCGATACAATCAGCAACATTATCGATTAAAACCACAACTAAACAGTACTAAATTGTAGGCCCAGTCAGATTGAGGACAAACTCAAATAAGTTTTAATGAACCACTTTGAATAAACAATAGACTAAATGGAAATGAACGAGTACTTCCTAGTAAAATTATAACAGTTCCGTATTGCTTAACCATGTTGCAGTTAATATTATAATCATAAGATAAAGGATTAATTCTAATGACTCTCTAAATCTGATAAAAGGTGAGTTGAAGACATTAATTGTTCAGTTTTAGTCTCAGAACCTTGAATTTAGCTAATCTAGTTAGAAAGTCAAAAAATGCGACTCATCTTTAAGTAATGAAAGATAACTGTTAAGGTACGGGTATAATTCAAGAGGTTGTGTGACTTTTAGGCAGTTCCAGTAAATCTGAAGGCTATTTACATAAATTCAAAGCCCAAATCGATCGTCGAAAATGCTGAACATTCCCCTTTAAATACATGAGATATATTTTGTCTAAAAGAGTTCTGGCACTGTTTCGATAAGTCTTAGAATAGTTTGAATATGTCAATCATGTCAAATAAACAACAAGTAATCATAAGAACGCATTTTGAACGTGAAATATTTAACACCATTTCATGCTTTCTACGATAATTACATAAAAAAGGGAACTTTCTGAAATAATTCTAGACCTCTTCTTGTTATTATCCCAAGTGTTAATTATGTCAATTATTTTCTTATAGAATGAACCAAAATGGCCGGAAATTCTTCTTATATTTTGGAGGATATGGAAATCACCAGGGCCAGAAACATGTCTTCAGAAACAAAGGCCATCTGTGCTGTTCTTACACCAATAATTTGTAGCACCGGCATCTTGGGAAACATTCTTAGTTTAATTGTATTGACGAGGAAGGAAATGACATCAGTGCCGAGTTGTTTTCTCAAAGCTCTGTGTGTCTGTGATCTATGTATCTTGGTGATACAAATTCCGGATTTTCTCAAGATCAATGATTCTCTGATGAAAATGGACAGTTTTATCCTCTTTTACCGTTATTATAGAATTGTTTGGTGAGTATAATTTCTTGTCAAAAGTGTAACCTTGGATCCAAAGTAGATCCAAACAATTATCGACCTATATCAATATTGCCGACTCTTTCGAAAATACTTAAACGACATATTCACAGTCATTTAAGAAATTTCGTGAATAAATAATGATCTTTTGTATATCAATCAGTCTGAATTTAGATCTAATAGTTCTTGTTTGACGGATATAACCAATATCACTGATAACATTTATAAATCTCTGAATGGGGGATTGCTAACGGGTTTGATTTTTGTCGATTTCCGTAAAGCTTTCGATTTGGTTAACCATTTTAACTCATTAGAAATGTAATATCTATAAAATTTCTCCGATTTTCAATAGATTTTTGAATCATATTTATCAAACAGGAAACAATCATTTGCTAATGGTACTTTGTCTACTCAGCTAGATATGAGACATGGTGTACCTCAGGGGTCTATATTAGGACCTCTTTTGTTTAATCTATTTATGAATGATCTCTCCCCCATATTGCCTCCAATTGTGTTTTGTTTGCTAATGACACAACGGTTTACAGTATCCAATATTTTCTCTTATTCTTTTGTTTGTTGTTTAATAGTAACATTGAATATTATGTTTCTTGTAATTGACGGCTCATGGTGAAATAGACTAGTAATTAACTTTTTTCATACCTAAAATAATACATGTAAATATTTGCATTAATAGATTGACAGTGATATACTAATACTGATTAATAGTTGATTTTATCTCTTACAGATGTAATACACTGAAGCTGACGACCCTATTCATGTTTTCCTTTTATGTCTTGTTCATGTTTTTAGACTTATTCCGTTTGACAATTCTAAAATCATACTGTTAGAGGATGACTTAAAGGGATATGTTCACTAACTATTCGATAAAAAAACTTTTAGTCTCAGAACCTGGAATTTTTTAGCTAATCTAATCCGTAATATGTTCCAAACTCTCCCAAAAATTTAAGCCTCCAAATCCCCATGTTTCCATAATTATAAGCGTTTGAAAGTAAAAAATACGACACGTCGTTTAGTAAGACTGTGCTTTATATAGAAAAAGCATTTACAGAAAATGAAAGATAACTCTTAAGTTACGGGTATAATGGAAGGGATCGTGCAATGTTTTGGGCAGTTCCAGTAAATCTGAAGGCTTCATGGGCCTGGACAAATCCAACCTCCCCCTCCAATGATTATAAAATGTGGGTTGAGTGGGGTTGGGTATTATTTTTATAACATCTGTTTTTAAGCATTTGACAAATTGGAATAACCATGTCAGTTGCATGGATTCGAATGCTCAGAACAAGTCTGATACGATATAACAATAACATTTTAATGTTAAGTGTAGTAGACTTTTAGTAGTTTTTATCTGGCAGAAGGTCCCCCACCCATAAGGGCAGTGCCTTGTCTAAGGAATTGTTACTGGGCGGCAGTTAATTGAACAGGCGAAGTTGAAAACTAGATCGCCGGAAATGCAATCAGTGAAACAGACATCAAATAGTCTCTATGAAATGCGGCGATATTTGATATTTATTTGAAACTAAACACGGCGAAAAAAACAACAGAAGAATTATTCCGAAACTTTTATTCACGACAACCAGAACATCGTCATCGCCGTCATCACAAATCTCAAAGGTTCAAATGTTCAGCTTAGAAATAATGTTCTGACGAAAAGAACTGCCTCACAAATTCTCTGTCTTGATAGAGTCCCGTGTCAGGCAGGCGCATCATTAGTCAGATAAAACCTGCCGTTGAGTGGGTCAGCGCATCCTGCGCTCTTTGAAAGTGTGCACTGGATTGAAATTGGCGGTTCCGGTTGAATTCAGACTAAGCGGCAACATCCAGTTCAAAGTTTGTATATTCAGACTTGACCCAGGACTGACTTTTGTGTTCACTGGGCGGCAGAATACCGCCACTGGGTGGCAGCGCTGCCGCCTAGTCACTGTGTTAGTCGAGGCACTGCATAAGGGTTTAAATCTTGAGCCAAAAGTGTTTGCTTGATGTCATACCATTTTATATATTCCAGGTATGTGGGGGCTAATTTCTTCTTTACCTGTGCTTGTTGGATCATCACAGTCATGGCTATAGAAAGATGTGTATCGCTGTATTTTCTCACCAAGACAAAATGGATCTGTACTATACTCAGAGCACGAGTGACTGTTGGTGGAATAACATTAGTAGCAATCGTTCTTAACTTCTTCAGCATTTTCGAGTACGTTCCTAACACAGATACTTCCCACCCTGCGCCGGATTTGACCACACGATTTGGAATGAGCAAAGGCTACATAGCATACAGCTACGCGTTTGGTATCATACTTATCAGCGTCCTCCCCTTAATTCTGTTACTGACTTTTAACAGCTT
The DNA here is from genome assembly GCA_029955415.1 of Lottia scabra. Taxonomy (NCBI): domain Eukaryota; kingdom Metazoa; phylum Mollusca; class Gastropoda; family Lottiidae; genus Lottia; species Lottia scabra. Next base: position 41,277,952 of record JARJEI010000001.1, read on the forward strand.
TTTGGTCTGGTTTCTTATAATGCACAGGAAACGTGTTGCTAAAACTGGACTGACTTCCTCTGTAGATCCTGGTCGAGTGTCTGTCGTTATTGCCACGATGGTGATTATATTCACCATGTGCCATGCTATCGGAGTGTACCTATTTATGCACGTTGCGTTTGTGGGTCGATCTGAAACATTGCGATATCCTTGGTTTCACAGATTAGCGGAAATAAATAATCTTCTGAAGAATTTTAACACCAGTGTCAACTTTCTCTTATTCTGTGTGATAAGTAAGAAATTTAGGAAAATTCTGACACGTATTTTGAAAAGACAGAAAGAGATCATCACAAGCACATTTCGAACATAGATCATTTGATCTTGGTTCAGGTTCAGATGAATTGGTTGAACTTTAGCATTGTTTTAGGTAGCGAAAACCTGTGACATTGGATTAGTGTTATTCTGAAATCTGCTTATACACATTCGATGTGAACGACTTCATAGCAAAACTCATTGAATTGCCACAAATATCATTGGACCCATCATGCAGTGATATGATCATTTTTTAAGTCAGAGCTGATCATAATCTCTGAAAAACCGATACGTAGTTGAAGATTCGAATGCAAGACTTGTCTTCCCTGTCAGGGAAATATACTGGTGATAACGGGTGTTTCACCAGGTTTACGTAAGGATGAGGAGAGGTGCCCATTATGAATGTTTTATTACTTGCGCAATACATTCGCAATTGCATGAATTATGAAACAATTTGCGAAAACCTCGTTTGATGGAGACCTGAAATATCCCCCTTTCTCAAACATCAAGTGTAAAAGTCTCCAAAGCTATATAAAACATTTTCCAGTAAGAAGTAGCAAGTGACTTTAAACCTCCACCAGGCTAAAGGTAAAGATATAATGCAACCTATTTTCCAGTCCATAAAAGAAGATTATGAAAATTGAAAGTATATTTTAATAAATATAAATAACAAACTATATCACTAATAAACAAAATACCATTATTTATTTTATCTGTGGGGACGGAATGTTAGACGGACAACGGGACAACACACACACATACAAACCATGTCAACAGGCTTTTAAGTTTTTCCAATCAATCCAACCTACAGTTCTCGAATAATTCAAATGACTCCTACCACCACAACTACCAACAACTACCTAGTCTGCGATCAGTTTACTGGTGGATGTTAAATTGTCATCTACCAACTACTACCTAGTCTACGATGGATGGACGCTTACTTGTCATCTACTGTAAGGCTACAAATTATTGCGAGATAGAAATTAATGCGTTAAATGCGACCTATCCGCGATCGCATTAATTTGTATCCGCATTTTAAAATACATATTTCCAAGTGAATTATATGGAGTTATGTCCCTTTCAAATATTGCTGACATTAGTGAACATCGATATTAAATGTCGCGCAATTTATTAAAGACATATTAAGTTATGATTATAAAATAATTTTTATTTCAAATATAGTAAGTTTTAACAAAATTAACAAAACAGTAAAGAATTAAGCATCTCAACAATGAAAATAAAATCAAATGATGGACAAAAGGTAATATAGGCCAAGTATTTAAATTGAGACCGGGCTGGATTAAATAATTAGGTAATCTCTAAATTTGAAGCTGATTAGTAATCAATGACAAAAGATTTTCACTTGACCATTGTTCATTAAATTTCATTTCATTCATTCTCAAACTCGTTGATCATGGCTTGAGTTTTAATGAAAAGAACCGTTAATTGATAAGATTAGATGATATTAAAAAATGCGACACCTATCGCGGATCGCATTAATTTGTACTCGCATTTTAGTCTCTGTACCCCAAGTCGCATTAATTTGTTGACGCATTAATTTCTAGCCTTACAGTACTACCATCTCCTTGAAGATTTCTCCTAAGAAGCAAGAAAGTTAAAAGAAACAGTGCCTTGAAAGAGTGGTCACATACCCCGCTTCACGAGAGACACCCATAACAATTCTTATAATGCCCATGTTGCTACTTTAGTCTTTATGACAATTCTAAACAACCTTCAGCAAGGTTTGGCAAGTCTGGAAATCACAATTACATGTATACCAAGGGTCTTAGTATCAAAATCTTGAATTACTTAATATGATTTCAGTGTTCCAGTCACTAAAACTGATTTTATGTTTGTATAATTTCGATATCTTTTGAAAATAAAGTGCACATCTGATTCAGAAGTAGAACATTGCCTGTGGGAATTTTGGATTATTGTTAAAAGAAGACTTACTAGAAAAAAGTACAAAAACCCTAGATTTATCCTGGATATTTAGAATACCCGCAATGCTGATGAAAGTGTTAAAGTATTTTTCAAACACTAAGTATATATGCCCCAGAGTGAAGCTCATCTAGGTGTTTAGAATACCTACAATGCTGTCAATACTTCTATTTAAAAATCATAATAAAAAAAATAATGCTGAAGGTATAATGCTACAATTTGAACAGAAGCTGTACAATATAACAACTTAATTAAAATATAAAACAATATATAGATCTTTATATACAATATCACACACAGCACAGTTTTAATATAATACATGTACATATAAAAACACATAGCCTTATTCCTAAACTCATAATTTCAGATGGTTCAAGTATTCCATGGATTTGGTTGGTCAAAACTTCAAATTTAGTCTTATTATCCAATTAGATTACTTTATTTTTTTAAATCTAAATAACATCGAAGTTATGTTAAGAGAAAAAGGGTCCAGATTAGGATGGGAACCAGCCCAACAGCAACAGTTCTACCACAATTTCACATGAAGGATTAAGATTTTTTTTATTTGAAAGATGTTCACTCTGAGTGCTCAATAACCATTCTTTTTCAATAAAAAACAAGATTTGTAATTAGTATACCACTGAATACAATCTAAAGATTATTCTGTCAATCAATTTTAATGAATGGAAATAAATGCTTGCTCTTTTCGAAACACCTGATAGAACTTCTTATTGATCAACCAGATTTTTACACTTTTAGACCTTACATGGTACAAGCAGCATGGTAAAAAAGGTTAAAATAAATTTACATTACAAGCTTGGATTGGTCAAAAAGTTTGACATAAGGGATGGGATCAAATATCTTGGAAGCCTGATAGAGTTAAGAATGGCACGGGATGGAAAGGGTTAAAATAGTTTGACAAAAGGGAAAGGTTATGGTAGAACAGATTTACTAAGTGTTATCATTATTTGACAAATTTTTTATTAAAAGGTGGTAATGGTCGAGAAGGGTTTAGTTTTTCATCATGTAATGGTGAATTAGGTAGAGGATCTAGTCTCTGAGATAAAGCTGGAGCACTCGAATGTTTAAATGATTTCTCATTCTTCTTAGACTTTGGTTAAAAAAAAAAAATGCAATAAGTTAATAAATAAAATGTACTGGAGTTATATTATGTTATCGAACTTGTAAAACACATTTGTATCCTTAGGTTCATATTGGGTTTGTGAAACACATTTGAGAGTTGTATCCTATGGTTTTGCATCTTATTGGGCTTGCAATACACATTTTTGAGTGGTATCTTTTGGTTCTACATCCTATTGGGCTTAGGAAATGCATTGGATATTTGTATCGCAAGGTTTGGCTTGTGAAATATATTTCAAATTTGTATCATATAATTCTGCAGCTTACTGGGTCAATGGAATGAATTGAACTAAACATCTTGCTGTTCTGTAACTTATTGGTTAAAAAAATGGGATTTGAAATGACATTTAACTTGATGTCCTGATGTCATTTGTTTCTGAAAGCTAGTCTTTACTAGGTGACTTACCTTCATTGGGTTTAATGGATTCATAACTCCTATATTAGGTGTGGTGTTAAATATTTTATTAAAATTTGTTTCTCTGTTTACTAATTCTAACTGGAAGAATCTCTTCTCATCCTGAAATATATAACAAATACAAACCATGAACACATATTCACAAAAAAATGTAGGTCTATACAGTACATAATCAACAGCAATTTGAATACAATGGGAGGATACTAAAAAAAACAGCTATCTATGTGCATGATTTCATTTATACTTCTTTCATATTACCTTTTTTAAAACCAAATAAATGAAGAGAGAACATAATTTTAGTTTGTATATTAACTATGTTTTGACATTTCTAAACTGCTATTGATATTGTCATTATTTGTCCAGGTAACTTAAGTTTTGCCATTCTTTGGCATTTTTTTTATTTGTATACTGAAAAAATTGGCACCTAAATATGCCAAAAAGGAACTCTTACAATTAATTCTTTAACCCTCAGTTCCCGTTCTTGTATAGCATCACGTAGTTGCATTATTAACTCTAAATCTTCTGGTCTAGAATCACGATTTCTGTATCGCTCTTCTGCTTCTTCTAACCTAAAAAATAAAATTATCAACGCCTTGAAAGTTGAAACTAATTTAAATAAACAACATAAATATACTGATCTTGTCATCTTATTTTCCATAAATGTCAAACACTGTTCATTTGATGCTCCTGTTATAAATATATTAAAATATAACATTTTAGCGAATGCTGATATCACAAACTTTGTGTAGGCCACCCTGTTTCCAACTTATGCTTATCTTTGGGCATGTTAACAGCAAGTTCAGTAGATATTCAGGTAGAAGTAAACTTACTGTATTTGTATAGATGATATTTTATCTTTCAATAATTCCTGGGCCATATTAAACTCTCCCATCATTTCGTTGATCTGTTGTAGATGATCAGACTGTAAATTATCTACATTTCTCTCGTATTCTACACGGAATTCATCTTCTAATTGTCTACAAATAAACAGTTCATTATAATTATATTTCAAAAGAAAAAAGTCGAAAATAAGATAACAGGGAGTCTTGAACAAATGAATTCATTATATATTTGTAAGAAACTTAACAGTCGTATTATATATATTTATATATAACACGTTTTATGACGTCACTGACAGTGATCTGCATAGATATCAATAGTAGCTTCCAGTAGATCACTGTCAGTGACATCATAAAACTTGTTAGTTTTAATGAAATTGCAAGAACCACAAACCTCTGAATGGAAATTGGAATGGTGCAAATTGATGCTATCAGTGTCCCCGATACAGATACAAACCACTTTACAATCACTTTAAATCATTTTTATTGCACTAATGGTAGACTAAAGAAGAACCTACTTGATTTGTTTCTTAGCCTCATTCTGAACTTGTTTTATTTGTTTGTCACGTTCCTTAATGTCTCGTTTCAGTTCCTCGATCGCTCGTTTCAGACTTCGTGTTTCTTCCTCAAGATTCATAACAGTTCTCTCTCGCTTGGTAATCTCCATTTGTAACTCTTCAATACGGGAATGGTTGTCTCGATCCTGAAATTTATATGTGTTGGAAAGTTAATATTGACAATTAGATAGATGTAATTCAATTATCAAACTTCATCATGCACTCAAAGTAGACCGATTTTGTTCTTTCAGCCAATGTCCAAATAATATCTTTAACATGTATCTGTAAATAGTAACATTACATTTTCCTCAAAAACATACCTTTTGTTTAGAAATTTCTATGGCTCTTTCCAACTCGATTCTGGCAGCTCGAATCTCTGCCTCGTGTTTACGTTTCACATCTTCAAAATCTTTCTCCAGTTTCTCCGATAATTCTAGACGCAATTTATCTAAAATTAAGTGGAGAAAGTTAATAATCTAATTAGCTTATGCATAAAAAGTAAAAAAATACTGTGGTCTGATTTTGTTTTAGTTTATGTTTCATATGAGTTATTTCCCTTTACATTAGCTAGGTAAAACACATCAATATAAATAAGCTTACATTATGGACTTAAAATCTTAAATTAAATGTAAATGATTGTATACATATGAAGTCTGTCGTTTTTTTCGAAATCTCCTTGTCTCTGCCTTATCATGTAAGCATGTTTATTTTTCACCTTTTAATGTGTGAAATGAATATGAAATTTTGATGAAGAATAATTGTGTAAATATCTAAATAAAGTTTTCATCGAGATTTTTGGAAAAAGTAAAAGAAGATTGAATTTTGTGATTTGATATAAAGTCCATTAGTCAATATAAATACTTACCAAGTTCTTGTTGATGTTGTTTAATTAGAGTTGTCTCCCTTTCATGACGTAATTTATCAGCTTGTTCTTGTATATTGAGAACGGCAGCCCGATGAGCAGTCAGCTGAGTCTGTAAATCTTCTACATGCTTGTTTTTAATTTTCTTTTCAACATCCTGTAAAATATCATAAGTTGTTTCTCTTGATGGTTTAGCCGACATGGTTAACCCTATTATTTGGAGGGGCTGAGTAGGAAATACAATCCTGCTACATAGAATTGGACAACAAAATGGAAGCTATGTGTGTTAAAGGCAAAATGTGATTTGATGTACTAAAAGATGGAAAATGAGGAATTTAAACTCCAATATAGCCCATGTTTTTTTTTTAGTTTAACACCATGCACTAGTGTGCAATGATGGAAATTTTTCCAGGACAGCGCAAAATCCAAGGTATCATCTCAACCAATGCCGGATTGAATCCTTAACCTTTGGGTTAACAGAAAGCGCCTTATTTAATGAACAACTGTGGCCCATAAGAATGGCAAGAGAAAAAATGTGACAGCCAGAGTAAAACACACCAGTATATCACCATCAATATTTTAATGTTTATCTGGGTGGTTTAACCTACAGCAGAAATGTTTGAACTGAAATCAGATGTCATGACGCTTCCTGTCACTAAAAGCTTTCACCATGTTTTACAATGGGAGTTAACTTAAATTAAATTACAATAAAATATTTTAACAATAATAAAAAACAGATTTGTGAGAAATTTAATCTTTGTGTACACAGAGTTCAAAGTTAATGATCAGATTCAATTTTCTTCTCAGAAGTTTAACATTATTAGCGTAGTCCTATAAAAATGCAATCGAAGAATTTCTAGTATTTACTGGAGACTGGTCTAACATCTTGTAGTTGAAACCTTCAGTTGTCTCTAAATGGATATATTCACCATTTGTTTGACAAATAATATTTTCTCAGAACCATTATTTCTTTTTTTAGCTGATCTATTCCATTGACCTAATAATGTTCACAACTCTCCCTCAAAATGTTAGCCTTTCAATTCCTGTGTATGTATAATTATTGGTGTTTGAAAGTTTTCTCTGAGGAGAGTAATACTTTAAAATAACATGAATCTTAACTCAAATCAAGTCACAATAAATCTATACAGCAGGCATTGAAGTTCATGAAATAATTTGTTCACAGTCATGCTGTTAGTCCTTTATATTGCAAATTGATGTTACGTTCAACCCTAGGGGTGGGGGAAGACTGTTGTAAGGACTGCTTTCAGAAAATGAGATACCGGAAACTCCATTTACATGTAGGGTACAATAGTAAATTTGTTGATAAGATCATCATTATCTACTTTACCACTTTACAAAGAATCGTGCAGATCAGATCTAATGGATCTAAATAGATTGTATTGTTCATACCTCTGTGAAATATGATTTATTATTAAGTTAATATAGTATAAGTACCAGTACCTAAAAAACCCAAGCACAATCGATCAGAACTGAATAACATCACTTGATATCAAAGAAACAGTTAAGCCACTGTATAAGAGATGGGGATGACTGGTTCCAGTGTTTCCACTGTGATCTGTGCTCATGGTTTATGCATATATTTTACAGCATCAGAATAATACTGAATCACCAAACGTGTTAAAAAGAAACTGACAACCCCAAGTGCTTCAGCATTGTGATAATAAGTTCTGTCAAGCCTGTCACAGTAGGCTTCTTATTGATAATAACCTTTCTGTACTTAGTCTTCAGACCTAAATATTTAAACTCAGTCAGCATTCTACTGGTAGATAATGATCTAATGTATTATAAATTGTGACACATGTCGTGACCAGATCTCTACTAACATTATTAAAACTAATTGTAGGAGCAATAATTGAAAACATTTTGTGACATCTCTTATGTTTCACGATAAATTCACAGAATGTGTTGTTATTAAAGAGAGAAATTATCTTTTCAAAGCTTTTAACTACTCCATTACATAAAACAAACAATATGTCTAACATAATAGAATACATAATCAATTTGACCAGACTTTATAGCTATAGCATAAATAAAATTAAGGTTTCTTCAATATTCTGTACTGTTTGGGAATAAAAATTGAATGATGTTTGTTATTTTTGCTTATTTCCCCAAAATTTTACACATCCATTTTCCTTCCTTGGGGACGTTGCCAATAAAAGTGGTTTTGCATACTTCTTAGATAGTGGTTGTAACATTGCAACCAACACTGTTACGAAAGCATAAGCACGGGACATATAAGTTTAGCGTTCTTGCAGATACTTAGATAAGGACTCAAATGCCACAAAATATCTTTAAAAAAAAGGAGTAACGCAATAATTGTTACTTGGTCTTACTATCTAAATAAACATTTCAGTAATCTATTCTTAGAAATGAAACAGAGTTTTATGTTCTACTTTCCTGCTTTTTATTGACTTGTGAAGTCTAATGAACTACAATTTGCCAGAACATGATAAGTAAGTCCTAAAGAAACAATACCAACTTATTTTCAAAATTGTTTTTTACTAAGTGAATTGTCTATTGCCAATTCGTATTGCACATCCCCAACCACAGTATCATCTATCAAAAATACTGTGAACATATGATCATGCACTTCTGGAAAAAAGCCTAACACTACTAATACCAATCTGCATTCAAGAGTCTAAGATTGTCTTATGATTTTACAGAGGGCAATTTTCAGTCCGAAATGCGTCATTTTCACTGGAAATTTCTAAGAGGTACAAGTGTTATTCAAATGGAATATTTTCAACACTTTTTATGGACTCAAAGGCATTCTTGTACAAATGGCATTTAATTGACAATCCTTTTTTTTTTGCCTTTTAAATCCTCCAATTTACATGATTGACTGGAGAAATTGGGTAGAAAATTTAAGATGTTAGACATAGTTATGAGCAGTCTAAATTTAGCTTCTTTCTCTTCTGCTTTAAGATTTTCTATTCTTTTATATTCCTTATTTTTAAATATCAAATAAATGAAGCAAAATGTGTTCAATCTGACCATCCTGTTGAAACATTACCATGATAGTTTTATAGAAATATATTCTACTGACAAAAATATAAATCCATACCAACACAACAACACTGTTAATCAAAAATCACAATCTCAAGAAAGGCAAAATTGAAGTTAAAGTTGTACAGTAGTGAAATCCTTCAAAGAGAAGTACCATCAGGTGTTTTGAAAAAGTAAGCATTCAGCATTTTCTGTTTTGAGAACGGTACCTCAAATTGAGTATTGAATATTAGCTTTGCCCATTTACTTTAAAGGCAATAAGCAAAAAATGTCATTGTCTGTTTTGAGAACGGTACCTGCCACTGTCAACATCTTGTCGAGATCAAATTATGCCTATCCAAACAAATCAGCCTAGATGCAAAAAACACATTTGTCCAGGAGTTTGCTACAATTTCCTGTGAAGATGTAGATTCATAACCTTGGCTTAAAAGATGTCATTTCGCAAGAAAGATCATACAAGTTACAAGTGAAACGGTCAATTAGTATTTGTCACTGTTGACAAGAAGGCGGACAGGTATTGAGTATTAACTTAGCCCATTTACTTTAAAGGCAATAAGCAAGAAATTTCAACGTAAAACAAAAACTGGGAAAAACATTGTAAATAATCATGAAAGCAACAGTAGGCTGTTCTACTTTAAAGACAACCGTTTGTAAATTTCCAGACATCAGAAATATAAGAATGAGATTACTGGGTCCACGGAATTTTGAAATTCTCTGGTGACTATACTCAGACATAAGATGTGTCCATAATTACAGGGAAAAAAACTTTTATAATTCACAAGTAGCCTACTTAACCAAAGTGGACAAAATCACAGACAGAGATATAAAATGAGTCGCGGGGGGCCAATGACATATAGCTTCAATTAGCCTTCCTGCAGTGTGTCAAATTGCTAAAGCCCCAGAGCCCCCATTTAACTCCTGGGCCCCACCTGTTATTTGCTCCACTTTCAGTATTAATATTTTCTGTCTATCATTGCACCCCCAGTTTCGAAAACCTGGCTACACCACTGGTCACTAAGGCGACAGGACACCCCTACCATGCTTCTTGCACTCCACTATCATGTTGGACGTCTTTGACCATCCTATAAAACTATTTTCAGAAAACTTGTTACTGGTGAGGTGTTACACCCTCCTAAATCTCCCTTATGGACGCTTTTCCTTATTGGGCTAATTAAGACAGGACTTACTTAAAAATTACTTCATGACATTCTTAAATTTTCAGCATTATGCTACTATTTTAAAGGAATTACGTTATTTCTTACTTCACTTCATGAAAGTTTGAAATCATTTTTTTTTAATTTTTACTAATAATTTCTATTCAAATTCTTTTCTATTTCATTTGTGTCTTTATTTACAACTAATATTTGATATGAGCCAAAGTCATATTCAAAATTTTTGACAATTATACATTTCCATTTCTTTTTCAAAGAATTCTAAGATATTAGTGAACAGGTGACGCTCACATGACCTCACAAACCAGAAAAATAAGTTTTATAAAAGTATTTCTATTCACTCTGTGACGCATTAATCTGGAGTAGGAGTTAAGCACCTTGTTTCTCAAATATATTATCGCATTTTATTTTGAATCTAATTAGTAACTGGTTGAATATAACACCCTTCTTAAAGCGATACAACCTCTTAGAATGAACAAAAAAATTAAGTTCTCAAACTTGGTCAATCAGAGTATATATTCATCAACGATGTCCAAAGTATACAAACAGAATGCCAAAAATCCATGAAACTATGTTAATTTCCATATAATAACAGGTTATAATTGATAAACGCCTTAAATTTGGTTAAGGGTTTTTCAATTATTGTATAATAAACATTGTTTTCTGGATTTATCAGATTATTTAGGTAATCTGTTGTATATTTATGCAACCAGGCAAGTCCCTTGATGAATATAAACTCCTATTGACCAAATTTGAAAATTTAGATTTTTTGTTCATTCTAAGAGGTTGTATTCCTATAATAATGAGAATGTCAAATTGAGTAAGCAATTACAGTTGAGTTTGATACTAATAAATGTCCTACATTGTTGCTAAAACAAATTACGATATGAACCCTGTTTTAAATAAAGACTTAAGAAAGTGGTCAAGGAATATAATAAATTGTTGTTTCAAAAGGTATATCCAAGGTCAAAGGGCACATAAATATGATAGATCTAAGGTATCTAAATAGGTTAGAAAAATCTCTGGAAATTTGGTTAATCTGCAATAAAGAGAGCTTCTTTTTTCTGTCCCTACAGCAGACAACCTCTGTCCAAATACCTATCAGAGGCTGGAATAGAGACAAATGTTTGTGTTCAATACAGAGATGTTTTTATTTTTAAAAGGGGAATATTGAAATGGAAAACATTATCAGAATATCTTCACCCCCAAGATAATTCAGTAAAAATTAAACTAACCGATAATTCCAGGTCTTTTCGTTCTATCAATGATGTAAGCTGGTTCTCCTGGGCTGCTTCCATAACTCGGATCTTCCTGGCATATTCTTCACCAGCTTCTGACATTTCCTTCTGTAACTTCTTCTCTAATTCTGACATCTGTAGGCGCAGTCTCTCTAGCTCCTCAGAGGATTTGGTGGTGTTTTTATTGGCGCTTCTCTGTAAATCTGTTATCTGAAAGGATATAGCAGTCAAGATATGAATGTACCAGTGCTGTTAATTAAGACTAAATGTGCTACTTTCATTTTATTTTACAATGTTAAGTTTATTTAATATATATCAAACATTTAAAATAAATTATTTTTTTCTTGTAGGGGCTTTTGTCCTAGGTATAGGAAGTTTTGTCCGGGGCTTTTGTCTGTTTACTGTTTATTCAGCTCTATTTTACTAGCTATGTGCAGCTCATATAACATCTTCTGGATCATAATTTTCTATCGGACATCAAGAAAAGGTTGCCCACTATAATATGTTGTATATTGCTGATCCAAATTAATCATACTCTTTTACACATTAATGGGCTAATTATATCAAGTCTTACATCTTACTGTTCTGCAACACTCTTCTGTTCTTCATGTATGATCATATTAAATATATTTAATGGGACATTAGTCTAAATAAAATTTTACATTTTACTCTTTTGAAGCTGAAATATTGGTAGCTACTCAAATTTGTGTATTTTTGGGTAACTTATATATAACAAATAACATTTCATCAATAATGTCATTGGCACATTTATGAGTGTATTTTTTGGATCAAATTCTGTATTAACTCTGAACTAGCTCCCCAACCTCACTTTAATAAGAAATTTTACCTGTATTGTCAGGGCATGGACCTTGCCCCTCACTATCCCAGTATCCACCACCCCCACACTCACTCACGGCACTCCCAAGCCTCATTTTAATAAGAAATTTTACCTGTATTGTCAAGGCATGGACCTTGCCCTCCCACTCTGATGTCAGTTCTGACACTTGTTTCTCATGTTGTAATGTTAATTGTAAAACAGCTGAGTGTTTTTCACTCTCTAATTGATCTGCAATCTGCTTCCGTAATTTATTGGTTTCATTTCTGAAATAGAACATCATGCAAGTTCTGATTTAATTTCAAATAGAGAAAGCAAGTTGATTCATGGATGGAAACTCAACAGTATTCAATATTAAGCCAATTAAACTTACATTTTAGACAAAGATGTACAGCACCTAATGAAGTCACTAGTCAGCATATCTGGCAATCTTTCATGCTAGTCGAGGGTTTGGGGTTTGATAAATAGATAGATAGGGGTGATCCCTTCCGTTTTTTATTTTTTATTCCTACCATCAGTGCATATGAAGGTGCCCATTTTCAGAAGCCTTAAACTTGAAGCAATTACTATAGATATAACAAAACACAAGACAATATTATGGAATATAGCACACTTTTTTAATACAGTTACTAATGTGCCTAGCTGTATTAAAGAAGTGTGATATATTCCATAATATTGTCTTGTATTTTGTTATATGTGCTCCTCGTGTTCAAATCTAATTACTATAGATACCAATTAACTTTAACAGTGAATAGTGTTTTGGAACCTTACTGAACTAATATAATCTTCCTGAAGGAGATTGTGTAGAGGTTTTCTAAATTATGAATGTGTGTCATAGACTTCTATAGCATCCATCTATCTATGGTTCAGCAATTTAACTTAAACTAAGTGTTTGATGAAGCTACAATCTTCAAGGTGTTCATTGATACAAGCATATTTTGAGGATGTGACATCATTAACATGTAGTTTAAGTGTAATTGCTGGAAACACAGACTTCTGATTGAAAACTGGTCCCTACTACAAATAAATTTAAAAAAAAACTCATTTCAATTCCAATTCCTGATCTGACACAAAATCATCTGTAATCTTACTTACTTGAGAGTTTCTGCCCATTTGGTATCCAATTCTGTCTTCAAATCTTCAAGTTTCACTTTTGACGCTAAATCTGTTTCAGTCAGCTGACTTTCATGTTTAAGTTTCAATTTATCAATTTCAGCCTGAAAAAACATGAAATAATTACATTTAAATCTTTCCCTGTCGTAGATTTTGTATGATTCAATTAAAAAACTAAAACTATATGTGAACTCTTTGATAAAATCTGAGTGAAATTAAGCCTATAGAAGAAGAAAACTCTTGTTCACAATTAAAACCACTTCAGTAGGCCTACATTGTTGTACAGCAAATAATCTTATTGACATATTTTACAGATATTTCACCCATATTTCAGACTGAAAATTCCTTGCTGTACATTCTGATTTTTCGGGAATAATTTTGCATCAACTTGAAGACAAATCTCTCAGAAGTATTTTGAAGTTGGTATTGGCTTATATTGCCAATGTGTTGATTTTAAAATTTGCTTTACGGCAAGAATCAAATAAAAAATTCCAGTCCAACCATAATGTTTACAGAATAGTATTATAAAAAAAATAATTTTGTACAAGCAAAACAATTTCGTTAATCAAAATTGTATCCAAAATCGAGAGTAATAGTTAAGCTTATATTATGCTGATATTTTCTGTATGCATGGAGTTTAAAGACTTATACAATCTTGTTCGTTCACATCCATAAAAATAAACGTACACCATAATCCTATTTTGCCATTTTTGGGATGATACCGAACAATATTACCAAGTATTGTCAAAAAAAGTCAATAAGAATTGTCTTCTAGAGTGTTTACATAATAAAATGGAATGTGTTTTCAAGAACAAGGGCAATAACTCATTAAATATTTTTTGATTTTGCTGATTTTCAATAGTACCTTGATAAATCTAATGACAATTTATTGAAAGAATTAAAGGTGAAAAGAAACGTCATGTGGATATGTCATAAAAAAGTTTGTATCATTATTTCTAAATGAATATCTTGTGATGAATGAACATTTAGACAAGAAGAGGGTAGCAGTAGAATGTTAAATGAGTCTATTAACCCAGAACATGAAATTGCAAGTATCTGTCGAGATTTATCATTATCATGACGTTTCTTTTGCCCTTTGGTATATATCACAAGTTTGAAGAATTCAGAATGATCTATAATATCAGCCAATGACATTCCTTTAAATCAAGGTATCTTGGAATTACAAAAAGTGACCGATAGCAAAATGTGATGAAGAAGGTAATTGTAAGATTATTGTGAAATCAGGGTTCATGTTTGTAGGTTAACTTCGCTTAGAGTGCCTCTGATTATCAGGTATAAACCAATAAAATTTGACTATTATTCCTCTAAACCCTGAAGTTACTTTGACTAAAACGTCATGTACGGTACCCTGAACCCCAAGCAATATCTTTTTTAAAATGTATTACGTTAAAGTTATATGAAATCACTTGACAAGGTTAGTTTACCGGCTTGTTGTGTATATATAAAGTAAGGATGGGCTGGTATACCGGCTAAATGTAAAGGTAAGGATATATTTCAAGGGATTATGTGATTTTTGTGCAGTTCTAGTACTTCTCAAGACTATTTACATATATTCAAGGCTCAAATCGACACTCAAAATTGCTGAAAATTCCCCTTTAATTACCTTTCACAAGTTTTCTGCAAAAAATCTGTCTTGACTGCAATGGCATTTTACAAAAAATCTTTCTATTATCAATTTTGTACTTAGTCTGGCTTTTTTATATGTAAAATTCCACTGCTGACAAATTTTTATCTGAAATTGTTTTGAGAAGAGGGGCCAGCTGATCCTTGGGAGTGACTGTTTACAATAATGTTGAAGACAAGATGTTTCCGACAAGATATCTCAGACTTCCAGGATTAATCAGCACCATGTCTTTAATTTGTCAATGTCAAAGTTTCTGTAATGATTATATGCCATGTTTTTTCTCAAAATGATCCAAGTGACAGTTGTTCAATAATAATTTACAAATTTTGTCATAATAATCAGATGACTTCCTGTACTACCGTACAAATCATCCATCTTAATTTTTCTTAAATTTCAAAAAGAATCCTAGGAAAATTATATTCATTCATTAACCTTACATCAGAGGATAATTATATATAAGTTAATTTTTAATATAAAATGATTTGCAATTAATAAATTTATTTTTAAATTCTGCTCAGTGTTACCAACCAACATAGCCGTAGGAGACAGGGGGGTAGTAAATATTATGTTTCGGGCCAAAAATTCAAGAAATCGGGCAAAATATCATTAAAATTCGGGCAATTAGTCAGTTTGCCCCCCTGTTGAGTCGTGGGCCCCTACGGCTATGCCAACCAATCACAGTACTATGTACTAAAAAAAATAGCTACAACAGATGTTTAATAGACTGTAAAAACAAAAAATACAAAACTATTTTGTCACATCCATCTACAGAAATATTCAGAGACGGGTTTCTATAAAAACTAAATCCAGCGTTCACTTCTCTTCTTCTCTTAGAATTCAACAAAAACAAACATAAATTTAGACAGTTGCTACTCGCAAGGCAATTTGGAGCTTCTCATATACAGTAGAACAAGATCATGACTTTATAATAACAGCCTAAATCACCCTGAAAGAAAAGGGAACAGGCTAAAAATGGGTGGATAATTTGATAAATTGTTTGATATTGTGAACATGATTGATCAGAGAGCTGACATTTTGTCTAATTCTACTAGAGTTTAATGGCAATGTTTATCACACTATCTATCTTCTATACTGATCTTATTTAGTTTAATATCTTGTAATAAATGACAGGCAAGACAATCCTAGGTTATTGTCTAATTAAAATGACTAAATTGAACCAGAGTGTGCATATATCATCGAGGAAATGTCTAATCAATTGCCTGTGGAATTGACTAATTAAACAAACCCGACTATATAATTTTGTAAGTGTATTGTGGACACTTTGGCATTACAATATTCAATCAGATAATTCCGCATCCCTAGCTATAAGAGATTTTTTACATACACAAGTTAAAAAATATATTTGCTACAGTAATTTCTTACTTAGAGCAAAATACTATTTACATATTATTTCTTTGAAGAGTAAAATTTTGATTTAATTTCCAATAGTTGAATTTGCAATTGTTCAGGGAGTTCTCTTATTCTATTCAAATGATAACAATGTTATTATAAGAGAAATTAATACCAGAATATAGAGGAATATGAAAAAAGAGAGAAAATGAAAGAAGATTGGACCAGATTAGATGATTCTCATTCTCTATTACAGACTCAGGAGACCACCCAAATATAATATTAATATATCTGTTTCAGGAATAAACAATATCACCAACATGATTTCAAGAGAATCATTACAATATATGGTAGACCAGGGGCCTTATTCTTGAAAACTTAACTTAGATAAAATCCAGATTTTAAAAAATACAGTAATCTGATTGGATAATAAGGCTGTATCTAAAATCAATTTTATTGATTGACCAATCAGATGCTCCGAACACTAAAATCATTGTAAGTTCAGTTTTTGAGAATAAGGACCCAGGTCTTCTCAAATGGAGGCATGCAGGCCAAATCCGTCCCATGAGAATATCCCCTCAAGAATGACCCCTTCCGTTAAAACACTCTGCTCGTTAAGCTAGCTAAGCTCTTTTTGGACCTCATATCATTTCATAAAATGCATTTGGCCCTTTACAAAAATTAATTGAGAAGGCCTGTGGTACACTAATGTTTTCTTTAATGAAATTCAAAGGATATTCTCCAGCCCTCTGTAACCAAGTCTTAGAGCCTCAAGAAAAAGCAGTTGTCTTTTTATCTTTCGATTGTGCATTGAATGGGCTTTTGATTACCATTATTTGGGCACACCCTGTATTCGAAGGGTGGATGGAAAATATAGACAATAACATCTCCGCAGAAGGTTACAGAAGTATCTTTTGCTGTACTGTGTTTAAGTAGGATAATAAAAATCTGTACAAGCAAAACAATTCCGTTAATCAAAAATCTCGTTCAGAACATGACAAAATCAGGTGCAATGATTATATAGTAGTGGACTACCCATACAAGAGGTACCATCAGGTGTTTCGAAAAGAGTAAGCATGGTCTGCTTTGCGCGCAATGTGACATCTTAATTTATCTAATTTGAGCAGGATGCTTACTGTTGTAACAAGCATGTATTCTAAAGCCCTGATTGATAAGCATCGATTAAAAAATTCTAATTTCAATGATGATGACTATTTCTAATTACATTTAACTGAGCTGAAAAAGTCTCTAGAATGCGCATTGATAATGGGGAATACCAAAACAGCTGTGAAACTGGAAGAAGACCCAAGATAATGCAATATCTCATAAATTCCTAACCACTGCTTCCCTTGATAACAAATATTCATATTCATGAAAATAATTCCCACACAGTCTATTTTTGATGTGAATATTGAAATCATCCTTATCGTTATAAAACAGAGAAAGTCAAACAGAAGTAAACACACCTTTCTTCTGTAATATATGACAACAAACGTGTAGTATTTACTGTTTACGTGAAACCTGTACACGGGGGTTACGTGTGTTTCTATCAAATTAACTAATTCTATGATAAATATATCAACAGACACCCATCCTGGCCACGTTCATTAAAAAAATATCTTCAATGAAACTTTTATTTCATTTCCCCAAAGTTCGCGAATCTAATAAACAATTTATATTCTCAGATAAAAAATGGAGTTGAAAACAGACTTGTACAGTTTCAACATCAAAACGTAAATTTTATATAAAAAGTGAGTTTCCTGTTTCTTGTATTTGGGTGAAATTAGAGATAATTCTAACAGAAAGATTAAATATATCAATCTGGATAGAAATGATAAATGAACCTCAGAAGTTAAAGAAAAGAGTTAGAGAAGAAAGGTGTTATTGTTTGGCCTTTCTGATGAAATTGAATTGAAGAAAGATTTAATGTATTTTTGGCTAGACTATTTGGTTCAATTATTTCCAACTTATTCATAAAAAGACACTAGGGGCTATTAATTTTGATATATTTGATATATGATTTATCATAGATACATGTATAAGCTTACAATGCCTGGCTTCCCCTCCTTGATATGGTTAATTCTACTTTATTCCATTTTATAGCATGTAGAGACTGTACCTAACTAATGAGAAATAAGGAATTAATCCATGCCACATGAGTTTCAAAAAGGGCCAGTCAACATGTGTGCATGTAACTAAATGTGTGTTTTGCTTTGAAAATGTGAACACATGTAAACAAAATTTGTGAATAATATATGAATACGGGACATCTTTCTCTTTTGGATAACAAGTGCTTGGGTTAAAAAATGCCCCTTAAAACTTCCCCCCTCATCCACATTCCATTTTTACTGAAAAAATAAGGAGATGTAGGTGAGGGAAAGTTCATAAGGGGCATTTTTAGACTAGCACCTGTTTTTTGGATTGGTTAAATTCTGAGCCTCATAAGAAACCAATTAATTGAATTTGATTTAAATGAACCATACTCTCCAATTTTTATTGATAAAATTTTCATGATAATGATCTTAAAACATTTGAAGTCATAGCAATATATTTTTTTACTTTCAAGCAGGTGCTATTTCAGGTGCAATTGCAATGAGCACTTTCGTAAATTAGAAGTTCCACTTCAAACTTGATTGAATTGTGCTATGTAACTAGGCTAGTCAAGTACTTACGAATATATCAGGATAAATTTCACGTAATGTTACTATTTACAGCCTGAAAGTTGATAATGATTCCACCATTTTAATGGATAAGAAGTTTGCGTTAATTTATCTTTAATGAACAATAAATTCAATTTAATTTGACTGAGTTCATTTAGAAAAGCTGGTGCTAATTCTATCTTTAAACATGAAGAGGTCTGGAGTCTGAATGTTGCTAGGTCATTTCTTCTCAACTCAACAAACTTGCACACAAATCCCCTCCAATGTTTTTCTTCTTTTGTGTATATATTTGATGAAATATGAGGATACTAAAAATTGGAATGACCCTTGTGAAAAAAAAATTCCCTCTACTAAGGTCTACATGTCTCTCTCTAAAACATTATATTTCACAATAAATAAACCGATTTGTTGTTTCACAAGGATTCTTAATGCCACCTGGTCAATTGGCCTAGCCTTAAGGCATTGAAATCTCCTTGTTTATCAGAACCTATTTACAGCTGTGAAGAAAAGAATGTACTAGTCAAGGTCTCAAGACTTTCTCTCACCTATTATGGTAAGAACATATTTGTTGGTTTTAGATTAGTTAGATCGGTCATAAATATATTAACCATTCTCGCTACGGACCTCGTATGCAGCTGGTGGATAAAGCGCACTACTTTCAAGTCTCCATGCTTTTCTGTACCTGTGTGGGCTTACGAGTACGGGCAAATGCCATGCAGTGTGCAATGAGGGAAATTTTTGCCAGGACAGAGGCACAGCCTGCTCTTATTTTTGATTCCCCACTGTCAAGGGATCTTTAAGTCACAGCCAATAGCTATCAACATCTATATTTTACAAGGATAACAACTTAGGTTCCGTGCGGATCCTATCTCCCAGCTGGTCCTTGGCCAAACCTCTTGGCATTGATCTTTCCCGGATTATCCGTACCCATTTACAGCTGGGTGGACTGGAATTATGAGTGAAGATGACTTATTCAAGGTCATCGAACTTTCACACCCTGGTCAGGGACCGAACTCTCAAACATAACAACCTTCATTTTCTCGTATCGAAGCAAATGACGTCATGTTTGTAAAGAACGATGCGCTAACCACTGTGCTACAGAACCTCATAATATTATTATTATTATTATTATTATTATTATTATTAACAGGGTCTCGGTTTATTGTCCCATTTGATTGATTGGACGCTTTTTCTTTGTCAGCCCCTCCGACCTGCATCACTGACAGGGAAAAATTGGGTTAAAAAATTTGAAAGTATCATCTCAACCCATGCTGGGATTGAACCCTGGACCTCCGGGTAAGCGAGCAAACGCCTATCTCAATGAGCCACCGCGGCTCCTGCCTTAATATTAAGAAACCATCCATCCAACAGATTCTGTTTTTAACTACCTTTAACACCCACATAACAAAACAAAACAATTAGTTTAACCTACAACCCTACCTATTTGTAAACAACACCGACAAACTGTCTATTACCCAATCCTTAAATAATTGTCTTAATTGCTACAATTGTAAATTAACTTAATTCTGTTTTGGAATCAATTGCCTTATTTTTACTCCTAATATCATGAATACAATTAGGGTTTGTACCCGGGATTCCCGTTCCCGGGATATCCCGGGATTCCCGGAGTTTCTGGCGAGTACTCATTCCCGGGAAAATCACTCCATTCCCGGGAATGGGAACATAGATTTTTTCACGTTTATTTCACCATTGACAGTGGGAAATTCTGTCACCTGGAGGGATACAAATCACCAAAATTTCCTCCATCCAAGCCTCAGAGCCCTAATCCGCCCCTGACGGCAGTGATGGTGGTGATACCTGAGACATCTGTTGAAATTTCTTTGGAAAAAGAACTTATAAAAACTATCGACGAGGAACTCAAGTAGTGTCAGAAAGAGAATACATGTATTATCACTTTCATTTGTGAATTTAGGTTATTTAAGCAGATAAAATTTTGACATTAATGACTGAAGCAATACAATTTTTTTTTTTTAAAGATAAAACAAGAAAATTAGTGGTATGTTGTTACGGTCAGTGAAAGCAAAATTGCTTTATATAAGCAGGAGCAGCTTTGAATTCTGCACAACCCCCTTGAGAATGAGTTTTTGCACATTTTGCCCCTCCCCCCCCCCCCCCCCCCCCAATATGAAATTGCTTCCTACGGGCCTGCTCAAGTAGTGTCAGAAAGAGAATACATGTATTACCACTTTCATTTGTGAATTTAGGTTATTTAAGCAGATAAAGACTTTGACATCGAATCTGGAATTTATACATAATGCTCTGAAGTCAATCAATCCGTAATCAGTCGCAGCGTAATAAGGTTTTCTGTTGCAGGCAATTGCTCTCGCCTAGGGGTGAATGATTGTGCGCGTTGGTCTTCCTAAAACATTGGTTAGATTCGTCGGTAACATAATCAACTTATATCTCCACTAATCAATACTAAAACCTATTTGCATAGAGGTATTTTGGGTTCAAAAGTTGTTCTTAAATATTGCGAATTATATGAAAATAAAATTTGATATGAAACTACATAGATAGCTTTAGATATTATGTCCTATATTTTTGTAACGGTTGCTAGTTTGACTAGCTCTTATATGTTGAAATTGATTCCCGGGATTCCCGGGAATCCCGGGAATAGCATACATTTCATTCCCATTCCCGGGAATGAGATATCCGGGAATGCTACAAACCCTAAATACAATAGATAATTGTGTTGTGTGCTTGGAGGCATTCACAGCTTCTGTTTGCACCAATTAGATTAGCCACCTTCTGGTTCCAATTACTTAAGAAAAGATAATGTCATTGGTGTTTGCAATAGCTGCATCATAATCCTGTTCAGTTATTCATGAAATACAGAAACAACAGAGTACATGACAGAAAATCAAAAACTGTGTGTATGAGGCAGGAGATATAAGAGTTTCTGATTTTGAAATCTTACTTGCACAAATTCAGTTAAATAGTTAATAATTAATTGAAATATTCTACTGTTTTTGCCAAAAACTGATAATTAGAAACACATTCCGAGTGTTATCAAAACTCAAATAAATTTTTATATAGAGAAAAAACGTTTTTTAAAGTTTTTTAAAAGATTTTTGAAGAGGTTGTTTTGATTACAACTGAAGAACTTCACTAAGTGTCTTCAAGTATCTGATAAGTTTTCAGTAGAAATAGATTCCTACCACTTAATGTCATCTTGTCGGACAGGAAGTAGTATTATCCTGACAGGAAGTGACATATTAAGGTGAAGTATATATTATATTACTAGGAAGGAGATTCATGACATGGCTATCCAATCTAAATCCATCAACTGACATTTGTGGACTTGAATTATCCAATAAACAGCTCAGTCGGACATGACATGACATGGAAATTCTATTTTAAGACCAAGGCCACATGCTTTTGATAGATAGAACTTGTAAAAGTTTCCATCTGTATTGTAAAAAGCCCTTGACAAATAAGCTCTTTAACAAAGCTGGGTTTAAAAGGGTCATTATCTCTTGATATAATATACTGATATAAGAGAAATTAAGGTTCTTGCTGTTATTTGACTTAAGTCTATCTAAATAATTTAGATCTCTACAAGTAAGTTCTATCTAAAATACATTTGATATAATTATTTGTTGTCAAGCACCTAAAATATGAGTTGAGCAACTTATTCAACATCGGAGTGCAAAATTGTTTCTGAAGCAAACTTAAAGTTAAAGACAGGGTCCAGCGCTAAACGATATGGTACCACAATGATGTGTTTACCTATCAATAACTTAACAAAAAAAAAATTAGGTGAATCGGTTGAACCATTCTCCTGTTATTAGCAAATAACTCCAAAACTCACCTTTATCAATTCATCAAAAAGTCAGAAATTTGACCTTTGACCGATGACGTCAGTTGTGTGAGACGTAACACTGAGCCTATGAGTTCTACTGCAGTAACTACATGAAGCTGACGAATTCACTGTCGATAAGACAATGAAAACATGATCATAAATCGGTATCAAAGGCGTGAATGTTGCCATAAATTAAATTTTAGTGCAGTGGGTATGCATTTTACTAAATATAAACTTATTTACTAGCAATATAATTCCGATTTTATTTGATTGGGGTCTAGATGGTCTAAAACTAAAGTCAAAGTAAAATGGCGAGATCGCTACTTCACCATCACGTATTTTAAAACTCCTACTTTTAATCCAAACATTTTCATTAAAGCATGTTACTGATCATAAAAGGGGAAATGAATCAGCTATTTAGAGATATTTTCAAATATTTTTTATCTGAACGCATTGCCGAGATTTTTCAGTTTGAAGTTGACATTTCGCTTGCCGCAAGTCATTCCATTTTTCTCCCTCGTCTTCGAAATTTCCCGGTGCCCGCCGGTTGATATACTGAAGTCGAACTGTAAAAACAAAATTCTAATTCTAAAGAATTTTTCTGTATACATATTCCACTAAGTCTACAGATCTTTCATGTGAAATTTGTGAAAATAGCGTGGAATATCTCAATCTTCCCGCTTCGGTAATTGAGGCGCCCTACATTGAATGAAAGCTTTTTGGCCCAGTCTATAGTTCGCTAAATATTTCCATATTTCAAGGCACTATAAGATATTGTTGCACTGAAATTATGCAGAATTGACCTTTAATTTTTAAAACATTCGTTGAGCCAAATCGCAAGAAAAAATTGATATGTAAAAAACTTTTCCCGTAAAAAAGTGAACAAACTCGAGACGCCATTTTGCCTCAATGTTTATGTAATGTGTTTCTTGATCAACAAGACGTAAGTCAATAAGCCCACAATGATGATAGATGTCTGGATGTTTCTGTCTACGCACTCTGACATCGATGATGAAATGACCGACTGCCGAAAATTCGACTTCAAATTGCCGTTTCTCAGAAACACATGCCTATAAAAATTATTCATAGATATCGGTAAAAAGCTGATTTAATTCCGCTTTTAACGATGTATGACCTGGTTTGATGTGAATTTTATGGATTCTGGTATGAGCTGTTATAGACGTGAAGGTTGAGAGGCCGGCCTATCATCATACTCTATGACTATGTAATGTAGGTCAATCAACACTACGACTTTCCATGTGTTTTCCTCCTGAATTGGGGCCTAAATTTAATAAGTATGATGTTGGAATGGTTAAATTCCTCTATCTATTCTATTCCACATCACAATATATGTTAAAAAATAATACATGGCCTATTGAGAATGAATTTATGTCAATATGAAAACAGCCTTCTTACCGCTTCAATATAGACGTCATTGGCGATGTGTTCCACAAGTGACGTCACACGTGGATTTTAACTAAAACCGGATGTTAGGCTTTTCACTGATTAGTTTTTCTCAGGCAGGTGAAAATGGACACTTTGAGGAACGATTTCTCAAAAACTGCTGGATGGATTTTCATGAAATTTTGTTTATTGTCTTATAAATTGTCCAATGCTTTACAGTTTAAAAAATCGTTGAGCGCTGGACCCTGTCTTTAATAAAAAATTAATTCTGCTTTTCCAAGACACCCTATGTCACTTGAATATTGTGCAAGTCAACCATATTTCACAAAAGAAATGTTGTCTCAAATTATGCTGTGTATCTCAGTACAGGCTTTTCTTAATCCAAAAAAAAAACAAAACACTTTAACTGGTGCAAATCCATGGGGGGTCGAGGGCTCCACCAGCACTAATGTCAGAACCCTCTAAAAAATTTGCTGCTTGTGGTGCCGTTAAATTTGAAGCATGTTATATTTCAGAGTCCCCCTCCCCTTCTCTAAATCTTGGATCTGACCCTGCTTTAATTACACTTTATGTCAAAATTGTCAAATTGACAGAGTTGTTTTTAAAAATGTGTTAAAGTTTCACCATTCTGGCAACACTTCTTCATTGTAGATTAAAATCCTCATGTGACCCTCGTAACTTTCTCATATGAAGAGTCCAAGCATTCTATTTACACGATATTCAACTTGAGTTAATTTTTTAATGATGGTTCGGGTACTTGAGTTTAAAAACAATAATATAAACGTGTTGTACTCAAGTGTCAAACTCTTGGTCTCCAAACACAAAGTTGAAAACAATTAAGATATTAAACTGAAAGGAAACCGGAACAAAGGCTAAGAATAATTGGTTGTAATATGATGCAGAGTTTAGAAGCTGACCAATGAAAGTACAGGATACAAGTGGCTGAGTAGACACAAGTCTTGTAAGGTCTAATGAATCTAGATTGTATTCCCGATAAATTACTGATTTCAATATTAATTGGGCGTTTTTTTCTCTAGTGGTTAGATAACAATTGAATGCTAAAAATAGATTTATTAAAGGAAACATTCCATATAGTTTTTAATTTCAAAAACAAATCTTTATTCCATCAAAACCTTTATCATACAATGATATCCTAGTCTCAGAAGCAGGAATTTTTAACCTAAACTAATTTTAGCTCCTTTTTTTAACCTTCAAATAAAAAAGGACACTTAAGTACATATGTGTGACATAACCCTAAGTCAAAATAAAGCCGAATTTCACCAACAGATTTCACAATCTACCATCTAAATAAAATAATACAGTAGAAAACATATATTATATAGAGAGGAAGTAAGGTCTGAATTCTGGTTTCCTTGCTGCTGACATAGTGAATGGCCTAATGAACAAGAACTGTCTGTAACACATGGGGTTTCAGTGTCACAAACTATTCACACAACTAGGTTATTTCACTGCTTATATACAAAAAAACCTACTCTTTGTCTGAACAAGTAAAAGTTTTTTTTTATTTTTTTCCATTATTTTATGTGATTTGTGAGTGTAGAAGGACATGTAAAAATTGAAAGACAAATTTTGGCCTAGTCTTCCGGATGGGACCATAAACCGAGGTCCTGTGTGCTATTGGCTGTGTTTTTCAAGATCCCTCGACAGTTGGAAATCGAAAAAAAGTGCAAGCTAATGCTGCTATCCTGGGAAAATTTTCCTCATTGCACACTGCATGACGTTTGCCTGTCCTTGTTAGCCCATACAGGTGCATAAATGCAGGACGTAAAACTCCATTTCATTTCATTTCATATAAAAGTCATGGTCTTACTAAATGTCGAGTTGTATTTTTGACTTTCAAACGCCAATAATTTTTGATACACAGGGAATTGAAGGCATAAATTTTGAGGGAGAGTTTGAAACATTATAACAGATTAGATTAGGTAAACAATTCCAGGTTGAGACCAAAAGTTTTTTTGGCAGAACGGTTAGTGAACATATCCCTTTAACATCAACCTGCATCATACACATCAGACTTTGAAATGACCTTGGTCATACATTCAGAGACAGTCTCTGGCAGTATGTACAGAAAGGTAGAAAGAAAGGTAGATAGGTAGAAAGAAAGGTAGATAGGTAGAAAGAAAGGTAGATAGGTAGAAAGAAAGGACATTTCAATGAAAAGGTCAAATCACTCAATTACCGATAATAAAATATCAAACAATCTTATTTCAAATAATAGTTCTCTCCCCTGTGGACGTGTTTAACAGATAAAAACATAAAGAGAAGTCCTATATAGTATCATCATTAGTATTGAGCTTCAGGGATTATGTAAGACTCTGTTGTTTGGTCCAGGAAGATTATCAGTTATTTCACACCTAGATAATGTACATTCCAGCAGAATTAAAGAGATTGTAAAGAGGTTTTCTAAACCCTATGTATGTGTATCGGGGGGTACTGATAATTCAATTTTCACCATTTCAATTTTCATTACGACGTCTGTGGTTCCTGCTATTTCACCAAACCTTTAAGCGTTTTATGGCGTCACTACCAGTGATCTACTCAAATCTATGTAATTCCCATCTAGTGACGTCTTAAAACGCATTAGTTTTAGTGGAATTGCAAGAACCACAGATGTCAGAATGGAAATTGAAATGGTGCAAATTGATGTTGTGAGTGTTCCCCATCAATGTACACACAATGTTTTTAAAAAAACTCTTTAAATTACCGTACAATACCTTAAAATTCAGAGAGTACTAAAAATATAAGATAAGACTGGTTAAAATAGGTATCAGACAGAGTGGTTTCACAATGTTTCAACAATTTACATTGTCATCATCAGGAAAAGATATTTAAAAAATACTACTAGAACTATGTGTGCATGTTAAGAACATATTAGGCTATTGACAATTAAAATCATGTATATACAAGTTAATATTCTCCGATTTCTTCAAGAAAATATATTATTGGTAATTGTTTAAGACGATAAGTTCCTAATGTCAATAAGATCGAAGAACTCTGAAAATTTATATCATGTTGTCAGCATTTTCCAGTGATCCTGCACTATACATCAGTATTTTATTGTTTTCTTTCACAGAAAACTCTAGAATATCTGCTGTCAATTCATTAATCTATTGGCGTAATATCATTGAGCAGCAACGGTAGATGTGGTGCGAAGCAAATGAAATAAAAGGAATTCAAGTTTAATGTTTAATGCTTTTTGGCACCTGTTTGGACAAGAAAGCGCCATGCAGTGTACAATGAGAGAAATTTTTCCAGAACTGCGGCATTAGGCTAACTCTTTTATTTATTTGGTTCTGACCTCCATCACTGATCACCACAAGGGGGAAACCGGATTGAAATATCCAAAGGTGTCATCTCAACCCATGCTGGGATCACCCCTTTTCATTTTGAAATAAGTACTTATTTATTGATATACTTCCTCATGTAATGCCAATATGTTTACATGGATTTCAGGTTTGTTTTAGGTTGTGATCTTTCGTGCTTGGGTTTTATTATTCTAGTCAAGATATCAACAACAAAAACAGGAACTGATATCAAATCAATCATCTTCTAACTTAATATTTTCTTAGAGGAACAACTGATAGCATCTATCGGTATTTCCAACATTACATTTTCAAACAGATATCTGTGGTTCTAGCCACTCAAACTAAGTGTTTGATGGTGTCACTTATCTTGGAGGTCTTTTGTGATGCAGGCATATTTTGTAATTTGTCAAACTTTGTGTTAGTGGAATTGTTGGAACTACAGAAGTTTGATTGAAATTTGGAATGCTACAAATTGTTACTAAGAACCATTGACTAAGATTGAAAATCTGTAGAAGCAAAACAATTCCGTTAGTCAATATCGCATCCAAAAACCTGTTATCAATCAACTCAAAAAATCTTTGTTTTCGTGAGGTTTTATATAATGTGAAATACAATACCATACCATTTATCAAAATATATATTTTTTTTTTTTTTCGAAAGAAATGTAATGAGATAATTTTGTTTGTTGTGATTTATGACATTTTCTTAAAGTATGTAAAGAAAAATAAAAGTGCACAAAAACAAGTTCTTAATTATTTTTTTATTACAATACCACTATCAGAATATGGTCTGTACGCCTAGAATTTGACATTATATGTTTTATGTACTCTGATCTGAAATACAATAATAATATCATCATCTATAAAAGGTCAAACAGGAAAAAATAATATATCAACCCTTTTATACAGATATATTAATTTAGCATTGTCTTCTTTTTGGCTCTAAATCTAATGAATTTGTGAATTGATTTTTTTTATTTGTACAAGATAAAGGGACATAAATTTTGTGATAAACAATTTCTGAATTTCATTGTGCACTTGTGTTGAAAATAACAATATCAAATGAAATATTAATATATATTATCTCCATAAGATATGTAGAAATGAAAAAAAAAACTCTGTTTTAAACAATCAGATCTCAATGACGTCATATGGATCAACAAATAAATAAATTGTTTCAACCAAGTTTGGTACAGTACGAGAAAACAAGACTATGGCACTTCAGAATGCACCAATTGTTCGCGTCACAAAATCCCAGCGCTGGAGAGGGCAGAGATCTGATTGGTTAAAACAGAGGTCATAAAGGTTAGGTCAAAGTTAACTTAAACCTTCTTATCGCACCTGGTTCTCAGACCCTAATATAATGTTTAAAAAAACGAATTTAAAAAAAACCCAAACGAAATTAGGGTCTGATTTTTATTAGACTGAATATAAATCCCTAATAAACCAATTAAAAAAAACATAAAATTTGTTTGTGCACGACAAAATGATATTAAAGGCTCAGGTAGTTCATTAACAGTAACTTATCATGTTACCTGTCCACCATTATTAAAAATATGTCATTTCTGTTGGCGAAAGATAATTAAAGAATGGAATCAGGCTAATACTAATGAAAAATATAATTAAAATATATTATTGGAATAAACACCATACACATCTATTGTTAAATCTTCTAGAAGTCAATTTTAAATTCCCTCCATACCGTATTAAAATCTATAAGAAGTCGGTTTATTATTCCCGAGTCTACTCATTATTTTCTCTTATTGAGTTATTTTATCAAATTCTATCTTTTAAAGCTTTTGAACAAAAACAGACATTGAATTTCTAAATTTTTCTTTCATAAGATTTTTGAATGGAAATTTGACATTAATTCTTTAGTTTTTTTAATTCTCATGTTATTTCCATGTTTTTCTCAAGTCTTGAATGTTAATTGTTATATTTTGCTAATTGAAAGCCTAGTCCTATGTATGTTATACTGTAACTGTAACAGAGGTAAAAAAAAAAGTCACTTATTATACCCCTTTCACACTGCAAAAGTTATCTGGATCGGATCCAGTTCTATCCGAATAACTCCCAGTTGCTTTCGCACTGGCAAATAAACTTATTCGGTTATAACCAGAAGTTATCCAGATAGAAAAATCCACCTCCAGAGGTGGATTTCGTCCGGATCCGATCCAGACAAGTGGCAGTGCGAAAGCAAACAAGAAGTTATCCGGATAAGATTATCACGTGATCATCAAAATGGCGTCTCCTCTTTGCGGGGACGATATAAAATGGAAATACTTGAAAATCACAAGAAAAGGATGAATAAGGTACACGAATTGTTTAGGGAAATAATGCATATCCATCGGAAGATGAAACCGAAAGTGATATTGATAATATATTCATATGTTACATTGTTAAACAAGGAATAACCAGAGTGAGAATCATGTGATAATGTTTTGTCACATGATGTGACATGTTACTAACAATAAAAAAAGTTATCTAGATAACTTTTTTCGGCAGTGCGAAAGCGGCGATCCAGATAGGATTGCAGTGCGAAAGCAAACCGAACCGAATCGAATCGAATCGAATCGAATCGAACTGAATCGGATTTTTCTATTCGGTTATAACCGAATTCAATAATCCAGTTGTGCAGTGCTTAAGGGGTATTAGTGTCAAGTGGTATTATTTTAAATGATTTAAAAGGATTATAAAGTTATTTTCTAAGCTTTGTATGTGTATCGGGACACTTATAGAATCAATTTGCATTTGCATCATTCCAATCCGACATCTATGGTTCTTTCAATTCCATTAAAACTAACGTGTTTTATGACGTCACTGACAGTGATCTACAGGAAGCTACTGTTATAATATCTATGCAGATCACTGTCAGTGACATCATAAAACGAGTTAGTTTTACTGGAATTGCAAGAACCACTGAAGTTTGACTGAAAATTGTCCTTAACTTAACAAAAACATACCGTACTTAGACAACCAGTATAATAGAACTTGCAAAGACAATTATAACAGTGTTGTGTGAAATCCAATTGAAGCAAGGTAATAATTTCACATCATGGCAAGGATGGTGTAGCAGGGAAGAGATTTGAAAATTGATGTTTAGTGTAGAGGAACCCTGACACTAAAATTAAAATGCAAAAGTCACAATAACAAATAATTTACTTATTTTGAAATGAGAAGCACTCACTCACTCACTATTCACGAAAACAGGTAAATTAAGGGAAACAATTTTAATACCAAAACATGTTAATTCAATACATACATATTATTTTTCAATAATACTTTAGTAATATTACACAACAACTCATTTAACTTCTTGTATAAGTCACATTAGGTCCCATTAGTTTAAAGGAAATCAGAATATTTACTATCCACAGTCAACACAACTAATTACTGTTAAAATAAGTGGATGATGTAAAATAACATAAAGAGTCATTTAAACACCAATTATCTTCACCCGTCAATGTTTGATAGGATTGTCAGTCAAGGTGGGTCCAATCAGTGGTGTTTCTAGGAATCTTCAGGTTGGGGGCCCCCAGTTGGGTCCAAATAATTGTAAGGGGGGGGGGGGGGGTTAGAAAGTGGGAGAGCCGAAACTGGGCCAGCCTAATTTCTTTGGGGGTCGGTGGTGGCAAAAATGTTTCAATGTCTCATTGAAATTAAGAAGCCAATAATCTTTAAATTGTACACATGTTTAGCTGCAGTCTGAACAGCTGACTAGTCTTAATTTCAATACATTATTTTGTAACTCAGTATTCTCATAATTCTACTTGTAATAAAGAAAATATTTGAAGATTTCCTGTACAGGTTTTAGACATCATACTTTACATTCCACAGATAATATATATATATATAAGAATATTTTAATATATATTTATTATATATTGACAGTGACTGACATATTTTACATAAATCATTGACAGTGATCCGCATAGATATTAGTGAAATTGCAAGAACCACATACGTCTGAATGGAAATTAGAATGGCGCAAATCAGTGTCCCCAATACACATACAAAGTTTATAAAACCACTTTACAATCCCTTTAAATAAATATATGAGTAGAAGGAAATGATAGTTAAGATAATTAAAACAATGGGTTTAGAGAAAGCTTACACTTGTTTATTTGTAAGTTAATATATTTAATATAATTCAAGATAAACTGGGGTTTAAGTAAAGGTTAATCTTAGGTTGCAATATGATGTGATGAGCTTACGAGGATTAACTGTTTAAATGGCTAATGGAACGTTTCACCTTCCAAGTTCACTGTCCACTACAGCTTCTCAGCTTTCTTAACCTCAACTTATTTACCACACAAACATAAACTAATGCTCAAAAGAAAGTACCCACCTGAATTTTTTGCAGTAAAATTTACAAAAGTAAAAATTAAGCGATAAAACCACTGTGATGTATCTCACATCTCACACACGTTTAACACAATACTTAAAGTGAAAAAAATATGAAAAAAGTGAACAAATCACGCTAATGGCGCAAAAAACAAAAAGCGACAAATTCTGATGTGGCATGAAATGCACGTGAATGATGGTGGTATAAAACAGCTTACTCGACACGTAAGCAACAGGGGCCCAAGAAAAACACAAACAGTATGCCACTTTTAAGTCGGAATGAAAGAGAGAGAGTTGTGGGGATGGTACAACAAGGAACAAACAGAACCTTGATTGCAAAAATCCTCGGCTGCAATAGCAAAACTGTAACAAGATTGAGGCATTTGAGGTACACAGGCAGTTTGGTCTAGGAGTGACCAACAACATGTCAAATCACCAGTTCGAGACTGCAATATCAGGAACATTCATCCTTGGAATCATTTTGTTCCTGCAACGTCAATGGCACCGGCGACATTGGGACACCATATCAGCTGACACTCAATGTCCTAGCAACTAAGGGAACGTGATATTCGAGCATGTTGACCAAACTGCAGAGTGCACTCGACACCGACATCAACAATTGACATGGGTCTGAAGAATTTGGCAATGCCAGATACGTGATTGGTGATTGGCAGTGTCCCTAGTGCAATTCCTTCACTTATTTAATTGTTTTTCACATGAAGTATTGTGTTGACCGTTTTCAGATGCATCACAGTGGTTTTAACTCTTTATATTTGCTTTTGGAAAATTAACTGTAATATGAAAAAGTGGGTACTTTCTTTTGAGCATTAGAAAGCCATATGACACTTCATTGACAGGTGACACCATGGTACCATGCACATGCAGAGATAATTTCAGAAGACTCCAGCATTGTATTTTTCGGCCTGTTTTAGTTTTGTATGCCATTTAAAGGTTAATGATGCTATATCAATCAAACTCGTACCAAAGATAGATAATATCATAGACTAATCATATGCAAAATTTCAGTCCATTTGAGTAAAGCTTTGGATAATAGTGAAGGTCAAAAGTTGGGACATTACTTTAGGCCCACCAGATATAAGGTA
Source organism: Lottia scabra (assembly GCA_029955415.1). NCBI lineage: Eukaryota > Metazoa > Mollusca > Gastropoda > Lottiidae > Lottia > Lottia scabra. The sequence continues at coordinate 41,311,036 of JARJEI010000001.1, forward strand.
GCAGAAGGGAACATTGGATAAGAGTTAACACAGAATAAAGTGCAATAATGTAACACAATACGTATAAACTGAACTATATTCCTCCTCCTCCTCCTACAGTTCTGCACCTTATCTAGCTAATCAAATCATATGAAGTCGTATAATATTCTGTATAATAATATGCCTAGAAGCAATCAAATAGATTGATAATGTGTGCTATTGTTTAGTGCTATAGAGCTAATAAAACAAAAGAGATGAAATATGCACGTGTTATAACGCAGCAATAACACCCATGAGAATCATAACGAATGGTTTGATAATTCACAGAGTTGATTTTCTCATATGAAATAATATGATGTATGAAAGATAAACGGTGTTTGCTAGGGGACTCCTGAGTATATATACTCAAGGGATAAACCCATTCAATGCCAAAGATATGACCATAATGCACACATGTAACAGTAAGATAATGTTTAATTGGGACAAATAGGGGTTATCTAAAGTTTACAGCTCAGGGGAACTATCAATTTACTGCACACAATGACCATGATCAAACCCAGAGTGGTGCAGTGGGAATTGTACACAGCAAGATTATGACAAGATGAAGGAAAAAAGCCATCCATCATTGCCATTGAACTAAGAAATGAACATCCCACTAGACAAATTGCACCAATACTATAGTAGTTTGTATACACACAAATCCAGCAAAAATACTGAACTTAATTTATATATCTCAACAATATCCATTAATGAATTATTATTTATTTTGCTGAATATGACTACCAACATAAAATTATTAGACATTTGGAAAAAAAAAATGAAATGAATGGAGTTTTACATCCTTCTTTTCTGCATCTATATGGGCTAATTGAGGACGGGTAAACGCCATGCAGTGTGCAATGAGTGAAATTTTGCCAGGACAGCGGCATTAGCCTGCTCTTATTTTCGATTTCCAACTGTTGAGGGATCTTTAACGTGTACAGCCAATAGCATCGGCTTGGTTTATTGTCCCATCCAAACGACTAGATGCTTTTCCAAATCAGCCCCTCCGACCTGCATCACTGACAGGGGGATAGACATTTGGAGCTATCATTAATGGGTGTGTTGCCAAGAAGGGAATGTTTTATCTTCAAGTTAAGAGTTAACTAAGATCAAATTGGCCTACATCAATTGAAAAACATAATTTACACAAACAGTGCAAGAAGCTAGAAATTTTTTGAGGGGGAGCATGACATGAAAATGCTTCAACCTTCTGATTTTGAAGTAAAAAATAATTTGACCAGAGGCTTGTAAATACGCTACTGTTCACAAGGATAAATTCTCCCCCTACACTTTCGACACCCCACACACCCAGGTCGTAAAAACACCCTAGGAATGGAATCATGGAACTAAAGATCTATGCAATACCAAATCCAAACCTTTGAATAAATTAGCTCTTTTTGTATCTGTGTAAATGAGTAAATGTATTAAAGTCAGAGAGGTTTTACCTCCCTGGACTGATACAGGAAATTAACTTGCTTTAAGTTCTTACAACTTCCCTCAAGATGTAGGGGGTATAACTTATAAAACTAGATAATAATAACTTATTATACTCATGAAGGGATTTTAATTTACTAAAAGCCAATAAAATACTCTGTTCCTAAAATAAAATAAATTCTATTTGTACTCATACAGTACACAAATTTCTGAGTTCAACCCAATTGAATCTGGCAGATCATGATTTTACAAAGTAAGGTACTAGTGATATAAAGAGGTTTTTGCAGATATATGACAACGGAAATATGCAGGCATATGTGTGGGAAGTGCACTACTTAGAATTTATTACCTCTGATTTTGTCATGCTCTGGACAAGAATTTTCGATAAACAGAATTGATTGCTTATTGTACAGATTTTTATTATTAGTATGTGTATCAGGTGTATCAGGAGCACCGATAACATAAATTTGCACCATTCCAATTAGGCATTAGCCTGCTCTTATTTTCGATTTCCATCTGTCGAGGGATCTTTAACGTGCACAGCCAATAGCACACGGGACCTCGGTTTATTGTCCCGTCCGAACGACTAGACGCTTTTTCCATATCAGCCCCTCCGACCTGCATCACTGACGGGGGAAACCGGGTTGAAAAATCCGAACGTATCATCTCGACCCATGCCGGGATTTAACCCTGGACCCTCAGGTTAGCGAGCAAGCGTCTAACTCACTGAGCTACCGCGGCTCCCAGGTTAAAATTGGAGATATTCAATGGTTAATTGTTTACTATCTATGTACGGTACATGTATGTACCATTATTCAGAAAAACAATTTAATGTTATGTCTATTAGGAAGATCAGCTTCAGATTTAATTTCTATCAGTTGTCAGAGTTGTTTTTACATTCGAAAGAATGACCATGAAAGAGCATCCGTGAAAGAACTACAAAATAGTTGTTAGAGAAACTGTTGACACTTTTTGTGACCATAACAATTAGCCTTTTATACATAGAATGGAAATTAGATATGACCAACCAGAGGAAAAACAACAAGGGAAGCAGAAATCAAGTTGGTCCACAATTTCTTTAGATGATTATTTGAAACTTTAAGGCCCAAATTGACCATCGGAAATTCTGAACATTTGATCCCCTTTAAAATATACAGGTGGAGTCAACAACCTCAGTTGATGACCAGGAAATAATTAATATATTTTCTAGATTCCATGATGTAAGCTTTCTTTACAAATTACAATTAATCATAAAATCTTTAATGTTAAAATAAGTTATATTAATTTGTCAATATTGAAGGAAACAATAAGAAGATTTGAATTTATAAGATAGCGGTCGTTTGGTCAATGACTTTTTACAAATAGGTCCACCAATCAGACTACAATGGAGATGAGGCACCAGCATTTAAATAAAATTAAATGAAATAGAAGGAAACACTTAGAAAATATTTATAAGATATATAGGGGCGCGGTCGTCTGGTCAATGACTTTTTACAAATAGGTCTACGAATCAGATTACAATGGAGGGGAAGCCCCAGCTTTTAAATTAAATGAAATGGAGTTATACGTCTTGCTCTTCTTGACAGGACAGCGGCATTATTCTACTCTTATATTCGATTTCCAACTATCAAGGAATCTTTAACGTGTACAGCCAACAGCTAACAGGACCTCGGTTTATTGTCTTATACGAACCACTACTCTCAATGATATGATATGATATGATATGATATTTATATCGGGCTATAACACCACAAGTCAATATGCTCGAAGCGCTTAAAATGTTATCTCACTACTCAGCTATGTATAGCGTCTAAATAAATAAGTTTTTATTCTTGATTTGAATATGTTTAAAGATGCAGAACTTTTTATATCTTCGGGTAGTTCATTCCACAAGGATGCTGATGCATATTTGAAAGATCGCGCACCAAAGGTTTTTAAACTGATGTCAGGTTTATTTAATAGCGATTGTTTCGATGACCTCAGCGTTCTGTTGGGCAAGTATTCTACTGTTAGATCTTGAATGTATCCAGGAGATGTTTTGTGGACAGATTGGTAGGTGAGAGAGAGAATTTTGAAATCGATCCTTTCCCGAAGTTGTAGCCAATGCAGTGATATTAATACTGGAGTGATGTGTTCTCTTGGTTTAGTTCTGGTAACAATTCTGGCTGCTCTATTTTGTAACTTTTGAAGTTTGTATAGCTGCTCTGATGACACACCGGTGAGAAGGCTGTTGCAGTAATGCATCATTTAGAGTTTAAAGGGGAATGTTCAGTATTTTCGAGGGTCAATTGAAGCCTTTAATATATGTTAATAGCCTTCAGAACAACTAAAACTGCACAAAAATTGTATAATCTCTTCAATTATATCCCTACCTAAACATTTATCTTTTATTTTCTGTATTTGTGTTTTCTATATAAGGCATAGTCTCCTAGACAAGTCGTATTTTTGACTTTCAAACCCCATAATCATGGCTACATAGGAATTTGAAGGCTTATATTTTGATGGAGTGTTGTGAACATTATTATGAATTACAATAGCAAAAGAATACCAGGTTCTGAGACAAAAATTGGACTGGAATAAAGGGTAAGTAAGTTTCAGAATAAAGAAAAGTTTGAAGGTACAAACCTGACCATTATTGGAATAGACCCAAAGTATGCATTGAGGACATTAAGTCACTGAGACACATGAGGACATGTGAGGACATGTAAACTATTTCAGACCAATACATAATAATGATAGATAGAGCAGGGTATGCTTACTCTTCTAGACACCTGATACCACTTTTCATTATGATATACTTACTCATGTATGATTGATATAATTCCTCATGTGAAAAGTTCATAAGCTGTTACCTATGTTTTGTCAAAATGTCCTTTTGGATTTCGAGTTTTGTTTTGCAGTTTGGATCGTTAGTACTTGGTTTCTTTATAGATAGGTCTAAATGATAGATATAATAATACAACTGTCAACAGAGGGAAAGAAGAATTGAAATCTTTTTCATCATTGAAGAAGGTGAGAAAATAATCAATCAAAATATAATATAATCCATCACTTGACAAAATTTAAACATTGTTTTTAGTTCAAAATGAGGGCTCAGGGAATGTTGTATCCAAATAATGCCTAAATGATAAATATTGATATACCAGTATTGCGATACTACAGACCACAATACACATAGTGTCATGTGTACTGGAAGTTTTGTATCAATACTTTACGATATAACACATATATACTATGTAGACATCATTCAATATACAGATGAAACTAAAAGTTGAAGTTGCAATTGTGATTGTAGACGTGACAGCCATAAATTACAATTATCATTTTTTAGCATCAACAAATTCCAAATTAAGTAAAGAAAATAGGTATAGGTAAAGAAGCACAAAATATATGGATATACTATTTCTGACATTTATTAACTCAACGTTTCACATGTTCATACAGGCAGCGTTATCAAGAGAAATGAAGAACATAACAAGACTAACAATATATATAGAAAAAAACATATTGTTTTGGTTATGCTTAGTTAAAATTATTAATTAAGATTGTATTTTATTGTATTATTATATGTTCGTTACGTTTTAATTATAAGCTACGTTATGTACGGTTTATGATTGTTGCGCATGTGCAATAAGAAAACATGCTTAAGCCGGAAAAATAAGCCAAATATTTTGTTGCCGAATATCACACAAATTTGGAAATAAATCTATTCTAATCTGAAGCCAGGATTTGAAGTATGTTTGTATTATTTTCTACAAACTTATCTAACAGAGAAGCCTAGTTTATATCAAATAACTGTGAAGTGTGAAGATTTTGCCAGTGCCAGGCACGTTTCAGCCGCCAGTTGCCTAACTTCAGTAAGCCCAACCAAATCACATATGGTAAAAAAAAGTTACTTCAATTGATCCAGTTGGTCATAATTTTGATAAAGATAGTACACTTCAAATTTGGATGGCCAGTAGATTTATAAGGTAACAATATTCATAAGTAACTTATAAACAAATTGTGAATATTGCACAAATTTATTAACTTCATAGAAAAATGACAACAATAGAATTTTAATCAAAATTAGGTAGTTTCTACATTTTCTGTGATGGGCAAGAGTATGCTCACTCTTGAGGAGCACCTGATTTCATTGAGTTTTGCAAAGCAGAAATAATTCTTAAAAAGTTTTGAGGGAAAACTTATTTAACCTTCAATCATGTCCAGATCATTGAAATGAGATGTTCTTTTCATAAAAAAAAGAGAAAAGAATTAACAAAATGTAAAAATTGTCAATCAATAATGCAACTAGTGATTAGTTTATTTCAATTAATCATCACAATAATCTGCCTTAATCTTTAATTTCAGATTAAACTCTAACCTTATAATCCGCGATATTCAGGATTAATTTGATAATTCACCGTGATTCTAATTGATTAATAATTTCACATGCCTGATGTTTTAATTGGTATTAGATTCTACTAGAGAGTATAGAGTCAGTGAATAAGATTTGAGAGTAGAAAGTTTAGTGTAAGTATAATATTGAGTAGGCCGGCCGGGTGCTATACCGGTGTTATATTAGACTCCATAAACATCATTCAATAAGTATTTCTTGTAGAGTTTACACCAGGCTCTTTATTGGTTGGTCTAATAGTTAGACATTTAGTTTTAATCTTATACAGTGTTAGTCTTTAACAGACAGTTCACTTCTTATTCTGTGGTTAGATATTAAACAACATACAACCTTCCAAGTGACAACAGTTGGTAGTTCAAGTGATAGGACATTTTACCATTTTCAACAGTGACAGCATTTACCAAAGTGATTTGTTTGCATCTTTCAGTTTGGAAAATTTGCATCTTATAAAAACAATTTTGACTTTTTAGTGTTCATACAAGTGGACAGTATACAACTATCAACAGTTGGGCAGTTTAACTTTTACCAGTGTTCAACAGTTCAAATTTTGAATTTAACTTTTAGAATTTAAAAACTTTCGGATCAGAATTTCCTGAAAGATATTGATATTTTTATTTTTTAGTTTGCTCAAAAGTACAGTTAACCAATTGTGTTCCAATAACTGTGAGCAATACAGACCTAAGAACTTGTAATTGTCTCATACACAGTTTATCATTGTGAAAAATACGGTCGGATATCGAGCATCATTTTACTTCACAACCAACCTGACCACATCTTAATTAGTATTTCTACTATCAATAGTTTATTGGGCATCAGTGTTAGATGAAACACTCACTCACTGCTGTACATAGGATAAGTGACGTTCATTTACCATCAGTTGACAATAGGAGATTGATCAGTGAACACAGTGGTCAACATTACAGTTAATCACAATATCAACAGTTTACCTGGTGAACACACTGCCACTGGAACAGTTAGTGTATATTCTTCACTTAGTTGGTATTGCTAAAACAAGTAAGTTATTTCTCTTATTCACAGTTATATTATAAAATATACATTATGCAAAAGGATATATTCAAAATATACATTATGCAAAAGGATATATTCAAAATATACATTATGCAAAGGATATATTCAAAATATACATTATGCAAATAAAATTCAGTGTTTTATATATTCAAAATATAGCTTACATTATGAAATGGATTGGGGTATATAGAAATTTAATTAGACTTTAAATTATTCATGACTTAATTAGTTTTACATATAGAAACCTAACGAGTTATATATAGGTGTTGGTTTGATTGATATTTAATTGTTTTGTTGTGTGAAAGGAAGGGGGGAGGGGTTAGGGGAAACCAAGATTCTTTGAGATGATTAAGAATACTAAGATGTTACAAAAAAAATTGCTGTTGAACAAGGAATCAAGAAATCTTGAGAAAATTAAGGATAGGTCTACAGTTAGCACTATTCATCAGACAAGAATATTTAAATCAACGATTGCTGAAAAAAATTCAAAATTCCTTAGAGAGATAGAACAGCTGAAGTTCTTAATTTCGTTAAAAACGTATTAAAATTCCATTTGATTTGTAATCAAAGAAAACATTGTTTTGAAATATTGTGGGTGTATAATAATTTAAAGAATTTGAATAAACAGGACATTACTTGTGAAATTATTTATTTCATCATTTCAAGTATTTAATGTAGGGAACCAAGCGATTAATCATTAGACAGGATTTTGTTGGAGTTTTAAAGAAGCTTTATTCACATTATTTAAACTGTGATACAATTTCTATGAGAAATTATTGAACATTAACAGCGTGAGTTCATCTTCTTTCATTCAGACTGTTTGTCTATTTTCAAAAACAAGAAATTAATTTATATTTGAAGAATACATGATGAAAATTGAGATGAGAAAATTTCAATACCCATAGACAAACTGTGAAATCTATATAAAAAAAAAACTTGATAATGAAAACAATTTCAACTAGAGCTGTGAACAGCACTGAGCGTGGCCCGTGATACTTTGCCTGATAGCTGTAAGACTTTTTGAACTTCAAACCCCTAAAGTCTGGTATTCACTCCCTCAATTTTTAGTAAAAAGTTTTGTGAAAGGGTTATAGATTCAATATTATATCAATATAACTTATAGTATGGTTATTTTTATAGCTTCATGGTAGCTATAATATACAGGTTTGTGTGAAATGTGAACATTATGTGACAGAATTCCTTTCCTTTAAATATGATAATGCTGAACAAGTTGTTGAAAACAAAATTTTTGAAAACAATTAAGTATAAACAAATGATATTTTGATTGAAATCTCCCATAATAACATACACCAGATTCTTGTAATTCAACTAGTGATCTTTGTAACATTGGGAGACTTAACTTATATTATAAATTTAAGTATCTCACAAAATATTTTTCCATTTAACCTTAAATTAGCACGTATAATACCTGTGCATAAAAAAGAGGCAAAAGATAAATTAAAAAATTACAGACCAATTTCCATACTTCCTACTATTTCAAAGATATATGAGTCCCATATGGCTGTTAATATTAAGGTTTTCTTTGATAAATATAATTTACTTTATAAATTTCAATCTGGATTCAGGGAAAACCACTCATGCTGTACTGCCCTTATTAGAATAACTGATACATGGCTATCAAATCTAGATAAGGGCAATATGACAGGAGTGGTTTACCTTGATTTCAGTAAAGCTTTTGACATGATCGATCATCAATTATTGATAGATAAATTAGCATTATATAAGTTTCATCCAAATTTCATTTTATTAATTCAAAATTATTTGTCAAACAGAAAACAAAAAGTGTACTTTGGTAATTTTCTATCGGACGAAAAAATTGTTAAATGTGGTGTACCACAGGGTTCTATCCTGGGTCCTCTTCTCTTTCTTATATTTATTAATGACCTGCCACTCCAAGTTCAAAATTCAATTACTGAAATTTTTGCCGATGATACAACTATTCATGTTTCTGGTAATGATATAAATCAAATAAATATTGCTCTACAAGAAGACCTAGAAAACATAAATATGTGGTGTAATGAAAATGGAATGGTTTTAAATGCTTCGAAAACTAAATGCATGCTTATAAGAAATAATTGTAAACAAGATCTTTCTCTTTCTCTTAGACTAAAAAATGACCTTATTGAAAATGTTCATGACACGGTTCTTCTCGGAGTAACGGTTGATGAACACTTAGACTGGGGAAAACACATTTCAAAAATATGCTCGAATTTAACTTCAAAAATATATTTGCTTAACCGTATTAAATCACACCTACCATATGAAACCCGTATTTTATTTTATAATAGCTATATCTTGTCTATCATGGATTATTGTAGTATTGTTTGGAGTAATGCGACTCATGGTAGACTGGAAGTCTTGTACAAAATTCAAAAACGAGCAGCGCGAAGTATCCTAGACGCGAACTATGATGCAAGATCGGCAGACTTGTTTAAAACTCTTAATTGGCTTACTATCTATCAACGTTTCAAACTGAACACTGGGATACTTACTTACAAAATCATAAATAATAAATGCCCTAACTATTTTGATAACTATTTTCCCCAAAAATCATCAATTTCCTCAACAAATCTCTGCCTTCGCTCGCAAACTAATCAAGATCTTTATTTACCTAAATGTAAACTTGAAGCAATGAAACGAACCTTCCAATACACAGCAAGTCTACTATGGAATTCACTACCTCAAACAACTAAAGCGTCTCCTTCGCTTTCTATTTTTAAGGTGAGGCTAAGGGCAGAGCTACTACAATCGTCATAAACAACACTGCTTTGATTTTTTCTCATTATTACCTTGAATGTAAATATCTTGTATATAATTGTGTGTGTAGTTACTTTGTATGTGTATTTTATTTTTCTATGTTTAAATTAGAATTTTGTATGTGTAGTTTAGGAGGATACCAGGGAAGATTTGCTTCTGGCAAACTGGTTTTCCTGTCAAATAAAGTATTATTATTATTATTATTATTATTATAATCCTAATCGATAAACAGGTGGTCTATAGATAACAATTACGTTAATATTCTTAAATATTCAAAGTAATGTGTTCTATTTTTAAAACTCCCAAATTTAAGACATTTTTTTTTCTTCTTTATAATTAGGGAGCTGTGGTGGCTCAGCGAGTTAGACGCTTGCTCGCTAACCTGAAGGTCTAGGGTTCAATCCCGGCATGGGTCGAGATGACACCTTCGGATTTTTCAACCCGGTTTCCCCCTGTCAGTGATGCAGGTCGGAGGGGCTGACATGGAAAAGCGTCTAGTCGCTTGGATGGGACAATAAACCGAGGCCCCGTGTGCTATTGGCTATGCACGTTAAAGATCCCTCGACAGTTGGAAATCGAAAATAAGAGCAGGCTAATAACGACTACTTTGCGAATAGTGACTGCATAGACGATACATTACAAATACATTCAACAATTACGAACAAATAATGAGCTAAGCAGACGATAAAAACAGGTTAAAGTCAATTGGGCCCCTATCCAAAATGGCCCCTCGTTTGGTCAAAATGGTTCCTGATAAATGGTCAAAATGGTCCTCAAAAAAGGTCAAAATGGTTGAAATCAAAGGAGAAATTCAAAGGCCATTCTGACCAAAATAGGGGCCATGGTGACTGGCCATTTTGACCAAACCATTGACTAAGGGCCAATTTGGATAGGGGCCCAATTGACTTTTTATTGCAACGGATTAGTGCAGACGCGTTGCGAACGCAAACCCTCAGTCGAAAAAAACGCAATATTTTGAAAACATATTTTGATGGTTTATTGTCATATATCGTTTAAAATCTAATCAAATCGCCATTACAAAATTGAAAAATTTAATTATCTGCGTTGATTAGAAAATGTGATAAAGATGTAAATTCAGAGTCCATTTTGACCAAAATAGGGTCAATGGTGACCGGTCCATTTTGACCAAAATAGGGGCCATGGTGACTGGCCATTTTGACCAAATTTAACTTTTATGGCCATTTTGACTAGGGGCCATTTTGTATAGGGGATATACCCCTTTCCCCAACATTCGAACTGTGTAAATGTCAATATTTTCCTTTAATGCTGAGTTGAAATACTGTCTTTCGTTTCAATGTATTGGAGAAGTCAGTAGCCAGTAGAATTGATGTATGTAAGTCAATTAAGTGCCGTGGGTAAGAATCACCCTCAAAATAAGAAAAAATCTGCTATTATATCAAATATAGCAAACACTCGAAAAAACATGTTAATTTTTATAAAGTTAAAACAATGTGTAATGAGATTAATTTATCTTTGACCTATAATAATCTTAGCAGACGATAAAAAACAGTTTGAGCACTTACTTTTTATTGCAACGGATTAGCGCAGACGCGTAAACAGCTAAATTGCTGTCTGCTAGAGTCCAGCCCTAGAGTTAAAAGATTATGTAGTCTGACTAATTTGCTTATAACCTTTAAAAACCTTAGCAGACGACAAAAAGAAAATTGGTGTGTATCTTGTAGAAAGAGTTCTGTCAATGGTAGACAAAAAATTCGAACAGGTTAATGTATCAAAAATTCACTGCTCTAAATGATTGTATGTAAAATTAATATAAGTGAAAATTTTGCAAAAAAAATGAATAAATTTTTGATACTTTTTAGAGTGTTAAAAGATTACATAATCAGATTAATCTGTTTATGACCTAAAATACTTCACACCTCCATGTGAAAAGTTCATGTGGGTAGTTTTATTACCATATTATATAACCTGCTATAACCCTGTCAATCATTTTAATCCTCTCTACTCCTTATTAATATTTTCTCAGAAAAGGGGTACTCTATGCCTATTTTCACTTTAATGGATTTTGTATTTAACTGCTCATGTCATATGTCGTTGAAAAGAGAAAATTTAGTACATACTGACTATACACACCATATTGCTATTAGATAATTGCATTGTAAGTTATAACCCTCAGTCGAAAAAAACGCAATATTTTGAAAACATATTTTAATGGGTTATTGTCATATATCGTTTAAAAGATAATCAAATCGGCATTACAAAATTGAAAAATTTAATTCTCTGCTTTGATTAGAGAATGCGATATAGATGTCCAAAGTTGACAAAAATGTCAATTTTCAAATGTTCATAAAACCAGAAGTTAATATTTTTCAATTAATATCAGCATACCTATGGATAGCTGAGGTCAAGGACATCCTTCATTGGATTTTTCAAGGTCATCAAAGGTCAAGGTCACATAATATGGCCTTTTGAATTTTCAAAAAATTCAAACGAACATAACAAAATTTCAAATTCGAAATTCAAAATTCTGTTCCAACAAACTGTAGACAAGGTTACAAGGTTTTGATAGACACCAAAATAATAAAAATCGGATAACAAATAGAGGACTTATTGATTTTTTGCTGAAATGTGTCAGTCTGTGACGGCAGCTTATGCATCACTTCCGGTTTGAATTTTTTATGCTAAGTGCATTCTAATTATGACTGACAGACAATATATATAGTTTTTGTCAATATCTGAAATTTATACCGGAAGTGAGGCTGCTAGGCGTGATTTTGAAAAATCGGAAGTTCTCACGTCAAAACCGGAAGTGATAGAAAAATTTTGATTGATTAATTTGATTTCTATGGACATTCTGTACATGTCCTATGAATTTCAGGTCAATCGGATAATTAGCGGCTGAGTTAGAAATTTTGAGCTTTTTTGAAAATTTTGGTTTCAAATTTTTTGGACAAAAATATTTAAAAATTGACATTTGTGTAGTCTCACCTGATACTTCTTTTTACAATGAAGATATTAAAGAAAATTTCAGCCAAATCGGTCCATAAATAAACCCTACAGACTAAGTGCAAAATAATTGCATATTATGCAATAGCCCACTCCTGGTTCAGCAAAAATTGAGTTTCAGACATTCATTTTTGATTCCAGGTCATTTAATAATGTTTGGTGGATACAATTATGCTACACCATTTTCGATTTTCTCTAAAAAGTTTCCCAAAAAAAAAAAAAAAAAAAAAAAAAAAAAAACTAGAGCTGTGAACAGCACTGAGCGTGGCCCGTGATACTTTGCCTGATAGCTGTAAGACTTTTTGAACTTCAAACCCCTAAAGTCTGGTGTTCACTCCCTCATTTTTAGTAAAAAGTTTTGTGAAAGGGTAGATTCAATATTATATCAATATAACTTATACTATGGTAATTTTTATAGCTTCCTGGTAGCTATAATATACAGGTATGTGTGAAATGTGAACATTATGTGACCGAATTCCTTTACTGATATAAATATGATCTATAAGTGTTTCACCTTCATTAGTATAATGCTGAACAAGTTGTTGAAAACCAAATTTTTGAAATCAATTAAGTATAGACAAATGACCCTCCAAGATATTTTGATTGAAATCTCCCATAATAACATACACCAGATTCTTGTTATTCAAATAGTGATCTTTGTAACATTGGGAGAAATAATTCTAATCGATAAACAGGTGGTCTATAGATAACAATTACTTTAATATTCTTATCCAGAATATTCAAAGTAATGTGTTCTATTTTTAAAACTCGCAAATTTAAGAGTGGCTCAGCGAGTTAAACGCTTGCTTGCTAACCTGAAGGTCCAGGGTTCAATCCCGGCATGGGTCGAGATGACACCTTCGGATTTTTCAACCCGGTTTCCCCCTGTCAGTGATGCAGGTCGGAGGGGCTGACATGGAAAAGTGTCTAGTCGTTTGGATGGGACAATAAACCGAGGCCCCGTGTGCTATTGGCTGTGTACGTTAAAGATCCCTTGACAGTTGGAAATCGGCTAATAACGACTACTTTGTGAACAGTGACTGCATAGACGATACATTACAAATACATTACAAATACATTCAACAATTACGAACAAATAATAAGCTTAGCAGATAAAAACAGGTAATAGTCAATTGGGCCTCCATCCCAATGGCACCTCGTTTGGTCAAAATGGTCCCTGATAAATGGTCAAAATGGTCTTCAAAAAAAGTCAAAATGGTCCTTCCAAAAAGTCAAAATGGTCTCAAAATAATATTTTTATTTATGATGTTACAAATTAACAAAACATAACGCTCTAAATAATATATTTTTTATATAATCTTTTTGAGAACTGGAACTGGAACTTCAAATTAATATTGTAAGTCTTAGAATGTCTTTGCTTTGATGAAAATATAAATTGGAACACAATTTATGTCTTCAAAATTTGTTGTCACAGAGTACAATTTTCAGTCAAAATTAGTGAACTTTTTTAGGGTTAAAATAGCTTCCAATTATTCCTTTGATTATCATCATATAAGCTACAATTTATAAAAAAAAAAATCAGGGAACATCTTGACTTTATTTTTGTGGCCATTTTAACCAATGAATTGGTTGAAATCAAAAGAGAAATTCAGAGGCCATTTTGACCAAAATAGGGGCCATGGTGACTGGTCATTTTGACCAAACCATTTTAACTAATAGCCGATTTGGATAGGGGCCCAATTAACTATGACAAGATTAAACATTTACTTTTTATTGCAACGGATTAGCGCAGACGCGTTGCCAGTTAAATAATTTATTGCTGTCTGCTAGATAGTCCATCACTACAGATTATGTACTCTGACTAATTTGTTTATGACATATAATAAGCTTAGCAGACGACAAAAACAAAATTGGAATTGGGTGTTACAGAAGATACTCTCCTATAGAAGCACTAGTCAAGGTCACAAGAAGAGAGCATACATTTCAATTATCAATTCAAATGATAACAATTAGAACTAGGGGCCATTTTGTATAGGGGATATGCCCCCTTCCCCAACATTCGAACTGTGTAAAGGTCAATATTTTCCTTTAATGCTGAGTTGAAATACTGTCTTTTGTTTCAATGGATTGGAGCAGTCAGTAGCCAGTTGAATTTGTATGTTAGTCAATTAAGTGCCGTGGGTAAGAATTACCCTCAAAATAAGAAAAAATCTGATATTATATAAAGCATAGCAAACACTCGTAAAAACATGTTAATTTTTATAAAGTTAAAACAATATGTAATGAGATTAATTTATCTTTGACCTATAATAATCTTAGCAGACGATAAAAAACAGTTTGAGCACTTACTTTTTATTGCAACGGATTAGCGCAGACGCGTAAACAGTTAAATTGCAGTCTGCTAGAGTCCAGCCCTAGAGTTAAAAGATTATCTTATAGAAAGAGTTCTGTCAATGGTAGAAAAAAAATTCGAACAGGTTAATGTATCAAAAATTCACTGCTCTAAATGATTGTATGTAAAATTAATGTAAGCGAAAATTTTGCAAAAAAAATGAATAAATTTTATATATTTTTTAGAGTGTTAAAAGATTACATAATCAGATTAATCTGTTTATGACCTAAAATACTTCACACCTCCATGTGAAAAGTTCACATCGATAGTTTTATTACTGTATTATATAACCTGCTATAACCCTTGTCAATCATTTTAATCCTCTCTATTTCTATTTTTCTCAGATTACTCAGGGTACTCTATGCCTATTTTCACTTGGATTTTGCATTAAACTAATCATGTCATATATCGTTGAAAAGAGAAAATTGTGTACATCATCATTAAACAATCGATATTGCTATTAGATAATTACATTGTAAGTTAGAACTCTCAGTCGAAAAAAACGCAATATTTTGAAAACATATTTTAAGGTATTATCGTCATATATCGTTTAAAAGATAATCAAATCGGCATTACAAAATTGAAAAATCTAATTCTCTGTGTTGATTAGAGAATGCGATATAGATGTCCAAAGTTGACAAAAATGTCAATTTTCAGATGTCCAGAAAACCAGAAGTTAATATTTTTCAATTAATATCAGCATACCTATGGATAGCTGAGGTCAAGGACATCCTTCATTGGAATTTTCAAGGTCATCAAAGGTCAAGGTCACATAATATGGCCTTTTGAATTTTCAAAAAATTCAAACGAACATAAAAAAATTTCAAATTCGAAATTCAAAATTCTGTTCCAACAAACTGTAGACAAGGTTACAAGGTTTTGATAGACACCAAAATCATAAAAATCGGATAACAAATAGAGGACTTATTGATTTTTTGCTGAAATGTGTCAGTCTGTGACGGCAGCTTATGCATCACTTCCGGTTTGGATTTTTCTTGCTAAGTGCATTCTAATTATGACTGACAGACAATATATATAGTTTTTGTTCATATCTGAAATTTATACCGGAAGTGAGGCTGCTAGGCGTGATTTTGAAAAACCGGAAGTTCTCATGTCAAAACCGGAAGTGATAGAAAAATTTTGATTGATTAATTTTATTTCTATGAACATTCTGTACATGTCCTATGAATTTCAGGTCAATCGGATAATTAGCGGCCGAGTTAGAAATTTTGAGCTTTTTTGACAATTTTAGGTTCAATTTTTTTTTACAAAAGTATTTCAAAATTGAAATTTTTGTAACCGCACTTGATACTTCTTATTTCAATGAATATATTGAAGAAAATTTCAGCCAAATCGGTTCATAAATAAACCTTACAGACTAGTTGCAAAATAATTGCATATTATGCAATAGCCCACTCCTGGTTCAGCGAAAATTGAGTTTTAGATATTCATTTTTGATTCCAGGTCATTTAATGATGTTTGGTGGATACAATTATGCTACACCATTTTCGATTTTCTCTAAAAAGTTTCCCAAAAAAAAAAAAAAAAAAAATAAATAAACATAACGAAAACAAAGCGTGACAAATCGAAAGATTTGCCACGCAAAAAAAAAAAAAAATAAACATAACGAAAACAAAGCGTGACAAATCGAAAGATTTGCCACGCAATAACTGAAATTAAAAATTTTTTCAAATTAATTTGAAAATTTCAAAGAGTAAACAAGTTTTTGTTATATTTAGGTTTAATTTCCAGTGAATTAAAAAATACAATTAGGCCTGCCCTTGTTTCAAAACAAATTAGAAGTTGATTTTATGAATACAAGCTATATACTTTTCTCTGAATATCTGAATGCAAGTTACTTTTCTCTGATTATCTGAATACACTAACTTAACTGAATATCTGAATGCAAGTTACTTTTTTTCTTACTATATGAATGCAAGTTACTTTTCTCTTCATATCTGAATGCAAGTTACTTTTCTCTTAATATCTGAATGCAAGTTACTTTTCTCTTAATATCTGAATGCAAGTTACTTTTCTCTTAATATCTGAATGCAAGTTACTTTTTTTCTTACTATATGAATGCAAGTTACTTTTCTCTTCATATCTGAATGCAAGTTACTTTTCTCTTACTATATGAATGCAAGTTACTTTTCTCTTAATATCTGAATGCAAGTTACTTTTCTCTTACTATATGAATGCAAGTTACTTTTCTCTTAATATCTGAATGCAAGTTACTTTTCTCTTAATATCTGAATGCAAGTTACTTTTCTCTTAATATCTGAATGCAAGTTACTTTTCTCTTACTATCAGAATACAAGTGATTTTTTCTTAGGAATTTTTTTTCTTCATAAAACTGCAAGCTTCTTGACTTTTTTCATAGAAAATCTTTTGGCAGAAAATCTGAAAGCTTGATTCCTTTTTTGATCAACCATTTGAATCGTAAACACCATCATAACTATCTTAAAAACATTACTAGAATTTTCAAATAATCAAGCCAGTTTGCTTTTTCAAAAAATTTCTGAAACTCTTCTATCTGTGAATAACATCATAATTTAAACGGCAAATTAGTCTGTCGAACTTTTTAATTCAAGTTAGTTTGACATTTCAGAACATATAATGCTAGATAGTATCTTAAACTAGTTTTACTCTCAATGGCAGTATTCTCAAAACTTAAAGGGATTGTAAAAAGGTTTTTTAAAGCGTTTTATGACTTCACTGACACATGATTTGCATAGATATCAATATAGTAGCTTCTGGTAGATCACTGTCAGTGATGCATAAACGCGTTAGTTTTAGTGGAATTGCAAGAACCACAGACATTGGTATGGAAATTGGAATGACGCAAAATATGCTTTATGTGTCCCTGATATAAAAACAAAGAGTAGAAATAATTTGAACAGATTGGTTTGATTTTAAATTTCATTTTAACCAAAAATGCAATCAGATAACAGTATTTCCTTAAATCTTAATTTTACCTAAATTTATGTTTTTGTGAACTAGGCCTCACATTATCTTTTAAATCTGTTGAACAAAAAAGATTATTTTAATGAATACCTTCTCAACCTTGCAGAATTGTAATTCTAATTTTCAACCTAAAGTATGAGCATTTCTTTGGGTCTATTAAAGTTTATTAAACCCTTTAGTAGCTCAAGTATTTCTCTTAAATCATTGTTTTTAAACTACACTTCATTCTAAATAGGATAATCCTTCAAGAAAACAAGCTCTAGAAAAAAAAGTACTGTCGCTGGAGGTGAAAAAATACAGATTGATTTCAGCTTAACTGAACATTAATATTCCCTGAGATTTTTCTACTAGTTTTAAGAAAAACTATTAAAATAAAATATATAGGACTGTTTTTTTTCTTGAACACTTTTTCTTTTTTAAGAAAAACAATCAAAACTTAATAGGACGGTTTGTTTCATACAACTCATTTGCTGATAAAAGAAATCATGATAGAATTCAGCAGACAAAACAAATTAGTCTTTAATTGATGAAAAAAATAAAATGTTGAATTTCGAAGCACACGATTTCTTACAGTGCATGAATCAGCCTGAGAAAATTGGGAAGAATTCCAAACGGGAGGAATTTGAGAAAAGGTGAGGTTTGAAAATAGATATAATTAGACAATTTCAATATCCAGGAACATTGCATCAATTAACGCGAGATTAATAACCAGCTCAAATTTCAACCCAAAAAACACGAAGATTTGCACCAGATGTGGGGAATAAAACAGAATTAAAGTCAGGAATGAAATGTGAAAAAATGTTTGAATTAAACCATTGCAATGTTAACACAACAAAATGCAAGATCTATTCATGGGGAAAAGTCAGCATTTTCGAGGGTTGACTTTGGTCAATAAGTAAGTAGACTTCACAAAAATCACATATATATCAAATTTTCATGTATGTGTTTTTATAGGGATATGTTCACTAACTGTTCAACCAATACATTTTTAGTCTCAGAACCTGGAATTTTGTAGCTATTCTATTCCATAATAATGTTCACAACTCTCCCACAAAATATAAGCCTTCAAATCCCTGTGTAGCCATACTTATGAGTGTTTGAAAGTCAAAAAAACGACAAATACAGAAAATGAAAAATAAATGTTTAGGAAGGGATATAATTGAAGGGATTATACAATTTGTGGGCAAGACAGGACCGTATCACTTGTGGTATTCTGACCCATGTTAAATACATATCTATGAAACAATATTTAACCGCTCTTTAACCATATAGTTCTAGAACCATGACATAGGACAGTGATTTTATGAGATTTTATTCTCATATTATCCTATTTCAATAACAGTTGTATCATTTTAAAAATATTGAACGTATCCATCCATACAACATTATTTATCTGTAGCAATAACTGATAATAGTAAAGAGATGACCACATGCTGGTAAATTAACAGTTGATTTCATAGCAAGATTAAAACATCCGTTATTAACAGCAAGTTTATATCATGTTAATATATCATGCAGGAAATTAACAAAAAATTAAAAGGAATAACTAGTTAACAGAAAACACTGTTGCTTTTTAGTGAGAATTCAAAGAGATTATTCTTCAAAGGTATCATTTGAGCCTCAAAAAGTCTTTCAATCGATTTTTGCCGAAAATAACAAAGAGAAAGGAAACACATTAAATATTTGATCTGCCACAAAAAAAAAGAGGATTATGGAAAATTAAAGTAATGTAAAAACAGAGTTTGCCAAAAGACAAAATGCTATCAACAGAAAACACCTTTAATAAAAAGCCACAGTATTACTACCACATGCAGTTTTTTTCAAGGTTAATAGGAAATTAATGTAAAAAAATAAAGGTATTAATGAAATGACTTTACTGATACAGAGACAACTTAATCAAATATGATCGGAAATGAAACAACTAACACAATTCATTCATATCCTACCTAGATAAACAATTTGCAAGACAAGATAACATACGCTCACGTTCATCATTATATATTTATTTATTTAATGTAATTCAATTAAATTTGATCCACTTTAGAAAAAGATACTAAAAATGTATTCACGACAATACCAAAAATAGGGCCATTTTGGCTTTGGTTTTTGGGACCATTTTGACTTGGGACCATTTATAAATAAAGTCAAATTGACTATAACCCGGCAATTGTACCGAAATTAATCTTGTATGCAACCAGTGAACCAAAATCAGATCAAAACTGCATCTGTAATCATTCTGTATCACATTGACAACGATAAGGAATGATGGACTAGCAAACATCAGCAAAAGTAATATACATCCACATTTTTGTGTGGGCATATAAAACTAGTTTGTACCTTATCACACACTGTAAGATGATTTAGATAAACCTAAGCTTATATCTTATCATATAGCCAGCTGTGTTAGGATCTTGATAACAATGTATCCTACCCTTTAGCAAAGGTAGGGAAAGATCCAGCAGAGACATCCATTAGTTTTACTTCAATAAATTTGATATATTGTAAAATCAGTCATGGGAATTGCCTGCAACATTACAAAATGTCATAATTTTGTAAAAATTGTATGTGTATGAGTCATTGACTCTAAATTCAGATAGCTGTAATAAATTACAGGAATAATACCTGACTGCTAGTCTTCCTGCAATCAAGCAACTATGATTGGAAATTACACTTTCCTCACTTCCATGTCATTCTACCGGTATATATTCTCATCAATGATTACGATGGATGACTTTCGAGTATCAGCAATATCTCCATGTAGGCATAGAAATGTATAAGACTGGAAGTCTTAGTCTACTCATCGTCTACTGAACTTCTGTTTCAATTTATGGTTGACCTAGTTTCTCCTCTAGGACCAGTTGACTCTAAGTGATACTGTGGCAGAGAAACTGGATGTTCCGTTCAAATTAAATGGCGTTTATCATTGCTTTTAAATAAATATAACTTCTTGCAGAAACTGGAAGTTATGGGCATATCTTCAATTCAACGCATGCGTGCCAAGCATAAATCTTGTGTTATTATTCCCTATTTACATTTCTATAAGGATTATAGTATTTACTGATTGATGATATTTCTAAGTATATATAATTATTGAAATAATTTCAAACAATAACAATAATATCAAGACAACTTATGATTAAGTCTAAGTGACAAGGCTCAATGAACCCCCCCATACTCCGGGTTACTCCCCAATTCTTTCTATATTCTATTTGGTAATTATGATGGATGACATTGTTATATCAGTATAAAATCTTTTTATTAGAATATCATTTTCTGATTGATGACAATTATATCTAGATTTTTATCCTCCAGAAAAGTCAGACCTTCTCCTTCATACAACGTTGGAAAATTTCCACAAAAACCCAGTAACATCTAAAGGCAACTGGTGGCAAGAATTTGGCAACTTTTCATAAAACATTTAAAATGCAAATATTGACATAAATTTCAACAAAGAAACTTAAAAATCCAAGAAAAGTTTGTGAATATCTTTCAAGAATTTGGCACGTATCTTAATACAACAATCTAAATACCAATTTTGAAACATATATTTATATATTTATATGTGCCAAATCTATAGATACCTCTGAAAACTTTGTCAAGTCTCTTCAATGGAAGCAGTAATAAAAAGTCTCAGATTTTCCAAATAAAAACCACCGACTTAACACATTCAACTACCATGTTCAGATTTTTTAAAAATTCTTATGTTTTACAAATACTGTCGTAGAAGATGTCATATTTACTCATTTATTGATATCCTTCCTTCCTTCCTCAAATAAAAAGTTCATTAGCTGCTACCAATATATTGCCAATGTGTTCACATGGATTACGAGATTTGTTTTACGGTTGGAATCGTTTGTGCTTGATTTTATTATTATCTAATAGGGCAACCTTACTCTTCCTGAACACATGATATCACCTTGAACCTGTGTATGTTAGGTTCTAATCCATACATGAGAGTAATCTTCAGATATAATTATTTCAGTTGTAAAAGACTTACAACATACGTCACGACATAACACCTTGGTAAATATGTTGATATTTTACATTATATCAGTCAGTGGCAAGTTGACATTTATCAGGTAAACAGGTGCATTGGGTTTGATCCCTCAAGGCAAGACACACATCTGATGTTGCAATCATATCTACAGGGTAGGCCTGAAGTTCTTCCTAATAACAGATTTAAAATGGACAATCAAAACAATTTCTGAAGGTTTTTTTTAATTAGTTGTCTGGAATGATGTTTCCTACATTTTAAATGTGTCTTAAATCCTACGAGCTATTATCAGGTTGTTTCAATTTTCTCAACAATAACTATTACTGCCCTGTAGGATGGCTCGACATTTCTTCTTATGGGTCATTGTTAACTGTAGTGGTAATTATTTTGTATAAGCTTGTCTATAAGGCTTTTTCTTTTACAGATTGATGGCTTACACCCACATACTTGATTATTTCTTCATACTAGTAGATTGAATAAGTATATAATATCATTATATAGTATCCTATAGTGATGTAGTATACTTATCCCTCCCTCAAGTTGATTGCAAATTCGTCTCTTGCATCTTTGGTGATTTGTTTGGTCTGGCATACATCTGCCTGGCAGTATCTGATTTAAACAATATTTATTTAAGAGGATACAATAATGATAATTACAACTTTTTACAAAATTGGATTAGGAAAAAAGAACAAAGCTTAAATTTAATCCGTCTGAGTATCTCATGATGTTATATAGTAACAGAGGTGGAGCCCGAAGCAGCCCAGAACTTACTCTTTTCAAAACACCTGATGGTACCTCTCTTTCAGGAAGTTCACTATTGTTCTAGAATTTGCAATCTTTTGGACATGATTTTTGATTAACAGAATTGTCGCTTGCACCGATTCTTATATTCAACAGGTTCATTGCAGATAACCAGTACCTGTTTGCCTTTGAGATCGTATAGTAAAGTTTACTGAACTTGTTAAAGTCTTCAAGACAAACTAGTGAGAAGCTAAATAAATGTTTGAAGAAAACCTAGAACATCAGACAATTTTAGATTTTAGAAATTATGGTTTAGAAAAGTCACAAGAAATCTCAAAAGGGTCATTGCCTTGTAAAAGAAACCCTGGAACAATGGCTGTTATAAAATACAGTACATAACTTGTGATAATCTAATAAGGATTCTTAGCCACATAAAAAACTTAAGAACATGTTAACGCGTTTTAAACACCTTCAATTAATTTCACAAGACCTTATCACACTTAGGGTGACAGCCCAATAAGAAATTTGATTTTTTTATTTGGTAAATTTTAGAAACACAGTGTCTTACTCCAATTCAATGACATGGAAATATCTATCAAATATTTAAAAACGAAACAATGGAAGAGTTGAATTGAATAAATTATAGTACAGCCAATCAAAATCATCCATTAGAGAGTGTTGTCTGCTTTCGCGGTAAAAACAGCCTATCAAAATCAATCTCCAAACAAGAGTTGTCTTTCCTTTTCCATTAACGAGCTACATGACTTCCTATCATGGCTGAGTCATTATATAGTCTTGAACACAATGACAAAGGTTGAACCAAATGTGTTATGACATGGCATCAGCAGAAAATCATCAACCAAGTTTCATTTTTTCAAAGCTGGAGTACTAGTTAATGAATTCCCCTCAACCTGTACTCGATCTTTTGGTCAGTGGGTTTTCAACTCTTGATTATTTCTACAGAACTAGTACATGTCAGTTCCAATGACATGAAGTGACATGAAGGACATTTTGAAGGTTTCTGAAGACAGAAAAGAAGCTCCTAGAATGATTATATTAATGAAATTGTGTTTAACATCCCACTTCTCTGCACCTGTATGGGCTAGTGAGGACCCTAAAACGCCATGCAGTGTGCAATGAAGGGAAATTTTTCCAGGACAGCAGTATTAGCAGGTACTCTTATTTTCAATTCCAACTGTCGAAGGATTTATAACTGCTAAGTCTATAGTACTTTGGGCCTCGTTTAATCTTGACATCTGAACGACTAGACCATTTTCTGTCTAGGTCATTAGAAGAAAATGAATTGAATGGCTTTCATAAGAAATATTCTAGAATTGCAGATGTAGCCAGTTTAAATCATCTGTTTCATGTCAAAGAAAATAAACTGATATTTGGCAGAAGTTTGAGACAAGATGAAACAGTGTCTTGTTAATCGCCTGAAATTCACTTTCAGATTCTTTCAGCTCAACATTCGTCATTCTATTTGAGACTATGTAACGACTAGGCCATGTTATTATTATTTTTAAACTTTTAAACGTCGAGTGTATGAAATTCCACTGACAATACCAGTTGCGTTCATGAGCAATATAAGAGAAATGTCAACAATATAAGAGAAATGCCAATTATGAGTACTCTATGATGGTACTCTCAATGTTAAATGTACTCTATGTCAGGTATTCCAGCAATCAGAAAGTTTTTTAGGTCACTGTGGGGAGTCATATACCCTCATTTCTTTATCTTTAAACATCAGCTGGAAGTTAATAATCAGGTTTAACTAAAACATAAATCACTTATTGTTGACTTGTTTATTTTGAAGTAGGCATAACAGATTCCAAAGTTTATTATAAGATAAGTTTTTTTATCAATTATAACCTGTTATTATATGGAAATTTACATAGTTTCATGTTTTTTTTGCATTCTGTTTGTATACTTTGGACATCGTTGATGAATATATATATACTCTGATTGACCAAGTTTGAGAACTTAATTTGTTTGTTCATTCTAAGAGGTTGTATCTCTTTAAAGCAGGCTATAACAAAATAGAATTGTAAATCATCATCGTGTTTAATATTAATATTGGCTTATCAAATAACTCACTTCAAATGTTCAAGTTTAAGAACAAAACTTCACATCAAATTTAAAGTCCTTTTTAAGAATCTTGGTCAGTAATGAAATGGACAGCAGCTGGACAAAGACATTCTTAATTGTAAACTTTAAGAAATAGTAAAGAGCTTGGAGGCATTGTAACCTATGTTATAAACTAATTATCAGTGAATTAAAAAGAGGATGTCGGAAACATACGTTTAGATAACTCTTATTACATGGTTTGAAGAAGTTGGAAGAGTTGAGCAAGGCTGTTGATGTAGCAGATCAGGTTGACCACGTCAAGTGAAATATCTACATCCATCAGACTGTAAAGTTCATATAGGTATAAAAAACAAAATATATCATTAGGAGACCATAATATGAAAATCCAATCAAGACAAAGAATAGAATTTTTGAAATGAAAACATGTGCCAATAAGTTTCTAAAAGAGGAATAATTATATAGAAAAAATCAGACCTAATTTTTTTGTCTGATTGTCTTTACTTTCAGTCCACATATTTCTTATAAACCATAGAAATACACGATCAAACCCCTTGTCTGTCTGATATGTACAAATTGTTTTTGAGAATTTGAATGGCTTCCCCCATCAACATTAAATGGGAATATTTAGCATTTCAGATAGTTGATTTGTGATTTGAATATATGTAAATAGCCTCCAGAAGTACTAGAACTGCACGAAAATCACATAATTCCTTTAATTATATCCTTAAATATGAGATAAAGATTGGCTGTGCGACAAGTTATCCCTAGTAATCAGTGACTAGTAGTTTCGTTCAAAGTTGAACTCTTCAGACAGATTTATTTGACTCACATTACAAGGTTATATTTATACTATTCAGGACCCCGGTTAGATTACCGGGGTGGGAGGTTTACCGGGGTTGGTTTTCTAATTATATCCTTACCTAAACATTTATCCTTTCTAGCTGCTGACACTTGTTTCAAATATAGAATCCTTAACAGGACAGCTAGTGTTTGAAATAGAGCTCAAATTGAACACTATAAAGTGACGTAATGAGAAATTTTGTGAGGGGGAAAGGGGCCATGGCATGAAAATGCTCATATTCCGCTTTTAAGGAGAATATAGCAAAATTTTTGCCCCCCTCCCTCTAATTACGTCACTGACAGTATGTATACAAGTATTAGTAAAGTACGTACTATTAAAGTTATATTGTATATTATAAAGGTATCTTGACTGTATATCTCTACCAACTGAATGTACTGTTATATAAATACTATGAATGATTTCTTAACCTTTACCATTAGAACAATTGACTTCTTACTCCCTCATCTATTGTTTTATCTTCTCTTTAACAAACAGTGAGACCCAGTAATTATCCTTAATAGATGTCAGACATGAACTTAGTTTCTACATACTCTGAGAATGGAACTTATTCGGGAATAATTAACTTAAAGGGATTGTAAAGAGTATTTCTAAACTTTGTACAAGTATCGGAGTCACTAGAAACACCAATTAGCGCTATATCTTAAATGTATTGTACAAAGGTATCACGATATTTTAAGCATCAATTTGCTTCATTCTAATTTCAATCAGATGTAGCAGGTCTGTGGTTCTGGCAA
The DNA here is from genome assembly GCA_029955415.1 of Lottia scabra. Classification (NCBI taxonomy): domain Eukaryota; kingdom Metazoa; phylum Mollusca; class Gastropoda; family Lottiidae; genus Lottia; species Lottia scabra. Next base: position 41,337,415 of record JARJEI010000001.1, read on the forward strand.
TTCCACTTGAAATAAGTCTGGTTGCTAATAATATCTCAGAGACTTTGCGACTAAATGATAAGTCTGCAAGAACCACAGATCTCTAACCAAAATCAAAACTTTTGAAATGCTGTCAGTCGAATCCTTATGGCCTCTGGTTAATAAATGAAAAAATTGGCCTGTTATGGAAAAGCATTTAGAAGCTTGTTCCCCTTTAAGGTCACAAATTCCAAATTACAATCGTGACTGTTATAGGTAATCATTATTGACAAGATCCTAATGTTAAGAACTGAAGAGAAATCATCTGATAGTATTTTGGTGAAAAAGGGAAATTCCTTGGTAGTAATGTAATAAAAATACCTGCTGCATACATTACATTGTTACATTGTTGGGTTAAAAATAACTGGTTTTTTTTTTGTCTTATGAAGATTCCATTATCTGGCATCTCATTCATGTAAAATAACCTAAACAAATTTCATTGTAAGTACTGGTATATTAAAAACATACATTTTCAAGGTCAACAACATTTTTTTCAAATTTCAAAATGTATTGTAGGCCCTAAATTAAAAACGTAAAAACTGGCAGTATTGATTTGGAGTCTGAGTAGATAATTAGAAGCATTATATACTTGAAGACTAAATTAGGATAAAATCATAACGCTTGAAAATACAGTAATCTGACAAACAATAAAACTAAGTTTAAGAGATCAATTTCAGTCAATTAATTGGTCAATCACTAAAATTGATTATTATTTAAGTAATACCAATATAATTACTATGTTTTTCAAAATCTGGATTATATATCTTTGTTAAGTTGTATTGGGTGTTATAGAAGATACTCTCCTATAGAAGCACTGGCCAAGGTCACAAGAATTTAAGAGAGCATACATTCAATTATCAATTCAAATAATAATGATTAGAATAAAAATATAGTTCAATTTACATTACAGAGTTCAAAAATAATGTTACTTTAGTGAAATGGGTTACAATTATTCAGAGTTTTTTTTTTTCACAATATTAATATTAAATTCTCCAAATTCACAGAGTCAAAAATATTAAATTATCATTTATTCAGTTTACACTCCAATAATGCCAATGGGATCAATGTTTAGGTATAATTCTTAAATATTCTCAATTGGCCAAATTTGCGAATTTACATAATTATTATAATGTTCCCATTCTAAGAGATTATAATCATTTTATTTCACTCTATATCTTAATAGATTAGACTTTTAGCACAGGTCAGTCACACAAAATTCTAGTCACACATCACACTGAGAACATGGTGTTTCTTGTCTAAAATATCACACTGAGTTTCAGAAAGGAAGATTGTTTCTATAATCTACAGATTAGTATTATTGGTGTCTAAGGTTGCTAATACAGGTTAATAAACTCCTACACTATTCTCAATATCAATTTAGACTGTTTAAAATTGATAAATATGGTTTTTAAAATCCATACTGACAGAAAATAAATGACATATTTTTCTCAATAACCTCAGTAATATATCTTCTATCTATTCAGAAATATTAGACAGGAAATTACCTTGGTCATCATTTCCACAGTAAAATTGATGTTCTGTTATAAAAAAATAGCGATGCCCCATCGTAATACGCCCACTTTTGTAATGGCATCCAAGTCGTTTGGGAGGTCGACAAGAACTATCAGTAAATGAAACATCTGTCGAAAACCGTGCCATCAAGAATGTATACAAAATTGAACGATTTTTGAGTGTTTACAAGTTCTAAAAGTTAACAAGGGCAATAACCCATGAAATATTTTTTGATTAATCTGATTTTCAATAGGGTTCATTCTTGGGTGATTATGAACACTCACAGCAAGTTTCATCAAAATCCATCAAGAAACCAGCTCTCTATCGTGTCCACAATTTTGTTAAAGGCTGAAAAATTAACGCGTTTTAAAGAACAAGGGCAATAACTCATGAAATATTTGTCGATGTTTCCGATTTTCAATAGGGTTTATCCCAAGGTCAATATAAACACTCATACCAAGTTTCATCAAAATCCATCAAGAAACCAGCTCTCTATCGTATCCACAACATTTTTTCAAAAGCAAGGGCAATAACCCATGAAATATTTTTCGATTAGTCTGATTTTCAATAGGGTTCATCCTTGGGTGTTTATGAAAACTCACAGCAAGTTTCATCAAAATCCATCAAGAAACCAGCTCTCTATCGTGTCCACAACTTTGTTAATGCTGAAAAATTAACGCGTTTTAAAGAACAAGGGCAATAACTCATCAAATATTTTTCGATGTTTCTGATTTTCAATAGGGTTTAACCCAAGGTCAATACAAACACTCATACCAAGTTTCATCAAAATCCATCAAGAAACCAGCTTTTTATCGTGTCCACAACATATTTTCAAAAGCAAGGGCAATAACCCATGAAATATTTTTCGATTAGTCTGATTTTCAATAGGGTTCATCCTTGAGTGTTTATGAACACTCACAGCAAGTTTCATCAAAATCCATCAAGAAACCAGCTCTCTATCATGTCCACAACTTTGTTAACGGCTGCAAAATTAACGCGTTTTAAAGACAAGAGCAATAACTCATCAAATATTTTTCGATGTTTCTGATTTTCAATAGGGTATAACCCAAGGTCAATACAATCTCTCATACCAAGTTTCATCAAAATCCATCAAGAAACCAGCTCTCTATGGTGTCCACAAGATATGTTCAAAAGCAAGGGCAATAACCCATGAAATATTATTCGATTCGTCTGATTTTCAATAGGGTTCATCCTTGGGTGATAACAAACACTCACAGCAAGTTTCATCAAAATCCATCAAGAAACCAGCTCTCTATCGTGTCCACAACAATTGTGGACAGACAGACAGACGGACAGACAGACAGACGGACAGACAGACAGACGGACAGACAGGGGCGACTACAATATACGCCCACATTAATGTGTGGGCGTATAAAAAGCTATATATGTGCTAAAAATGAGTCTCAATAGGGTTCGTATATAATATCTTTCCATAGAACAAACTAGAATCACAAACGCCTTTACAAAGTTTGTTTTTTGTCTTCTATTCAATAGTTTTAGAATCTTCAATTCTTGTCAACACTTGCAGTTCATATAATCAAACAAAACACTTGATCAAAACATCAAAACATGACCTCAAGTTAGAACATAAATACGTGATACAATTACACTTTTCAAAACACCTGATGGTACTTCTCTTCAGAGGAGTCCAATACTATACAACTTTAACTCTCCAATCTGCCATTCAGATAAATTACAAAATTGTCTTACAAAAGAATTTTTTTTTTTTAAATACTTATTTAATTACCGGCATCAGTTCAACAGAGATTCGTTAGTCCTTTTAAGGCAATGACGTCACAAATGACAAGTTAAAAGTATGACGTCAAATTGATTTTTTAGGTAATCGCAGACTTAACAGACTATAGAAATATACATAAAAAGGCAATTATATCACTTTAAAAATAATTAAAGATACTTCTAGTGAAAAAATTAGGATTGTAAATTCTTGTTTACACAATTTTTCGTTTTAACCTTAAAAATTCCTTATCAAATTTAACTTTTAAAATCTCTGTGTTTCACTAATTCATCTTAATTATTTTCAACATAAAAAATAAGCATGTTACAGTTTGACACATTCTGAAATTTCACAAAAAATGTTGACAACCAGAAGAAGTTCTAATAGCGCATTACATCAAATATGACTAAAAAAATATAATTATGTTGACAATTTGAAGAATTTTGTGACAGCTAATAAATGTAATTACAAGAGTCAAAGTTCTAGTTGAAATATTCTGGTTATCTAATATTGCGAAATTCTTGTTAACTACTGAATTCTTTAAAGGGATATGTCCACTAACTGATCGACCCAAAAAAATTACAGATTTTTAGCTGATCTAATTCGTAATATTGTTCACAACTCTACCTCAAAATTTAAGCCTTTAAATTCCTGTGTAGCCATAAAAATCAATGTTTGAAAGTCAAATTACGACTTGCTGTTTAGTAAAGTCCCTCTCTCACCTACAAGAGTTGCAAGCCAAGTATATATATATATACTGACCTAAAAAAATGCTGAACATTCCTCTTTAAAAAGAAGATTAATAAAAAAAAATTGCACTACACAAGGGTTAATATTGTAATGTAATGCACTAAAAGAGTGTTATTATCAAAATGTAAAGCACTAAAAAGGGCCAATATTGAAATGTAATGCACTACTTGCAGACAAGATCAAATAGTCTGAAGAAGATGTTATTTCAATACATTAAAACCCTTGACTGGTCATTCCCCTCACTTTATTGCAAATTTATGTTGATACAAAAACCCTTGGCATTTTACTCAAGTTTTATTTTGATGATGTAACTATTACTAAACAGAATTTGGTCAGTGTTTAAGCAGGATATTGGTTTTATATTAAGTTAAGGTGATTATTTGGTTCATTTTGGCACTTAATGCTAATTTTAGTATGGATTCAAATTACAAAATCATAACTTTGTTTTAAATATTTAAGAAACAGGAAATGGGATTCTGTGATGGTAGGACTTTCCGTGGCACTTTTTGTCCCTCAAATCTTTCCAAACTTATTGTTATAAACATAAAGTTCAAAGAATACTGATTGGCTGTTGATATTGATTAACTAATCATATTGCTCGATGACAACTAGATACACTAATCGTAGGTTCTTATATATCCATCAACTGGCCACAGCTTTTTTATTTTTCCAGGTAACACATTTCAAATTGTCTGTCTTTCAGGAAAGCAGCAAGATGACTGTAAACTATACTGAGTATGTAGAAGACATGATGGAAGATGAAATGGGGTATGGTGGAAACTTCTCAGAGGCTCTGTCCATGAACAGTTCCAATGAACCTCCAGAGTTCTATATACAGACCAAATATGTCTGTGATATACTCATGCCTATAATCTGTAGTATAGGAATAGTAGGGAATATACTCAGTTTAATAGTGTTAACAAGGAAAGAAATGACATCAGCTACCAATTGTTTCCTGACAGCTCTGGGTGTATCTGACCTCTGTCTACTGTTAGTCCAGATTCCAGTATTTCTAGAACTGAACCAAACTCTAATGGAGACACATAACTTCTTGATTTTCATGCGCTACTACTTAATAGCTAGGTAAGTTATTTATATTCTGATTATTGTAAGTATATTATATGAAATGTCCAGCCTTACGTTTTTTACCTCACCTGTTGGGGCTAACAAGGAATGATAAAAGGACATAGCTCGGAAAGTTCTTTAATACAGCTTTTTAAGCTCATAAAGGGATATGTTCACTCCAATAAAATTTTAGTTCCAGAACCTGTATTTTGTAGCTATTCTAATCGATAATAATATTAACAACTATCCTTCAAAATTTATCCCTTCAAATCGCTTTGTACCCATACTTATGAGCGTTTGTAACTCAAAAATATGACTCGTCGTTTAGTAAGATTATATGCCTTATATAGAAAACACATATATAAACAGAAATGAAAGATAAATGTTTATAGGTAGGGTATAATTGAAGGGATTATGCGATTTTTGTGCAGTTCTTGTATTTCTGGAGGCTTTTTGCATATATTCAAGGCTGAAATTGACCTTCAAAAATGCTGAACATTCCCCTTTAATAATCTAAGTTCTTTTCAAAAACAACTAGATAATAAACAAGTTACTACAATCTGCATGAAGATCTAAGTGCTGTCAAATTGGGTGTATAATTTAAATTTCAATAAATTTAATGTGCAAAGACATGTGTATTTATTTAATCTCAGATTAATAAGAAGCTTTTAAAAATTTAATAATTAATTTATAAAAATGAGATAAAAAATTCCAATCAGAATCCAATAATCTGGAAGTTAACTAGCGTTTCAATTCGTTGTTTTAAATTAAACTGATTGCAGGCCTGAAGGACACAATACTTTTAATCAGACAAGATTGAAGATAAAAATCTATCATGCCAGCTCATTATTAAGATTACTATAATGATTATGTTATGTGGCGCCGTAGGATAATATTCTCTCTCTTAAATCTTAATACTGGATGAATAAAACGGTTATTGTCATTTAAATCAAGAAAACGTTTCAAAATATTTTCTGAATAAAATTAATAAATTTCTGTATAAAGATAAGGTGTATGACAAGGTAAGATATGCTTACAACAACAGTTAGGTGCCAAAAGCTCAGTGATGATCAGGGACCACTAAAAAAATCATTTTTAAATTTCAAGAGAACTACTAATTTAGTTAAAATTAATGTAAAATGTAAAAGGAGGTGAATTATGCGGAAATCAAGGGTAATAACTCAGAAATCACTTGTCTCTTTAATGTCAATTTCGAACCTGTTTGGAATCCATCAAAACATCAATCATAGCAATTTATCTAAATTAAACCAAAACTTTTAGCTTCGAGTGCTAGCAAGATCATTCTGATAGAGCTTACAGTAAACAAGTCAAGGACTTTTAACATGTCTACATCAATTTTCATCAAAATTAACCGGAAACTGTTCCTAAATTATGAACTAGGATGAACTAATGGGAAGATATGGTCATAATAAACAAGGTCATTTCAGATGGGATTACAAAACTGTCCTTAACCCTTTCAACCCGACAAGACGGTATACCAGCCCATACTTACGTTATGTATACTCGACAAGTCGGTACCAGCCCATCCTTACGTTATGTATACCTGACTGGCCGTTGTCAAGTGATGCATATAACGTTAACATAAAACATTTTAAGAAATATTGCTGGGAGTTTAGGGTATACAACATTTTAGCCAAAGTAACGTCAGGGTTCAAAGGATTAATAGTCAAATATCCAAAGCGCAAGCACCTGCAAGAGAATCATTTGTCTTTACAATCCCAAATCAAAATTCTCCACACCTATACGAAATGTAACAGGTTATTGTGCAATATGCCAATAATATCATAACAAGCCTAATAACTTTGAATAACTGTCACTGAGTAGTGTTTTTATCAGGAGAACAACAGATTAATCATGGAGTGGCAGTAGACTAAGTGAACTGCCATTAAACTATTGTTTGGTATAAATTAGCTTGTTTAGTGTTAGAATTGTTGTGTTGTAAGAATGAATCTGGCAATAACTCTATCATAATATATTGTCCACACTAAAACTCTTATTATCTTGTTTTTCAATTTTTAAGTACTTTGTTATTTAAGCTATTACAATCCTCATTGGTTAAGTAAAAAATAACAGTCCTTTAGTAATATAAGTACTTAGCCAAGTAATATAAACAATGCAGGGTGTGCTCACTGTAACACAACACCTGATATCATTCTGTGGTCTAGTCGTCAACTGGGAATTTGTTATGGAGAAATCAAAATCAAAATTAACATTCAGGCATGATGTTTATCCTTCCTCTTTAGCTCATACAGGTGCAGAACAGCAGGAGTAATATCCATTTCATTATATTTTTATATTTCATGATAATATATATCAATTATAATATAAACAATGTTGATATTTTAGTACATGTATAAACTGATAATAAATTGAATAAATATAATAAATAATAAATAGGAAAGTGTTGATGACATTAAAATGTGATATTAGGCTTGCTTAAAGTACATCCATATTCTGATGACAACAACATCAATTATGACCAAACCAATTGATAGGGCATCTGAACAACATGTTAATAATGATGACAGAAAGCAAAAAGATCGGGCATTAGGACATTTAAAGACCTTCTATCTATAATGAAACATGTTAATACTAGGACCAAACCACGTAAATTGGAAGAACAACTTTATATTACTACAAAACCAAATAAATGCAAACTATAACAAACAACCATAACAATTGTTGGTCAAGATTTACCCAAGGTTTATTCTTCTTTCAAAACCAAATTTTGTATAATTATAGATATTATTTTCATGCATTAATAAAAATTGTTTCAAACTTATTAAGTATTATGAAAATTACTGTAAAAATTTCAAATTTCCTTTTTGATGCATTGGACATAGTAGGTCTACCCCGCCTACCAACAAACAACTGCTATCATTGAATAACATGATATATTGTAGGGATGGCAGAACTTTCACTTTAGATTGTGAAAACATTAGTCTGCTGGTTACGTGATGAATTGTTTTAGTAAATAGTACTGAATTCTAATTATATCTTCAAAGTAAAAATATTTCTTTTAGTACATTCTTATCTAGTGTCAAACAGTGGTAGAGTAAATACTAGTTAACCCTCATTACACTGACTTTCTTATGTTAAATACTGGTATTCACTATAATAGTAGAGAGATCTTTAAAATGCACAGCTTGAAGTGCAGGGGGCCTTGTTTTTTTCCCTATCTGAACAACTAGATACTTTTTTCTGTGACTCTTAACTGCACTACTAAAATCTGAAGGCATCATTTCAACCCATGCCTGGATTAAATCCTGGACTTTCAAGTAGGAAAGCGAGTTTTTAACTCACTAACCCACTGTTACGACTTTCTGCGGCCACAGAGAACTGACATCTAACACACTGAGACCCGCATCTCACCTTGAAAACTAAAATCTGCACACCAGAGCTATCAGGTATCAAATATTCAGAGAGCTAAGCTTATATCTTTTTACAACCCTTTGAACATTGAATTCTGAAGTTAAATCTTCATGATCATTTATAATCAGGATTAGAAATTCATTTAAGCGAAAATACAAATTTGGGTTCTTCATTTTCCTGAGCCTAATGATACCTCTCCGAAACAATTTCAGTGCAAATTCAACATTTTTGCTCCTTTTTCCTCAATTGAATAACTCATTCAAAGTCATTTATTTCAAAATAATAAAAAAATCAGACTATTTTTGCATTGTACTGATTCTTCAATTACTAAACTAGATTTGAAACTAAGATGTCTATTTTATGATAAGATTACTGTATTTGATGAGAATTCTATTTATTAGAATTATGTTTAATGTGAAATGAGGCCCAGATTAAAGATATAGAAGGAATGTGTTTGACTAATGACATTAATTTTAAATCATTCGTTAGTGATCATCCAATCAAGTAGAATAAGAAATCAATTTCACTTAAAATGATTAATAGTATCAATATTTTATATTTTAATAAATTTTTCAGAAAAAGCATGCTTTGTTGCATGTGTCATCATCGCATGGCACTATGACACTAAGTACCTGTCTAAAAATTCAAATAGCCATTATGAATGTGTTGAACAATACAATTGGAATTTTAAACGACTTTTCATTATCATAAAATTTGAAAAAAAAAATGACAATTTAAAACCACATGAATTATTTCAAATTTAATTATAACTTGGTCTGGAATCATATATCAAATTAGAAACTGCAGAATAACAAAAGCAAGTATCTTTTTTCCAAGCTACTTCGAAAATTGTGTTTAGCATAATTTGATTATGATTCTCTTGGAATTCATAGATAACATCTGTATTTTAAACTAATTGATGTTTTTATCTTGTAATCAATGTTGTAATGTTCGTAAAAAAAACATCAAATCATCAGCACTAAGAGAAACACCTTAACAAACCAGGATACAATTGTACTTATTGACATGTGAAGAATCCCAGTATTTCAGGTTATCCAGTACATTAAATGCCATTAAATATCAAACATTAGAAACATTTTCCAGACATAAATAAATCTTGTATTTTTTTACATTATAAGACATAGCTGATGATAGCTGATGGCCAGAAAGAGAATATTTATATAGTTTCTGGTTCATTAATAAAGGGCATCTGTTTCTTCTTGATTATTATCAACTTTGATTCCCACATTCTGGATAATATAGTACAACCAATACAATTAGATTCAAATGTAGCTTGATATCATTGTGCTTCCAAACTGGGTATGACTACTCTTCTAGTTCTAGACACCTGATACCATTTTTAATTATAAAATACTTACTTATAGATATGCTCCTTCATATGAAACGTTCATCAGCTGCAACCAGTTTATTGTCAATATGGTACAATGAGTGTTAGATTTAGATTGGTATCAATACTGTGGTGCTATACAGGGTATGATTACTCTTCTAGACACCTGATACCATTTCAATTATGAAATATTCAGTTATAAACCATATACTGTCTCATATGAAACGTTCATCAGCTGCAACCAGTTTATTGTCAATATGGTACAATGAATGTTAGATTTAGATTGGTATCAATACCGTGGTGCTATACAGGGTATGATTACTCTTCTAGACACCTGATACCATTTCAATTATGAAATATTCAGTTATAAACCATATACTGTCTCATATGAAACATTCATTTATAAGATGTATCATCAATATGGTACCATAAATGTTAGATTTAGCTGGATATCAATATACTTCCATGACAGGTGTGGTGTTAAACAGGGTATGATTACTCTTCTAGACACCTATTTTACGCCATTTTACATCATGAAATACTATAATTGATATACTTCCTCATATAACTGCAAACAGTACTGTTTCAGCCTTCTGGGCCTCATCAGTGCAGTGCTGATACTGGAGTTGAGGTTTGGCTATAGCCACCTCAGATGATCCCACATATGTGATACTATCGTACCATGCCAGAGTGCTCAAACTAGCAAGCTAGTGGACTACGCATAACGCTAACGCTAATAATATTATGTGTTTAATGTCTAACTTCTTTGCATCTAATTGGGCTCAAAAGGCCGTATAGTGTGCAATGAGTTATATTTTGTCAAGAATCTTTAAATTGCAGTGGTTTATTGTCCAATCTGAACAGGTGGAAATATTTCCACATCAATCCATAGATCTACATCATAAATAGAGAATGAAAATATCCTACTTAAAACAAATTCTGATCAAGTTTTCAATGAATGAACTAAAAATACATGTTATTCATTATTTATTCTTTCCACTTGAAAACAAATCATGTACCATGGATAAAGAAATCATAGAAAACATTTGTCAAATCGACATGAAATATCTCTCACTAAATCAAATTTCCAATTTATTTAATCTATTTTTCTGGACCAGAAAATTGTCTGTAAAAGTTTGAGTATAAAATGGAGATTTATATCAGTAATATTTTGGAACGATTTCAACAATTTATAATGAAACATTAAATCTTATTGCTCATTATACCACACAGAAACTGTCTGCTACACTATCTAGTTGCCATTACCAAAATAATAGTAATATATACTATACATATTCATTGGTGTTAAACTAAATAAAAATATAATGTTTCAGTATCAGACATTTTTAATTGAGGTTTTTGTTTAGAAATTGCTATAAACTGTTGTTTAAATGATGTTATCAGAATACCAGTTACTATGTTTGATTATAATGTCTAAAATATAAAACCAGAAGTAAGTTTAACCAGTGACATATAGAACTAGTTTTCTGAGAAAGAAAAAACCTTAAAATTCCACAAAAACTTGTCTAAATACTGCACAGTCATCTGTATATCAATCAGTCAATGTTATGTGTTAATATTTTAACTAAATTAGACTTGTTATAATTGTTATAGAAGATCACTCCTATAGAAGCACTGGCCAAGGTCACAAGTAGAGACTATATATTGATTTCATCATAAAAACTAATTCAATTTAAATCAAATACTTTTTACTGATTAATATTCAAGGATATATTACTTCTGGAGAGATTTACAAGTAAAATTATATAACTCAAATTCCAATGCAATTGTTTCAGGTAGTTGATCGTAATCACTCATAGTATGCAATCTTAAATATGTCGGCCATTCTCGCTACGCCTGACAATAACCTCGTATGCAGCTGGCGGATAAAGCGCACTACTTTCAAGTTGACTTCTGACTAGTCTCTGACAACCAGACATCTTCTGTCTACGAAAGATAATGTACAATAAGGAAGATAATTAGCATGAGCTGATAAACTATTTTTTATCGCGTATTCTACTGCGTCCAAATAATCTTGGAAGGTTTTCTTCTATCTGCGTTAGACAATGGCCGCCGCATATACGATTGTTATAGTATGTAGCAGAAAGGGGATCAATTTATTCCCATCTGGACAACTAGACTCCTTTTTCATGTCTATAGAATGGACAAAATAAAAATAATATCATTTAAACCAAATAGATAAAGGATAATATAATGAAATTGATCTATAAATAATACAGAAGAAAGGAAGTGAATAAAATGATTGATAGATGAATTCAGGATATCTAGCTCTCATCAAACAAACAAATTGACTTGAGTCAGGTTTACGGAGTATCAATTTCTTTCCTTTTATACAGGAAGTGATATGTTGACCCAGTGGCAATCAGAACTATTTTTATTTCTGCCCCCATCAATAACATCTCAACTTGTGTTTCCAGTCTTGCATAAATTCTATTGACAGAGTTTCCATCATAACATGCATTCGGCTCAACCTACGTCATTGTTCGAGACTATGAACGCCATGATAGGCGGCCATCTTGCCGGGTATTTGGGCAGGAAAAGATAACTCTTGTTTCAAGGTTGATTTTGATTGGCTGTTTTTTCTGCGAAAGATGACGATACTTTCTGAAGAATGATTGTTATTGGTTGAATTATAATTCATTCAACATGGCAGCTACCGTACAGTATACAAGGTTATCTGGCATGTCTAGTTCCGAAGTTGATACAAGTGCATATCATGCTGGAGAATAATGAATGCTTTCTTTCACCTTAAAGTGGGCTAAAAAAAATATGCATTCATAGAAATCAATATTGATCAGATCACTGAACTCCATTCCTTTTATGCAATTGTGTTAGTTTGCTGTGTTTACATTAGCTATCATTGCACCATCAATCAATCCGATGCTCTACCAAGAATGATGAATAATAAATTGAAGTTTTTAACTGTCAATCCATGTGAAGACAACAGTTGGCTGTCTTTGAGCCTCTCACTGTAATTTCATTCCTTTCATCATTCAAACAAATGGCAGTATCTTATTTGTCTGGGGTGAGAGGAATCATAAATATTGATTGCTCCTTTTATACTGCAAAACAAATTTCTTTAAGACCTGGGGCCTTTATTCTCAAAAACTTTAACTTAGATGATTTTAGTATTCTAGTCATCTGATTGGTCAATCACTAAAATCAATTTTGAATTTAGTTCTATTATCTAATCAGATTACTTTATTTCTTAAAATTCTGATTTTATCTAAGTTAAGTTTTTGAGAATAAGGCCCCTGATCGGTTTCCTAGTATTTAACTAAGTTTAAGTCCAATATTCAACTTGAGATAATCTTAGTAATTCTTGCATAGATTTAAGTCAACTTAAAGTTTTAAGCACAAAATTTATCTTCAGCAGTAACCAGGCACTGTTTAAAGATCTCAACCAGTCAAGCAAGGGTACTTTGGTCAGTTTATTGTTGACAAGTTGAAATTTACTTTCAACATAAATGCTGGAAAAAATTTGCAAAAAAAGTGTTGGCTATTAGACAGGGTATCTTTGTAGAAGGTTCAGGTAGATTCAGTCACAACAGAGTAATCTTATGCCGTTTATTGCCCGTCCTCATTAGCCAATACAGCAGGATGTAAAACTCCATTTCATTTGAAACAGATAAGTACTGTATGAAAGTAACCTATTTATTATTATGTATTTAGTCAGCTAAACTGATGTAATTTTATTGATGTTTTGGGATTAACTGGCCTAACGATATCCTGATTTACACCATACCTAGACACAATCATATATTACAGTATTCTAATACAGTAATTCTAATAAAGTATTCTAATACAATAATGGAGTAGGCAGATTTAATTGGGTCTATTTATGTTATTTATGAGTATTTTGATATGCTATTCATGTTAAATTGTTTAAAAAAGAGACTATTAATGACTATTATTATATGACTGGTGTAATGAATATAATAAAACATTTGAAGTAGATATTGAAGAGAAATATAAATGAGTATCGGCGGGGGGAAATGATTGAAAATCCATACCATGGTTGTTGTAGAGTTACCTTAAAGGGATTGTAAAGAGGTTTTCTAATTGATTTATATGTATGCATGTATTTCGGATACTTACAGCATCAACATCCAGAGATGTCACTTAACAGTCTGAGGATGTAACTACCCACAAACCATCCTTATGCTGCTCAGGTGTAATTTCATCACACAATTTGTTTAAGTGGCTTCGCTTGAATCACAGATGTTTGATTGCAAATTGGAATGGTGCAAAATGATGCTGCAAGTGCCATCAATTCACATTTTTTTAAAACCTGTTTACAATCCCTTTTAAAGCCCCATATTGACCACAAAATGTGCTGACTGTTCTCCTGTAAAAGATATCAAAACAGCAACAATGTCTATTGGATTCACACAAAGACATTACTGACTAAGCTGTCCCACTCAAATATATGCATGCTTATTAATAAAAGATCAGGAGATGAAATAAAGTGATAAGTGTAAATTGGCGCCAAGAGTTTAAAACCAGAAGAATTATCATTCACTTGATTATTACTCTCTTGACAATATAACATTATACTGCACTAACTTAATCATATAACATCAAGATAAGTAGACTGATTAGGCGTAGTGGCCTATAAATAGATTTTGTTGAGTGTTTTAAACCACCAGGGGGCTCTAGTGGTATTGATCTGAATATATCACTTACTGCAGGCAAATTAACCACATTCTCCTTTTATCTTACTGTAAATAAATATTTACTCTTGGTTAAAGTATTTAAAGAGAGAGCCCTCATAAACAAATGAACAAGTGCACATTTCAAGACAATTTAAGGCTGAAGGCTATAAATAAAATAAAACCTTGTATACTATACGGTGATTGCCATATTGAATAAATTATAGTTCAGCCAATCACAATCATTCTGCAGAAAGTTTGTTCTTCTTAAATGGTAAAAACGACCAATCAAAACCATATCCGAAAAGGAGTTGTCTTCCCTTGTCAATTTACCGAGCAAGATGGCCGTCTTTCATGGCTGAGTCATTATATAGTCTCGAACAATAAACAAGGTTGAGCCGAATGGTGGGCTCACTGCACCAGCCATTCAAGAACTCAATGATAAGAAATGTGTGAAAGTCTGTAGTGACACTCCTGCTTCCCATCAGTTATCACTGGTTTCTCATGCTGAAGATTGAAAGATGCATTCTGGCCTCAGTTTCTTTCAACATTGTTCAACAATAGTTTTGACACATTTTTCAATAAAAACATAAGCTGCAATCCCTTTCTTTTTACAGAGAATGTATTGAATATATTGTGGGTTTCTGCCATAAAAGGTTGCATTTTTAAAAATGTTTTCCAGAAAACAAGCAAGCTGCGTTTAATCAAACTTTGAACATTCCAGCTGAAACTTTTCATTTCTTTAACAATTTTATTATCTTAGATATCTCAAATAAAATAAATTGGTGAGAATCATAAAAGATAAAACCATTTCAAATAATTATTTTCAAATTTAACATGATAGTTTTATAGCTGATTAGAACAGTGAAGTAGATGTTTGATAATATATCTAGACACCAAGCACCAGCTATCACAATAAAACACCCTGTCATGGTGAAAAAATAACCCAGAACAACTAAAATAGTAGCCATATTGGATCATCTGATTACTAAAGCGATAAAAATTGTCTAAGATTCTATTTATATTGGCAGATATAGTAGAATTAACAGTATATAAATGATGTTGGTGTAAAAATAGATGAAAACTACAGGATACTGTTAAAAAATAGATTATATAATCCACCATCAGACAGAAATAATATAGTCTCAAATTCATCAAGTTGGCAATAATCTTTATGTTTAGTTATCCACAATAATAAATATATATACTAAATAAATATCAATAGTTATGAAGGGTTGTACACTAGGGGGTCCTTGAGTTTCAGACAAACACTCCTAATCTTGAAATATTTCATGGTAACTGTTACTTTCCCTTTGGAAATTGGGTTAACAGAAGTCAGAAGTTATAGTAGAGTTTATATTTGTATATCCAGACTGTAATTTACTATAATACTGCTCAGTATGTTCAGGTGTGATGGTGTGTTTGGAACTCTGTAGTTAAAGAGATTAAACGGATAGTTGATGTGGGTGGAAAATAACATCTTTATTCTGAAAGTTTCACTTCTCTACTACACAAGCCCACTTGTTTCTGAACTATTTCATTTGTATTTAGAATATTTAAACAGAACTGGAAACAAGTGGTTACTCAAAGTGTCATGCTATGCTATTTTCAGACAACTGATTTATTTCAGTCTGTATGCCTACTGAAATTTGACTTACTGATGAGTGGGTATATTGATCTTATCTAGCTTTAGGACCCCTTATAGTGGAACTTGACATAAAAATTTTAAATGGCCATGTTTCACAAAAACAATGGGTGTTATTCACTAAAACTTACTTGATTTTAGTGTTTCAATCACCTAGTTAGTAATTACAGAAACAAGCAAAATTCTTTTTCACAACTATCTTTAAACATAAGAGCACTCCTAATGACATCACACCAGTGAAAAGGGATGATTTTAATTACGCGAAAAACTTAGATAAAACAATTTGTTCACACATGTTATCTAATCAAATATAAACTTGCCTTCAAAAATCTGATTATTTAGTATATTGACTGCCTACATTAGTCTTTTATGTCCTAACCTAATTAATTAAAACATCTGATTTAATCAAACAAGTTGACTTCAAACACTTTTAGACTCATGTATTCACTTATTATATACATCAAACATAACAAGCATATTATTAATATATAGTATATAATATACCGAACAATTACCAAGCACACTGTTAAAGGGATTGTTATTAAGAGGTTTTCTAATCTTTAAATGTGTAACAGAGGAGCTAATGGCATCAATTGTCCTAAAACTAAGTCTTTTAAAGGAATACAACCTCTTAAAATGATCAAAAAATCTAAATTTTCAAACTTGGTCAATAGGAGTATATATTCATCAGGGGACTTAACTATACAACAGATTACCTAAATTATCTGATAAATCCAGAAAACTATGTTTATATTCAATAACTGATTAACACTTACTCAAATTTTAAGCGTACTTGTGTTGGCCAAGTTTGAGAACTTAATTTGTTTGTTCATTCTAAGAGGTGGTATTGCTTTAAGAGGTTTTCTAAGCTATCAATGGTAACAGAGATGCTAATGGCATCAACTTCCACCATTCCTATGTCTGATATTCTTGAAATTGTACTAAAACTAAGTCTTTTAAGACAAAGCTGTTACAAATATTTTTAGTTATTAGAACCTTTTCAAAACAAATCGCAAATTGGTTACAAGTTTTGTATTTTTTTACTGAAATGCTTCAAAAAGCTAAAAAATACAAATATATTTGTTCTAAAACTGATAATTGGGAACAATTATTTCTTGATTTTGTAATTTCAAACCATCAAAATGTTATTATGTTACTTTTGGTGTGAATTTAAATTGGAATTAGGATTGGCTTTTCTTCAATAAAGCAAGAAACTAGACAGCTAGTAGATAGTAAGAGATACACATTGAAAGGAGTGTAAGAAGGATTATATTTCTAAATACCTCAAGGCAATTGAGAATATTCTTTAATGGTATTTAGTTTTTTGGTTTGAATTAATCTGATTGTAACTAAGGATTTCATCCACAGTGTTTATAGAGGTGGCAAGTTTTGCGAGCGAAATACCTGATATCACTTCTCTTTGGAGGAGTCCAAGACTATGTTCAACTATTACTCTTGCCGTTATTTTAACAATGTCTCTCTTACAGCAACCTTTCTTCTAGATTTTTAGCCTATTATAAAGATAGTATTTATTATTTGAGAATATACCTAGGGTCTATTATTCTAATTTTCGACCCTGTAGTTCCTGAATAATGATGAGCTATGCAGTGCACAATAATGGAAATTGTCTGCATGACAGATTTTATCTCCCTTATCAACTTATTTCTCTATCTCAATGTTACCAACCAATCAATGCTTGGCCGTGGCATCTACCTTTAATGTATCTGAAAATGAAATGAAATGAAATGGAGTTTTACGTCCTACTTTTCTGCACCTATAATGGACTAATTGAGGAATGGCAAACGCCATGCAGTGTGCAATGAGGGAATAACCCTGCTCTTATTTACGATTTCCAACTGTCGAAGGATCTTTAACGTGCTTTAATATATCTGATCGGACTAGGTAGTAGTAATGTTATTACTCTTGCACTATGCTATCAGTACAAATTAATACAACATCTAAAACATGTTTTTAGAGGGAAATAATTAAATTATATCGTGTGTTTTAACATGTTCTTATCATTAGTCTAGTACAACTTGATTGATAGAGTGTATTCAGGTTCTTTACTGATGGTTACTTTCAATAACATAGAAATTGGTTTACCAGCTTTCTACACACTAATTTCATCATAAACTTAGACATTTTCTTTTACAAATCTGCAAAGAAAACTTTCATGTTGTTAAAAATTGTGGATTTCACAGATGATTTTTTTTAACACATTTATAAAATTTAGTGTGCTATACCATTTTCATCATAAAATAAGACAAATTTTTTATATATGTTTTTACAGACAATTTGTTACCTAATCCATATGAAAAAATATGTAATTCAAAAAGCTTACAGAAATTTTTCATGTTTTGAAATTTAGGATTTCACAATAAATGAAATCTTTTCTGATGTTGTCAGCACTTTTGAAATTTACCATTTCAACATGAAGTTAAAAAACTTTTTTTGAATTCATAAAAATAAATCCTTGAGCCATAGCCTGTCAGCAACATTTCATGGTAATTTTGGATTTCAAAATAGAAGAAAAAACACATCATTTTCAACAAAATATTACAGATAAGATTTCTTTGATTTTATTTTTTTAAATTTAATGAAATATTGTTGTGTGTATTGTTTGAATTTGTAAGAGATGTTTTGAATGTTACTAATTTGAGATCTGAAATGACACTTTTAAAAGATCAAGAAAAATTCCATCTATAAAATGTGCAAAACAAAATATTTTCACTATAAAAATAATTTTAATACATGAAATGATTTATTTAATTATGATTTATTTTAAATTAAAAGAAAGTTTGGATGTCATAATTTTGATTATTATTGGCATCAGATTCATTTAAAATGTCACTTTTAGAACAAAACCAAGAAAAATTTATCGCAAGCTTTATTTGAAAATACGACCTATTTACTATACACCCAACTATTATAAAATTTCAAACAAAAAGAGATTAATTAAACAATTATTTTTTTTCTTAATGAGCAATTAAAAGTTTACAATCAAGTTTCTACAGGAAAGTAATTGTGTCACCTTTCAACTTGGATCTTTAAACAGAGAAAAAATAGCCAATTAAATTAGAAGTTTTTAGTACAGTAGTAAATAACAGTGAAATACTAGAGTGAGTTTGCTGAACTTTAATTTGGAAACACAATGTAACGACTCAATATTTTGGTTATCTGTAGATATTTCAACAATTTACATTGTCAGTTTTAGGTGGAAACTAAAAAAGGGTAAAAATCAAAAACTGCTCAAAATGGGAAGATGCACAATAAAAAGTAAAACATTGTTGGACATATACAGACTGAAAGTTAATGCAAGTTAATATGACCACTTTTGCAAGTTAATATTTCCTGAGATTAGCTTTCATGAAAATTTATCAAGACCGGATTTGCAAATCCAATATGGTATTGTATAATTTGAATACTAGAAACAGTAAACCCAGTGGCATTTTTACATTTCAAATGCCACTGAGTAAACCAGGTTTCATATCACAGTTTAAAGTCAATGTGACCTCTTTTGCAATGCAGTACTTTCTATGAATAGCCATAATTAAAAATAAAAAATTACAAGAATTCTCCAATCAAATCTTATTATTTTACTTCAACTCTCAGTTTTCTCTTTAAATTGAAGAAACTCATATCAATGGCAAAATCTGAAAATCAATCTGAAATCTTAAAAACTGATATCTGAAACATTTTAAATTGCAACATAAAATTTATAAGAAATGAGAATAGAAATTTTCAATTATTAAACTATTACAGGTAATTTTCTGGATTTATCACATTATTTAGGTAATCTTTTGTATGTTTATGACAAAAGAAAAATTGCCTAATGAATATAAACTCTTATTATTGAGCAAGTTTGAGAATTTTGATTTTTTGATCATTCTAAGAGATAGTATAACTTGATAAGCAACAACTTGGGTTAATTGTCGTGATTAATTACAAATCAATTTTTTTTAATCTAAATCGAACGTTGGCTCTCAGACAATCAACAATTTATATTAACTTTTGATAATATCTAATTTTTTTAACTCTTCTGTCTCTCTAATTTCCGATAAGAAATTAGAGACTTTTCTGTTGATTTTCACATCACTCAAATAGTTTCAATTAGCTTAAGATGTCAAAAAACAACTATATTTATTCATTTTATGCTCTCATTGTCTACATTTCCAAAATAGAATCCAAAAATAGAACTTTCTTTTTCTAGTTTAGCATGTTCTTGTGTTTAACTCATTAATTGTTATGGTATCTCTGTCTATCGATACTTTGCTGGTACAAGAAAAGTGCCTAATGATGTCAAGGTATTAGACACAGTTTGTGTCATTAAGAAGATTTGTAATTGGAAGCTATAGTTGTATAAAACCAGGAAACATACTTAAATGTCTAAACCCCAAAAATACATTCCCCCTAGGGATATATATATATTTCACTTTAGGACTGTAACTACATCGAGTCAAGAGGGCACTACCCCTAAGGAAATGTCACTTTAAAGCTTCTAGATTTTATGTCTATATTGTTCAGCCAATTTAAATATGAAATAATTTATTTTTTTCTAATTTCAGATATGTGTTTACCAATATGATGATTACCTGTACTTGTTGGATAACGACAGCCGTAACCATCGAGAGATTTATCTCCCTTTGTTTTCTCATGCACGCTAAATTAATGATATGTACAATATGGAGAGCCAGAGTTGCCATCTTAGGCATTTTTCTTGCGTCCGGTGTTTTTCACTTCTCAAAATTTTTTGAATATGTTCCTAATACCGATACATCCAAACCACAAGCGATTCTCCCAACGTCATTGGTTGAAAACACGGCTTACGAAACGTACCTTCACATTACTCAGATCACACTAGCTGCTATCATACCAGTCTTTTTACTCATTATCTTCAACAGTTTCCTGGTTTATTTCCTTGCGATGCATCGTAGACGTATGGCTAAGCGTGCGTATAAAACGGGATCGATGTCCAGCGTTGATATGATGCATATATCAATGGTTGTAGTTACCATGGTGTTAATATTCATTCTCTGTCATTCTATTGGTGTATATCTTGCGCTGAATATCGGGGTCAGGGGACGATTGGCTGTATTCGGTGATCATCTGTTTCATAGTTTAAAACATATTAATAACTTACTGGTCATGTTTAACTCTAGTATTAACTTTCTCTTGTACTGCGCTATCAGCAAAAAATTCAGAACCACGTTTTCCGGGATTTTTTTAGACAAAATCTTGGGAAAAAAAACTTCGTGGTCTTATAAGACTTCAATGACTGAACAAAGTTTTAGTACTAAAATGCCGGTGATAAGTTTTATATCGCATTCAAATTCCAGTAGTTCGAATAAGAGCGGTGATAATTCAGAGATGTAGGCATGTTTATCCAGCCGTGTGAAGGAGCCAAGTGAAAGAGTCAAGAGGAAATCAACAAGCCTATTATTCCTATGCAATATCAGATAATGCCTTGCATAAAGTCACTTGTGTCTTTTTTTTTCAGTTCAGCTAGTTTTAGATTGTGTAGCAGTAAAACTAAGGGTAAACGATTCTGGTGTTTGAGGTCACAACTTCTTGTTTCTCAAAAGGATCTGGAAGTTTTATACTTGGTGTAATCCAACATGCACTGGGATCACATAAATATGTTGGATTATGCATAGTGTCAAAGTAGTCAAAGTTCTTTAAAAGCACAATAGACAAAAATCTGATATGTAGTTGTATTTTCTGACAAAAAAACAGCCTTTACCAAATATCATTATACAGTTAAAATTCTTTAAAATGAGAGGTACCAGACATTTTTCATTTTTCCTGATAGATTCAAGTGCTCATTTCTTATAGGCTATACTCATATTTCAAAAAAATTTGTAAAAATGCCGCCAAAAAAAAATTGTCAAAATCTGATATATCTGGATGACATTTTCTTGACATTACTTTGCGCAAGTTTTTTCAATCATTTTCTGAAAACCTTCTACGAGCATCATAGTGGTAATAATTCATGCCAAAAAATGAAGTGTATTCTTATCTGATTCCATGTTCCAATAAAGAAAGTAAACTTTTGTATATTTGTAAATAATGTACTAGCTATTAAATAATTGTATTGATAAAATCATTGTTATCAAAATTACCCTAAAATTATTATTTGGAGGTTATAGATTAAGTGTTTAAAAAATAATGAATTACTATACAACAGTATACGGAGCAGGGTTAAAGTCTCTGGTATTTTCAACATGTTCAATTTTATAAATATTTTATATTGTGTACATTCTAATAACCAATAAGGATGGTCCACGTCTATACAACTATTACTCTCAATTTTGCCATGATTTAGATGAGATAGGATTAATGGTATTATTTTGCTTATCCAGATTTTTATAATAAATATTCATGATGTCACATGATTTTCAAACTGGCCTATCAGCACACTTGTACAAAGCCATTTTTATATTTCATATTTTAATACGATCAAAAGCATGAAATTCGTTAAAAATATCTCTGTATCGCCAACTCAGTATTAATTCTATTAAAATTCAGTGCCTCGTAGAATTAGTTTAACCCTAGTCGTATCTTATAAATTATAGGAATCATTAGTGTCAACCTAGAAAAAACCTAACTTTTGGAAATTGGTGATCAATGAAATCTTATGTGTTTTGAAATCATCAGTGGAAAAATTTCAAACATCTTAATCAAAATTTATTAAGAAAACTGTTGATTTTTTCAATGACTAAGGATAGGACAGAGATAACTGGACTGAAGTACAACAAATGCTCAATTCAAGAAATTTTCAGATTTTATAATTTTCATATACCTAAACAATAAATATTTGAGGTTCAGCAAACAATAAAAACTTTATAATTCAGTAGAAACCATTAAATATATGAGGAGATAAAAAATATGTTTATTTTAAATTGTTGAAGATAAGAACATGTTAATGTAGATATTGTGAAGTTGGAATCACGTTTAATCACAGTTTTCTCTGAAACATAAATTAAAATTTGGACCATTTTTTAGAAAACTTATCTTTTCAGACAGTTGTTTCTTTATATTAAAGCTAAAAATATCCTAACTTTGATAATATGATAGGTTTAATAGACATTGCCTGCATTGATAAAACAACATGTCAATTTTAAATTAGAAATTCAATTCCTACATCTAAGATATCACTTAAAAAGCTGTGCAGATAGGCAGAATTAAACATAATATTTACAAACCTATGTAAAAGATAGAAGAATAAGGGTAAAGTGTCTAAGATAAAAAATGAAATGAAATGAAATGAGTTTCTTGTCTTTTTTTTTCTGTGTTTGATTGGGCTAATGAGGATGTTCAATGCCCTGCAGTGTCAAATTAAGCAAATTTTGTCAGAATAATGCATTAACCATCTCTTTTTTCCAACTCAAGTAGCTCAAATAACATTACATAACCTATTTACCCTTGAAAAGTTTTGAACTCTTCCATAGCCGTAGGAGACAGGGGTGCAGGGAGGGGGGTAGTTTCTACCCTAAATAGCATGTTTTCCAGCAGCGAGTTCCCAAGAATCGGGCAAAATCGGTCCAGTGGGCAAACATTAAAATTCACCCCCTCTTTTAGTCATGGGCCCTTATGGCTATTAAATATGTGTTTAATAAATTGTATAGTATGACAAAACCCGTTCATTTCTACAATAAAGAGTGTATGATATATATTATCTAGCCTGTATCTACTGGAACTGATGTAAATATATAAATAATAAAGAATATATTATGCAAGTAGATCATTGTATCATAGAATATCATTTTATAATAAAACTATTTTACCATTAATTGTGTTTTAATGGGGACTTGAAGCAAGAAAATGAAGTGACAAATGAGTGAGTGAAACATTTCTTCTGAATGTTTAGGGTCCATTCAAGCATGGGTTGAGATAATACCTTTGGATTTTAAATGGTTTACCATTTCAACTGGATGGACAGTAAGTAAGTTACATGCTGTGCACAATAAAGCTCATTGAAAGTTATCATTAAAACAGAATAAGTCAATGACGCTGCATAGTGTTTACCCATATTCAAAAGCCCAAACAAGGTGCAGAAAAAAGGATGTAAAGGTACATTTGGTTTTGAAGCGAGGACAGCAGATAAAAATAAATATTTTGCTAACAAATTGATTTTGAAACACTGAACACATGGTAACACTTGCATGACATTACAAGACAGATAACATTAATTCAGATGGAACCTGGTCGAAATGCTAGCAACCAACCCAAACACTGAACACATGGCAACACTTGCATGACATTACAAGACAGATAACATTAATTCAGATGGAACCTGGTCGAAATGCTAGCAACCAACCCAAACACTGAACACATGGCAACACTTGCATGACATTACAAGACAGATAACATAGAATCAGATGGAACCTGGTAGAAATGCTAGCAACCAATCAAAACACTAAACACATGGCAGCACTAGCATGACATTACAAGACAGATAACATTGAATCAGATGGAACCTGGTAGAAATGCTACCAACCAACCAAAACACTACACATGGCAACACTTGCATGACATTACAAGACAGATAACATAGAATCAGATGGAACCTAGTCGAAATGCTACCAACCCAAACACTGAACACATGGCAGCACTTGCATGACATTACAAGACAGATAACATAGAATCAGATGGAACCAAGTAGAAATGCTAGCAACCAACCCAAACACTGAACACATGGCAACACTTGCATGACATTACAAGACAGATAACATTGAATCAGATGGAACCTGGTAGAAATGCTAGCAACCAACCCAAACACTGAACACATGGCAGCACTTGCATGACATTACAAGACAGATAACATAGAATCAGATGGAACCAAGTAGAAATGCTAGCAACCAACCCAAACACTGAACACATGGCAACACTTGCATGACATTACAAGACAGATAACATTGAATCAGATGGAACCTAGTCGAAATGCTAGCAACCAACCCAAACACTGAACACATGGCAACACTTGCATGACATTACAAGACAGATATAACATAGAATCAGATGGAACCTAGTAGAAATGCTAGCAACCATTCAAAACACTGAACACATGGCAACATTTGCATAACATTACAAGACAGATAACATAGAATTAGATGGAACCTAGTCGAAATGCTAGCAACCAAAACACTACACATGGCAACACTTGCATGACATTACAAGACAGATAACATAGAATCAGATGGAACCTAGTAGAAATGCTAGCAACCAAAACACTGAACACATGGCAACACTTGCATAACATTACAAGACAGATAACATAGAATCAGATGGAACCTAGTTGAAATGCTAGCAACCAACCAAAACACTGAACACATGGCAACACTTGCATGACATTACAAGACAGATAACATAGAATCAGATGGAACCTGGTAGAAATGCTACCAACCAAAACACTGAACACATGGCAACACTTGCATGACATTACAAGACAGATAACATAGAATCAGATGGAACCTGGTAGAAATGCTACCAACCAACCCAAACACTGAACACATGGCAACACTTGCATGACATTACAAGACAGATAACATTGAATCAGATGGAACCTAGTAGAAATGCTAGCAACCAAAACACTGAACACATGGCAACACTTGCATGACATTACAAGACAGATAACATAGAATCAGATGGAACCTGGTAGAAATGCTACCAACCAACCCAAACACTGAACACATGGCAACACTTGCATGACATTACAAGACAGATAACATAGAATCAGATGGAACCTGGTAGAAATGCTACCAACCATCCAAAACACTGAACACATGGCAGCACTTGCATGACATTACAAGACAGATAACATAGAATCAGATGGAACCTGGTAGAAATGCTACCAACCATCCAAAACACTGAACACATGGCAGCACTTGCATGACATTACAAGACAGATAACATAGAATCAGATGGAACCTGGTAGAAATGCTACCAACCATCCAAAACACTGAACACATGGCAGCACTTGCATGACATTACAAGACAGATAACATAGAATCAGATGGAACCTGGTAGAAATGCTACCAACCATCCAAAACACTGAACACATGGCAACACTTGCATGACATTACAAGACAGATAACATTGAATCAGATGGAACCTAGTTGAAATGCTAGCAACCAACCCAAACACTGAACACATGGCAACACTTGCATGACATTACAAGACAGATAACATTGAATCAGATGGAACCTAGTCAAAATGCTACCAACCAACCAAAACACTGAACACATGGCAACACTTGCATGGCATTACAAGACAGATAACATTGAATCAGATGGAACCTAGTAGAAATGCTAGCAACTAACCAAAACACTACACATGGCAACACTTGCATGACATTACAAGACAGATAACATAGAATCAGATGGAACCTGGTAGAAATGCTAGCAACCATTCAAAACACTGAACACATGGCAATACTTGCATGACATTACAAGACAGATAACATAGAATTAGATGGAACCTGGTAGAAATGCTACCAACCATCCAAAACACTGAACACATGGTAGCACTTGCATGACATTACAAGACAGATAACATAGAATCAGATGGAACCTAGTCGAAATGCTAGCAACCAACCAAAACACTGAACACATGGCAACACTTGCATGACATTACAAGACAGATAACATAGAATCAGATGGAACCTGGTAGAAATGCTACCAACCATCCAAAACACTGAACACATGGCAACACTTGCATGACATTACAAGACAGATAACATTGAATCAGATGGAACCTAGTTGAAATGCTAGCAACCAACCCAAACACTGAACACATGGCAACACTTGCATGACATTACAAGACAGATAACATTGAATCAGATGGAACCTAGTCAAAATGCTACCAACCAACCAAAACACTGAACACATGGCAACACTTGCATGGCATTACAAGACAGATAACATTGAATCAGATGGAACCTAGTAGAAATGCTAGCAACTAACCAAAACACTACACATGGCAACACTTGCATGACATTACAAGACAGATAACATTGAATCAGATGGAACCTAGTAGAAATGCTAGCAACCATTCAAAACACTGAACACATGGCAATACTTGCATGACATTACAAGACAGATAACATAGAATTAGATGGAACCTGGTAGAAATGCTAGCAACCATTCAAAACACTGAACACATGGCAATACTTGCATGACATTACAAGACAGATAACATAGAATCAGATGGAACCTGGTCGAAATGCTAGCAACCAACCCAAACACTGAACACATGGCAACACTTGCATGACATTACAAGACAGATAACATTGAATCAGATGGAACCTGGTCGAAATGCTAGCAACCATCCAAAACACTGAACACATGGCAATACTTGCATGACATTACAAGACAGATAACATTGAATCAGATGGAACCTGGTCGAAATGCTAGCAACCAACCCAAACACTGAACACATGGCAACACTTGCATGACATTACAAGACAGATAACATTGAATCAGATGGAATCTAGTCGAAATGTTAGCAACCAAACCACTGAACACATGGCAGCACTTGCATGACAAGACAGATAACATTGAATTAGATGGAACCTAGTCGAAATGCTAGTAACTACCCAAAACACATGGCAACACTTGCATGACATTACAAGACAGATAACATAGAATCAGATGGAACCTAGTCGAAATGCTACCAACCAACCCCAACACTAAACACATGGCAGCACTTGCATGACATTACAAGACAGATAACATTGAATCAGATGGAACCTAGTCGAAATGCTAGCAACCAACCAAAACACTGAACACATGGCAACACTTGCATGACATTACAAGACAGATAACATAGAATCAGATGGAACCTAGTCGAAATGCTACCGACCAACCAAAACACAGAACACATGGTAGCACTTGCATGACATTACAAGACAGATAACATTGAATCAGATGGAACCTAGTTGAAATGCTACCAACCAACCAAAACACTGAACACATGGCATAACTTGTATGACATTACAAGACAGATAACATAGAATGAGATGGAACCTAGTCGAAATGCTACCAACCAACCAAAACATTGAACACATGGCAACACTTGCATGACATTACAAATACAAGACAGATAAAATAGATTCAGATGGAACCTAGTCGAAATGCTAGCAACCAACCAAAACACTGAACACATGGCTGCACTTGCATGACATTACAAGACAGATAACATTGAATCAGATGAAACCTAGTCGAAATGCTAGCAACCATCCCAAACACTGAACACTTGCATGACATTACAAGACTAGCCACCAATAATAATTCATGGAAACACAAAAATCTTATAGAAGCCATTGACATTCAATGACACATGCTAGTTGTGACATTTTCAAAGAGTTGTCTGGATCAACTAATGAACAAATTAACTGTGGCTAATTATTGTTTAGTTTTAATCATGCTATTAATTTTCTATTACGGTATGGATTCCTATTTCCTCTGTCATTAGTTACTATATCATATTCATAGAGTAATTATATTATTATTAAAGGGATTGTAAAGAGGTTTTCTAAACTTTGTATGTGTATTGGGGACACTGATACATTAATTTGCTCCATTCCAATTTCCATTCCAACGTCTGTGGTTCTTGCATTTCCACTAAAACTATCACATTATATGACGTAACTGACAGTTATCTGCATAGATGTCAATAGTAGCTTCCGGTAGATCACTGTCAGTGATGACATAAAACGTGTTAGTTTTGGTGGAATTTTTAGGAACCACAGATGTTGCAATGGAAATTGGATTGGTGAAAATTGATTCTATCAGTATCCCCGACACATATACAAAGTTTAGAAAATCACTTTACAATCCCTTTAAGTTGGTTTGTATACTTTGTTGTTGTTTGGACAAACAAAGCAAATATAAAATAGATTCCAGTGATGGTACCATCTTTTCTGAAAATAAGGTCCATGTTTTTTATTATGTTATGTAAAACAGTGATACTGTCATTAGAGTGTATATATCTTCTCTTATCATGTTCAAGTGGCAATGATAAAAGGTAAATAACTCATGCCAAATTCTGAGATTTCATAAATTTTATAAAAAACTTTTAAAGAAGTGTCATGTTTTATCTAATGTCTAAGTTGTCTGTCTAGTTTCAAGATTTTAACAAAAAACAAGAAAAAATACTTTGTTTCCTGCATATTTTGGCTTTAACTGTCAGTTATTTTTCAAAGACAAAACTGAAAACATACAGTAGTAAATAAACTTCACTGTTGATAAGGTCGATTTGAAAAAAAAATACACATTTGATTGTGATTTATAAATATGAAAATATTACCAATGTGTCAATATATTACTACCCGTTTTTTGGTTTTTTTTCACATAAGCCGTTATGTCGTTATGTTTGGGAGTTCGGTTCTCGATCAGGGTGTGAAAGTCCGATGACCTTGAATAAGTCATCTTAACTCATAATTTCAGTCCACCCAGCTGTAAATGGGTAAGGATAATTCGGGAAAGATCAATGTCAAGAGGTTTGGCCAAGGACCAGCTGGGAGAAAGGATCTGCACGGAACCTAAGTTGTTATCCTTGTAACATATAGATGTTTCTTTCTTTTTTTTCTTTTTATTATCTTGCATGAGTCACCAATTCATTTATGAATGCTGGTATATTGTTGTATGTAGCCTATAAATGCTTATCTTCAAATATAATGAACAACTGTCACATTGTTATATTATAATAGTTATTGTACCCTGAAAACTAAATACAGTGAATGGTTCGGTTTGTATATTTGTAATCTTGTATGAATGTATCTCCAAGTTGTTTAAGAATATAAATCGTGTATGTTTTGTATGTTATGTTCTCATATATAATGAATTACTGTGTCATTGTTATATGAAAATTGTAATGCCATGGTTCCTTGAAAACTTAATACGGTGAATGGTTCGGTTTGTATTTGTAGTCCAGTATGAATGTATCCCCCTTGTTCATGAATTTATTTCGTATTAAATGTTGTCTGGCATAATAAATGATTGAAATATTGGTATCTTATAGAATTGTAAAGGTTGCCTCCGAACTAAATTAAGTTTTTTGATATAGACTAAAGGGCTGATAGATTGAAGAATGACTAACAAACTTACCTGAAGGTTGGCAGAAGTTGTTTTAGAGAATTTTAAATCCAGTCTCGTGTTGTCAAGTTCTGTTTTTAATCTAGCTGCTGCTTCCTTCAGATTATTGATATGACTGGCTGCTGATCCTAGCCCTAGTTGACTATCTTCTACTGAATTCTCTAATCTCTGAACCTATAAAATAATAAATGATCATGAAAAAGTAACATATTATGGAGATCCGCATGGTGAATCAGAAATTCAAGATGGATGTCAGTGGCAAAATCATTGGGAGAGGAGGTTTCATAGGCGTAAGCCTGTTCTCCAATCCTTTTCTTATGAATAAAATATTGTTTACAAAAAAAAAAAAAAAAGCTTACAGACACAGGTGACATTTTTGGTTTGTTTTGATATAAGCTTTTGTTACAGAACTGTACAATTTTGTAACCTTTCTTAAAACCTAATTCATGAGGTTGGCATCGTATTAATATTATGAAGAATTTAAAAAAAAAAATAGTCCCATAGTGATTGCAAACAAATTTCTACAGATTTTTTAGCAGTTTGCTGACCAAACTAAATTTAAAAAATAAATTTTGAAAACAGTTACACTAACCTCAGCTTCAGCAGTTTTTAATTTGGTAAACAATTCAGACTTGACTTTTTCAAATTCACTTAGAATTGTCTCCCTTTCATCTTTTAACTTAGTTGTCTCCCCTTCAAACCGATCTTTCCAGTACTACAAGACAAAAAATTATACATTTTTTTTAAAAAAAGAAATTGATTTCACAAAGATGAGCAGTATCATTTTTTACATGCATATTTGGTATAATACTGGGCCTCAATTTGTTGTCAGCTCTGAACATGAAAAAAGTGGACGTACAGAGTATAGCAATTCCACTTAGATGGTATGATGTCATCAAACACTTACTTTTAAGTGGAATTGTTGGAGCAAAAGATATCTGATTGAAAATTGGAATGATACAAATTGCACAATAAGTGTGTAGCTCAATACAACCGAGGAGTAAATGGGACATTTTTGATCCAATGAGTGATCTTTCACAAGAGGGAAATTTTATTATCTAGATCTATTTCTTATTGCAACCTGTCGCATACATAACACACCCTCTGATAATCTATATTGCAATCCATTTAAAAACAAAGAGGAAACTTTTGTCCACACAGTTGAAGGACATTTTTATATATATATTGGATCACATTGAATTCTCAAATCAATTTTATCATTCTTGGCTCTGCATGTTATCTACAGCCCTGCCATCAATTAATTTGACTAGCACTTTCTACAAAGTAGTGTTGGGGATAAAATATTTCTTTTAGGACCACCAACCTGTTCAGTTTGTTTAACTAATTCCGAAGAATCTTGTTTTTCCCGTTCCAGTTCTCCTTCCAATCTGGTTCGTAAATCTTTCAATATACCCTCATGTTCTTCTGTCAATTCTTCCTCGTGTTTACTGTGACGTTCTTTTAAACCTTGAATTTCATGCTCGTATCTCTGTTCCATAGTCTGTTTCTCAATAGTCAAATCTTCTATAGACTAAATTCAGCAAAAATAAAATAATTTTTACCAAAAAAGTGAAGAAAGTCATATAAAATTGTCAGTTATTATCCAATGGATGAAATTTTTTGGAAAGACACAGGTGTAACAGAGTCAGCTGGTTATTGTTGTAAAAGTTGTAAATAAAGTCATACATTCACTTAAAAACTTTTTTTTATTTCTTATAAATGAGCTTAGTTTGATGTTTACCTGTTGTAATTGTTTCATCTGATTTGTTTGTTGTTCTGATAAATTATTCTGGTTACTAAACAGTTTCTTCTTCTCATTTTCTAACTCTTTTATTGTAGTCTGTAACTTACTTAATTTGGATTCTAAATTTTGGATTGTTTCCCCTTGTCTCAATTTAGTTTCTTCAGAACTCTTCAATAAAACTGTAAATAAAAACTTTAATCAAACCATACATGTATGGCTTTGCTGATCAAATCTGAAGGAAATTTTTTCATTCACCCTCCCTGCACAGTGATTTTTTGACACGCAGCTATTTTTCCTAAATCAACTTCAAGTGACAAAGCATTGACTGATCACTGATTATAGACTGATCAACACATAGTGTTTCTGGACGAACCGCCCTGGCGCCCTAATAATAAATCTTTAACAATACCAGTAATAAATTTGTTTTAAATGTTTCACAAATTCTTTGGGAAATTGCTTTTGTTATTGATTGAAATAGGATTTACCTGATGTTTGGTTTAACTGTGAACTAAGATCTGTATTTTTATGATTCAGGGTAGACAACTCTGTTTTGTGGTCTGAAATTTCTTTCAAAGAAGCTGATACCTTTTCTTCCAAATCTTTTATCTGTAAGTTTAAATTTGAAAAATATAGC
This sequence comes from Lottia scabra, assembly GCA_029955415.1. NCBI lineage: Eukaryota > Metazoa > Mollusca > Gastropoda > Lottiidae > Lottia > Lottia scabra. The sequence goes on from JARJEI010000001.1 coordinate 41,370,046, forward strand.
ATAAATTAGTTAGAAAATAGACTTTCAGAAAAAAATCTCATTAAGTTTTGAAATTTTGCCTTGGTAGATGACACGTTTACATACTGTTAATAAGGTGGATTATGACATCGCAAAATATTTAAATTCAGCAATGTACCAGTAAGCCATTATTAGTGTCCATGGTTTAAACGAGAGGAAGAATATCAAGCTGGAAGGCAGAAACAAAAAAATATATATTACCTGGGTATTCAGGGTACTTGAATTTGAGTCTGAATTTTGCAACAATGATTCTAATTGGTTAATTTTGTTTTGATGTTTTTCAGCTGTTTCTTCACTGTCAGCTAATTGGTTGATTAAGCTGTCAATCTGTTTTTTAAGCTCCACCTCCTGTGAAACAAAGTCTTTACGTAATTTTTCCTGTTGTTCCTTTAGATTATTTATTACGCTATCCTGTGATGCTGATTGTTCATTTTTTAACACTTCCAATTCTTTTTCGTAAAAAGCTTGAGCTTTCTGTAACTTCAGTTCATAATCTTCGTCAGATTTTGATTTGACATTTTGCAATTCTTCGTATTTTTGATTTAATGCACTTATTTCACTCTGATGTTTTTCATTTAATCGAGCAACCTCGTGAGTCATTTGTTCATTTTGCGATCCTTGGAAATTTCTCACTGATTCTAATTCTGTTTCATGTTTTTGAATCAGTTCCTCAATCTCGAGCTTTTTATCAGACTCAAAACGTTTTCGAAATTCATCAAACTTTTCAATATTTTCTGCGAATTCTTGTTTCGCAACCAACACTGCATGAGAAATTTCAACAATTTTTGTGGCATGTTCTTTTTTCAGTTCACATAAACGTTCCTCAGCATTTCGTTTAAAATTATCAAAGTCTGCCAGGGATTTTTGTTGTTGTTGTTGATATTTAGAGACAGTAGCTTCCAGATTCTCAATACGTTTTTTACTCTCCAACTCTGAGGACATTCGACTCTGATAAACTGCAATTTTTTTCTTTGATTCTGCCAATAATTGATGTAGTTCGTCTTCATGAGTTTCTTTAAGTGTCTGAACCACAGCATCATGCTCATCATTCTTAGTATTCAAAGCATAAATCACCTGAAAAGAAAAAGTAAATAAGTATACCATTATATATTATACACTAACTATAAACAGTACTGTTTGTGTCTTCTGGGCCTTATCAGTGCAGTGTTGATACTGGAGTTGAGGTTTGGCTATATTGCCACCTCAGATGATCCCACATTATGTGATACCATCGTACCATGCCAGAGTGCTCAAACTAGCAAGCTAGTGGGCTAACGTATATATTGCATATCCACTAAAGATTTTCTGCAATAACTTGAAAAATTCCCAATATATGGCATTTTGCTCTAGTACCATATGGTAATCTTTTGTCAGCTATTATTTGTCCAACATATGTATTTTCATGCCTGTGTAAGCATAGTTTAAGATGCGGGTACTGGTACATTTAGTTTTTCCACCAGGTTTCCTTTGTCACTGATGCATCCTTTATCATTTCTAGCCGATTCCAATCTTAAGAAATTAGAAAAGAAATAAGGAGAGGCAGAGGAATAGAATAAGCTTATCACAATGTATCCATTTCAATGCCAGTTTAAAATTGAACATTGTGGCTAAACATGAAATCCAAACAAACAAGCTATTATGAGATTGTCATTGACATTTGAAATTGGATAGGGTAGAGATGCATAAAATTTATTTTTATTCACCTTTGTAAGTTGAGCAATTTTTTTGGACATCTTCAGATGAAGATCTTGAGAAACTTCTGCATTAGATGCATTACTCTGAGGAAGGGTAGTTCCATATTTGCCATTTTGACTTTGAAAATAGTTGAACGACATTTTGGTGGCCATTTTTACACACTTTTACTTTTGTTAAAAAATTACACAGCAAATTGATTTCATAATAACATCAACAAACGCGAAATTTCACCCTTTTAATGATCATCTGACAAGGTCAAGCATGTAAACTTCGGATATAAAACTCATGAAGGCTAATCAAAGCTGGGAAAATCACATTTTCCTTGAATCAATTTTAAAATCCTTAAAAAAAACAATAAAAATTCCAAAAAATTTGTTTTGCGACACTATTTTAAACCGGAAGTTGACATGTGTTGCTAGCAGTTACAAACCTCTAACATTGAAGATCTTCAGTCAAATCGACCTAGACGATTAGACCCAATCTCTTACACAGAGTTGTCTTCCCTAGCTTTGGCAGTCCAGATTCAATCTCTGTCAACTACTCAAAAAATAGTCCTATTTTGTGTTGACAACTTCATCAAGACTGCATTCTCCTCTATGACGTCATCTAAATAATGACGTTTTCTCGGATGAATACTTATAACAAATTACTCAAACATGAGATAGCGTTACACAAAAATATAGTCCTTACATTTAAACTGTTTGAAAATTGTATTTAATCTCAAATGAAATAATATTTCATGCTTTTACTAAAACAATGTGGTAATAAAGACACGGAAAGCGTTTAAAAAGCAAAATATAGAGCATAAAGGTGTTTTACAAGAATCTTGTAAAACCGCTCAGACAGTGACAGAGGTGAAATCTGGACCGAAGGGGAACAACTCTGTATGAGAGATTGGATTAGACCTAGGAAGATCTATGTGAGACACAATCGACAAAATCAAGAGACAAATCACTCTTTAGATGACATTCACCTGCCAAGAAATCGCGTACCTTATATCATCTTTACGTCCACGTTTCAAGCACCTGTTAATTGTAATGAAGGTGAACGAGAAAGCAAAGCTACAGATATGGATATTTCGTGTCGTATTATTTTACAACATACGATACTAAACTTGCTATGTGACATGACGAAATGCTTAGGATTTGTGTCCCGTTTACTCTTTATTTTTAATAACAAATGTAATGTGACAGGTCTACTTTGATTCAGTACATCTTCTGTAGATGCAAGGTCCGTAGACAGTCTTGTTCGACGAGACAAGAAATGTATCCGGAGAAGCAATGCAGTGATGATAACATTGAAATATGTGGCCTTTATTTTTCGGTGGGGGAAGAGGGTTGGGGGAATTATCGCCTGTTGCCCCTAGTGGATTTGCGCCTGGTAGATGCGGTATAGTATAGTTTTGATTCGACATGAAGCTGCGAGTTCTGGCCGTTTCATCACAACATTTTTAGATAAATCTAGATAGGTAGGCCTAATTGGTTGACAAATCTAGATTTAATATTGATTTTAGTGATTGGCCGATCAGATAGCTCAAAAACTTAAACTATCTCCTTTTTGTCACGTTGAAGGTTGGGAAAGCTAAAGTCGATATAAGTTAGTAAATAATAAATTGGCTAGTTTTAAATAATATTTAATAATGATAAATTTCTTTAACATAATAACATTAATCATCTCATGAATATTCAACAAAGCATCTTCATGAATATTCATAAATACTTCATTATCATTCAAAGATAGTCAATTTGTATCGGTTAATATTCGCATTGAATATTCAATATATTGTCTGTAGAAATATTAACAAGTTCTATATACATAGCACCAAATATTACGTCTAGGAGACCAAGTCTTCCACAGACTTTATTGCACTTATCATGAATAAGTCTTTCTGGGGTTCCAAAATACACAATACCCTTGCCAAGGGTTCCACCAGTTAACTAATTGGGGATTGGTGGTCACTGTAAGACAACACTTGCAAGATCACGACATGAAAGACGAGTAGCGCGCTCAGTTCAGATAGTGCAGCATGTGATCGGATCAGAGCATCGCGCAGCAAATCTTCAAGATCTTCTGGAACCGAGAGTCCTTTATTTGAACACAAGAAATGGTTCAGAGATGAAGGAAAACCACTAATACATGGGGAAAGACATTGGTGGTTGACGACCCATTCGTGGTGGTAATGCTGGAGGGAAACCATACATCGGATAACTTGGAAACATTCCCATTGGATTCATCATTGGTGGACATAAACCAGATCTCATCACGTGGTTGGGTTCTCCAGGACGGGTGGGAGGTGATGTTATTGAATGGGAGACGGGCGAAACAGGAAGTGACGTATGTGGGAATGTTCTCAAGGCAGATGGTGGTGGTGGATATGAGAGACCCATAGCGTGTAGTTGAGAGACGTCGACTCCACCTGTAGGAAAGGGGAATAACCGCCCTTGTTCTTCTTTATTGGTCTGTTGTCGTTTCTCCTTCATTCGACGATTCTGGAACCATGTTTTAACCTAAAAATATAATAAAGGAATTAGTTAAAATCGTTAAGACAATTGGCACTTACATGTTTTTGAAAAGATGTATTAAACGAATGTTTTTGAAATATAAAGACCGGCCTTAAAAATTGTAGCCAAACAGGCCTTAATTGACAAACTACGGTGTCCGTTGAGCAATATCGTGCAAAGGAAGCTTATTATGGAAGAACCATGTTAGATAATAGATACCCAGTTGCTCCAGCAGCACAACTGAATAAAAGCGTGTTTTCTCTAGAAAAGATCAAATATGAAGACGCACCTGTTGATCTGAAAGATTTAGTTTATCAGCTAACTCTGAACGTTCACTAGCAGCCAGGTATTTCTGTTCACGGAACCTTTTCTCTAATTTCTGTATCTGATCATTACTAAATGCTGTTCGTGCTTTCTTTCTTCTGCCACCGTCTAAATCGTCATCTGTAAATAAAGATACAATTTATTAAGTTATACGTAAAACACTTAATATCATTATTAAGTACAAACGAACTTTTTTGCATGGTACAATAATTGTTTCCAGAATATGTTCTGAGATATTGCTTGTATCCATATTTGACTTTGTAATAGTGCAATTATTTAATAGGCTAGTTTAAGATAATATGGGGAAAGTGGATATTGATTTTTGTGGAATTGTGTGTCTATAGAAAGACAATTGAATCAAAATATACACGTAAATTATAAAACAGAGTTGTTCGAAATGTTGTGTGAACGATTCACGTCCCCAATGCTAATAATTATGCTCGGGCAGAATGTTTTTGACTAGGAAATTATGAAATATTCAGGGGAGTGACTTATTTTCTTACATATTCTTCACTCTACTGATCATTTCTATTGATAAAAGACCTTGAAAAGAGAATTTAATGCTTTCCCCGAGGAAAAAATAGATCATTTCTATTGATAAAAGACCTTGAAAAGAGAATTTAATGCTTTCCCCGAGGAAAAAATAAAAGGTTACAAAATTCGAAGCTGTCAATTTTTCTTGCCTGAGTGCCTCGATCAGACGTATCTAGGTGAATGAGAACTAATTTAAATTTAAAATTTGATTATTCTTACCTGAGATGCTAGGACTAATGCTTCTATCTGTAAACTCGGAGGAACTGGTCGAGACAGTAGAATTATCTTTCGGTGTACTGGTACTAAATCGTTCCACGTCGCTTAACCGTCGTTTTCTACCAGGTGTAGTAGGAGTGGGGATGGGTGAAGGAGAGTCCCTGGGGGTATCTCTCATCTCGCCTAAAAATATCCTCATTGGTGGTTCCATAAATGCTTGAACAATAGAAGACTTCTGAGCAGAATCCACTGATGGAGTTGGAATCTGGTACACTGGACTTGAAGCCAAAATTACTGGCGGAGCACATTTTTCTTCGTTTACTGAACTCTTGGCTAAATTCTCAATTGAGAAAGAGTTTTTCTTTACGGTGGTAACTTTCTGATAATTCATGGTAGTTGGAAAAGGTAACATCGAGGTCTGCTCCAGCAACATTTTACACTGTTTATATATTAAAATAGTTATGGCACGATTTTCTCACAGAAATAATATTAATTCCAAATCCTGGCAAAAGTTACTCCATATATGAAATTATTGCTCGTTACGATGTTGGTTGTGACGACGTCAACTCTAAAATACTAAAAGTTCTAACTGTCATTTGATTTATACTGGGGTAAAAGAGGGAGTTGATTCCTTAATAAACTAAATAAACACATGTTTCTTACCTGTGAATTATCGGTCTATTGTCTTTAAAACAATGCACCTTTAATTACTAGCTAATAGGTATTGGTAGTCAAGATTAAATAGACGTTTTAACGTATTATAGTACAGAAGGCAAAACGCCTTGATGATCGTGTAGGTAGATTTGTGAAGGGTTTTGGTCATTTTGAGTTGAACAAGCCACTGACTAAAACACAATTAGCTGATTGAGGATAGTTTTTACAGGCAGAGCAAAGAACAACAATCGTTTAAACCTTATTAAAATAAAAACCAATCTTGTTTTGTTTTGTACGAGTAATGTTTGTAGATCTGGTGTTGAAATTTTCACTAAGAAGTTTTTAACCTGGGCTACTTCATGTCAATTTTATTATTTTCTAATTTCGTTCATTATTTTATTTATCTTCGAGTTTTAATCATTGTATTTTGTTTGTTTGTTGCATTAATTTCATGAATTGTGTTCAACATTAAATATGTACTCACTCGTGGCCTGGGGAGGGGTGGTCATCTCATTTCCTGGCCCCTGGGATATCCTGATACCCTGAACAACGATGTCAAAATGGTATTTAGTCTAAAGAATAGATAGAAATAAATACGATTACAAGTGTTTTTAGTTGTTATCTGTTTTCATATGAATGTACATGTAAAGCAATAACAGTGATATGTTTTTTGTTTAAATATTCTGCAATTCTAATAGAGCGAATCGATTTTATACATGTATATTCAAGAAGTGTAAAGGGATAGGAATGAATCAAACTGAAGAAATTTAATATATCAAATTTCTCTTGCCATCAACAAAACAAGAAAGATTGGAACACGGTATAATTGACTTGACTGAAACGGCTTTCTTTCCCTTACAATCAAAATACACCTATTACCAATAATGTTGACAATAGGTTAGTTACTCAAATTCTTCAATCTAAAAGTAAAAGACTAGTTTTGAGTTGATTTGGGGATCTCATTTAACAAATAAACAACAGAATGTAAATGTATTACTTAGATTAGATTACTGTTCTAAATTCTATTTCAATTTCATCGGTACAATATCAAAGTTGCCTCTAAAATTAATTTCTTAATCCCTTACTTAACAGTAACTACTATTTGGAAATGAAATTTATTCAAGGGATTAAGGATTAGCATTAGTAGGGCGAGTATAACTCGTGCCGTGTAGAATGCACGTGTTTTTAACACCCAATGTGTTAGCACCATCACAGTTTCCTCGCACCATGCAATACATACGGTATTTCGTGTCCGTTTAGCTTGGTCTGAAAACCATGAACATAGAATTACCAAACCAACAACACAGTACCATCCGATTGAACCAATCAACTACCAAACACTACCACTACCAACATCTACGTAGTTTGCGATATCAGCTGCTGCTGGAAGCGAACGTTAACTTGTCATCTACCAACTAACCACTCGAGTGTTAGTCTGAGTGAATGATCCCAGTGTGAAAATAGATCTGTGAGAGAAAGTGTATATAAATAAATTGTAAATAAATAATGTAAATAAATGTATATAAATGTAAATACTATACTATATAGTATGGCTTAGACCCTTGTAAATAAATGTAAATATGAATTTATAACAATATAGCACAATGATGATAACAAACAGTACAACGGTCGTTAACTATAGTCATTTATTTCTTTATAAAATTCACCCTTGTTAGGTCTTAACCTACTAACACTAGCAGGTAACAATCCTATGTCTTAGAGTTGGGATCTCAGAGCCTCTAACCCCCCTGGGATCCTTCTAGCTACTACATAGGATCACTAATAACAATAGCCCGTAATGTCCAGGTGGTGAAGCCGAGTAACCTCTGGAAAATAACAACCCTTCACTGGAGAAATGTACTGTGTGTCTTGCTACCGCTTGTAAATATATGAGATCGTATTTAAGCAGACACAATATCTGAGTGCAAAACCCTGAACATATGAATCATACCACAAACCTGAGCTCATAAGCGTAAGCGTTCAGATGGTTCAGGCAGAAATAAATGTGTACCTATATATTTATTGAGTTCACGTGCCCTTTTGTAATACCTTGGTCACTTTTATTATAGTTAAAAATGATCAAGGCTCAACTGCAACTTCTGTGGTCACTTTCTGAGGAAAAATTCGAATATCTTTTTAAAAGTCGGGGAAACATAAAACCGGGTTTGCAAGGGCTATGATTTAAACAATATTAATTTCATTTAGCAGTGCAATACAACCACCATTGTAAGGGCTATCGCTAATTCATGCCGCTTCTGTTACCTTTAAAACTTGTACCCAGTTTTACAGAGAATTTTACAATCGACACAAAATAATTGTAAGATGTTTAAAGCAACGGGAGCCAAGGAAACATTAATATTGTTTCAGTTAAATTCCTATTAAGAAAACAAATTGAGTGAGAATTATACTCTAGTCAGTTTATATAGGAAAGGAGAAACAAGCTATGAGGAGATTCTGAATCCTATTCGACAAAAGAATACATCTTAAGATAATATTGAAGTAGTTCTTTAAAAAAAAGGAAGTTGAATAACAATCATCGCTCACTGAACTTGTAGTATAACAAAGTATCAACACTGCACCGATGAAACCCAGAATAGACCGAAACAGTATTATTTACAGTTAGGAGAATGACTTTATTGATCTTGACTCAGGCAAGATGATTGATGGCATTCACATCTATTTGTTTAAAAAAAAAAGCCGTTCATCCATTGCTCACCCCACCCCTTTGAAACCCCATAGTTACGGGTCTGTTGACCGATTACCTAAAATTGCATATTATGAGTTTTCATTTAAAAGCCTAATAATTACAATTTTGATTTTTTTTGCAAATAAAAACGTGTAGAAAGGTAGGACACATTCTCTCTGATTTCACAAGTTTACAAAAATATTCATTTCCGCCATTAAAATGTTAATTTATTCAAGAGATTAGACCGGATTAGGATTAACGTAATGATATTTTTAAGTTGAGGAAAACTCGTGCCAATAACTCCCAGAAAACGTTTTATAACGCACGTGTTAATGGCACGAGATAAATAACATTTTAGCACCGTTACAGTTAATATAATTACAGTAAAAACAGAAATAAACTGTTCATTTCAACACCTTCTGTCCATATACACTGTCCTGTGACTAATTTTATAGTCAGGATTTCCTTCATCAAATATTATCACACAGAATAAACAATCTACAAGAAGGTCATTTTGGTTTGTTCAAATCAATTTTTGTTTTATAATATTATTGAACCGGACATTGGATTTTTTACCGGAACAATTAAGATCTATGTAGGCTATACCTCCGAAGTACAATACCTTTTTCTGTCAAATCAGGTTTTCCAACTGCGGCAGATTTAAAGGGTTTGCTGCAGACTTTGGGTCAAAAGGCATTGCCTCGTACACTTTATTTTTCAGAATGAAACGTAAATAAAATGAAAGTAGTTAATTACATTATAGGGCTCAGATTATTGGCCATTTTCTTCCTCTCATAATGGCTATAGAAAAATGCTTTAAAATTAAATTAAATATTTCTTCCTGAAACTGAGCTATCATCATCCAAATGTTTTAGGGGATTAGAATATAACGTGTTCAATGCGTGTGTACAGGTGAAAAATACTCGCTGTTTGATAATTAAATACCTATTACTTTTAGCAGCTTAATGTAGGGAAATTAATTAATCTCGTGTGCCTTTAACGCCCTATTATCCCTGAAAACACCCCATTATCCCTGAAATCACCCTATATAACACAGATCACCACAGCGAACCTTTTACCGCCAATATGTTATATTACTGCAGAAACAATGACGTCATTGTCCAGTAATTAAATAGAGCTAATAAGAAGGTAAAAACGTTAAGCGGTTCTATTCTGCACGAGATTAACTCAACAATACTCTACAAATGACCATCTTATCGGCTGTCTTTTATCTCGAATTAACTTTACTTTCTGTCTTTAAAACCCAGCAAATTCTTAAAATAACAACATTTAGTTATAATCTATGTTTTTTATCCTTTAAGTCGCAAGATCAGCAACTGTTTCGTTACTGTAGTAAGTGTTTAAAGTTTACAGTATCAATATAGACTTCGTTCTGTCGTCAATATTTGGAGCAGAAACAAAATATAGTCCAGATATATTTCATACATCGTAATATCTAATTTCGACAACAAGGTAAACTTGGAGCTACAATACATGCAGTTGTACGCGCTACTAGAATGCATCAGGGGCCACGGAGCGCCTCTGAAAGTTTCCCTTGGTTGAAAATGTTCAAAATCCACCTCTCACCTCTAGTCCCCTGTGCAGACTACAAAAAAACCCCCAAAACTCAGGTTTGAAAATGAACTTAGGATGCTTTTATTATCTTGTCTAATATAATGGTTCCCGACCTGGGAAACGTTGGAGAACCACTGATCTAATGGTTGGAGTTGGCTAAAAAATACAAGTAGACCAAAGTTTCGACGTAAGGAAGTGAGAGGAGTGGGGGTCGAAAAGAAAGTCTTGATCTGTTAATCGTTTTTCAATAAACAGACAAGATAAATCCACTCACATAATATGATTAAAGCTATTTAAAGACTAAGTGGTTACTCCTTCCAGAAGAACATCACCGTCCCAGACTTCTTGTCTCAGTTCCAATATCTTAATCCTCTACAGACAGATTAAACCATTTTTTCATAATCGCCGATTAAATTTGATCATTTTGATTCTTAATCTTAAAATATTAATTAATCCTGATCAATATTTTAATTAATCCCGTTAAAGTCGGTAAGATCACAGAAGGAGACGATCAGGAGTCTCAAAATATAATTTTACTCGATTGTAATCGTCTTAAAGGGATTGTAAAGAGGTTTTCTAAACTTTGTATGTGTATCGGGGACACTGATAGCATCATTTTACGCCATTCTAATTTCCATTCCGACGTCCGTGGTTCTTGCGATTCCACTAAAACTAACGCGTTTTATGACGTCACTGCCACCGATCTGCATAGATATCAACAGTAGCTTTCGGTAGATGTTTGTTGTTATGCAGGAATGCTCCATAAAATGAGTATATTGGTGTGCAATGTGACTAAACCTAATTTTGTCAAATTAACAATATATCATTCCCCCAAATCTCCAATTTGTGTACAGCGTTTTTTTCTACATATAATACATTCCTCTCTCTGAGGGTATCGACGTCTATAATTACACAAAAAACATCTAACACAGTTCCACAAAATCAGTGAATATGCTAACAGGCTAGCGGTACCAACCATCTGAATATAATTAAATAACACAGAAATATATAGTTCTAGCTTCGTGGTCTTGGTGAGGCATTGTGATTTTATATACGGACATTCCAAAAGAGTGCTGTCGAAGGATAACATTCATGTATTTAAACTGAAAAGAAATTAAAGGAATACCAACTCTTAGACTGATCCAAAATAAAAATTCCAAACTTGATGAATAAGAGTTTATATTCATTAGGCAACTTATCTGGTGTCATAACTATACAACAGATCACCTATATAATCTGATAAATCCAGAAAAAGTACCTTATATAGTTATTGAAAAACGCTTACAAAATATTTTAAGCATGTTTCAATAATAACCTGTAATTGTATGGAAAATTACTTAGTTTTATGGGTTTATTTGATTCTGGTGGTATACTTTGGACACTGTTGATGAATATTATACAATTAATGACTTTTGTGAGGTTGACATGAGGATTTATCAACCTGAAGGGTGTAATATTTACCGAGGCCAAAGGCCGAGGTGAATATTGCATCCCTGAGGGTTGATAAATCCCATGTCAACTGAAACCAAAAGTCATGAATTGTTTTATTAAATGGCAATCGGTGTATTCGCTCTATCGTCAAATTTAGCAAAAATGTCGAATCACTTCATCTTTAAGTGACGCCATTGGCATTTTTTTGTTTACTGTAGTCCTCTGACGTATCTCAAGTATGACGTTACATATCTTTGACGTTTGCAAAACCAGCTTTGATTGGTGGAAGGTTAAATCTGCATCCAATCAAAATCGCAGATCTAATTTTCGGCAAAGGAGGTGAATATAAAATTTATTCACCTCTGTGCATAATTGCGCGGTGAATATGATGTTCTATCGAAGGAAGCGATGCACTCTCTCGACCAATGAAAAGAGAGAGATTTTCTAGCCATTTAATAATATACAATTAATGACTTTTGTGAGGTTGACATGAGGATTTATCAACCTGAAGAGTGTAATATTTACCGAGGCCAAAGGCCGAGGTGAATATTGCATCCCTGAGGGTTGATAAATCCCATGTCAACTGAAACCAAAAGTCATGAATTGTTTTATTAAATGGCAATTGGTGTATCAAATTTAGCAAAAAATGTCGAATCACTTCATCTTCAAGTGACGCCATATGCATTTTTTTGTTTACTGTTGTCCTCTGACACATCTCAAGTATGACGTAAAAATATCTTTGACGTTTGCAAAACCACCTTTGATTGGTGGAAGGTTAAATCTGCATCCAATCAAAATCGCAGATCTAATTTTCGGCAAAGGAGGTGAATATAAAATTTATTCACCTCTTGTGCATAATTGCGCGGTGAATATGATGTTCTATCGAAGGAAGCGATGCACTCTCTCGACCAATGAAAAGAGAGAGATTTTCTAGCCATTTAATAAATACTCTTATTGACCAAGTGTGAGAACTTTTTTTTTTTTTTCATTCTAAGAGGTTGTATCGCTTTAATGAATAACAAGAAAGTTAAATAGTTTATTCTCTGACCGGCAATTTTTTATTTTTTTTGCATACTTCATGTCACTGATCGTCTTCGTTGTCCCAATCAAGCGCAGAAAATTTCATTTTATGTCATTGTACACTTTTGCAATAAAACAATCGAGGACTTGATGATAATGACATTTAATTGCAATCAGGTTATTCTAATTAAAATGACAGTCTATCAATGTTCACGCTGTGTATAGCACTATAACGCTACATTACACATTTTATATCCCCAATTGTCAGCATTTTAAATGTTTGAAAGGAAAGCAATCCCTTGTGATTAAAATTATATTATTTAAAAATCTATATAGAGGCCATATTTCTTACAGTTTATAGCACATTTAGCCAAGTTTCAATACACTTCATGTCTTACTTCATCTACCTCTTAATATCAAACTAGAAAATTATTCGCCTGGACGGGATCGTTTTTTTCCTGTTTGACATTATTCTATTTAATGAAGTGAAGACTATTATTCGATAAACATGTATTGAAGATTCCCTTTTTTCCGGAGTAGAGGGAAGTATTGAACTTGAGCACAAGGGCCCACCAAAATGTTTTAAAGGGGCCTTGAATTTATGTAATTGGTCTTCAGATTTACTGGAACTGCCCAAAAATCACATAATCCCTTCAAATATACTATACCTTAACAGTTATTTTCCATTTTCTGTATATTTATGTGTTTTCTATATAAATCATAGTCTTACTAAACGACAAGTCGTATTTTTAACTTTCAAACTCTGATAATTATGCATACACGGGGATTTGGTGGCTTATTTTTTTTTGTGAGAGTTTGGAACATTATTACGGATTAGATTAGCCAAAAGATTCCAGGTTCTGAGACTAACAGTTTCTTGGTCAAACAGTTAGTGAACATATCCCTTTAATCTTAAGTAATAATTACAGGACGGTACAGCAATATCAGTATGCCTATTTAGTCTATGAAGATATTTCCAATCCCCCCCCCCCCCCACCACATTGGCTATGGGCCTCGGGAAACAGTGCCATTTATATGGACAACATGATATCGGCGTAAATGTGCGACCGAAAAAATTCGCAACGTGTCAATTCTTAACGATGCTTGTGTGAGTGGAGATGGCTTAAGGAACGCATGGGTTTTACTGTCATTCAAACATAAATTTTTCTAATAGTGCGCTGCAGGCGAAACATTTTCTTAATACGATATTCACGGATGCTAAATTGTATCTATTTTACTTCCATCACAGACACTCTATGATTGACTATTTAAGGGGGTGGGAGCACAGGGTATTATGTCCACCCCCAGGATTTCTGATTGGGGGGGGGGGGGCATATTTCCCTGTCTCCCCCATGGCCTTCGCCCTTGTATTCACCCAATACCATGCAGTTAGGCATTGTGGGAAATCATCTGAGATAATGTGTCGCATGTTCCTTTCATATCGAAATAGCGTGACCAGAAGTAGACAAAAAAAGCCCAGTCATTATGAAAACAAAGCAGTGCGCTCGCTAGAATGACTTACGAGACACGACATTGCGTGAATCATATTAATAAAAGATTTCGTGAGCGTGGTTATTAGACCACAGTTCAAATCTTAAAGGAATTTGTTCACTATGGAGACACATTTACACATAAACACAATTTTGCTATGTAGATTCTATTAATTAATTATAATTATATTGAAGTGCGCATCGATTGAAAAAAAAATCAATAATTTTTTAAATAGAATAGAGAATCGCCTTTTTTCTAAACTTTAAATATCAAACACAGATTGGTATCAAATTTGTAAGAGTGTAAAAATGTGGTATAGTTTTTAAGTTTTTAATTTCTGTTCTATTCTTGTTTCGCACAAACCACAAATGTCAGAGGGAAGAGAAAAAATTGTAATTTTGCAGTTATTTGTTACATACGAAGGGTTTATAAAATCTCTTTACAATCACTTTAATCAATCGATCTATATCAAGGTTAACCGAGGATTGTGTTGTTCCAATTAGTCCTATCTGAACTAGATTATCCCAACGAATATCTTTGATCGGCCGAATAGTCGTTCAGTATCGTTTTCAATCGTCCCTTTTCTTTGATCCGAAAGACTCGATCAATGGCCACAGGAAGCGAAAAGTAAACAATCGTCAGACGTTCTTTGCACATCCAAACTTATTATGTAAGGACGACAGATAGTAAAGCTTTCTGTTAATAGGCTCTCAGTTGAGGCTTGATATTTTTTCTATGATCAGCATCATTGACAGGGATTGAATATTGTGTCACTACAAGAATCTTTATTTCCGGAATCCAATGTCTAATAAGAGATTTTCCAAACTTGTGATCCTACAACTTGCTTATATATGTTCAAATTACTGTTTTTAAACAATTTACAGGTGTTATTGATAGTTGTAACTATATAGCAACTGGTTAACTGAGAACATTTTATTAAACATTCGTTGGTTGATCTTGCTTCAAATATTTCCAATGGGTTAGAATATGGTTCTTTATTGTTGTCAATCCGTTTAAACCTTACCCTGGACGCGACGTTTGGGTCATCTGAAAAACAAGATGATACCTGATATCACTTTTCATTTTGAAATTGAAATATTTACTATTGATATACCTCCTCAAATGAAAAGTTCATTAGATGCTACCAATGTATTGCCAAGGTGTTTTCATTAGTGCTTGGGTTTTATTTTCCCAGCCTTCTGGAACCAGGAGGTACAGGGGACGGGCTGATTAATAGGAGGAGAACTGCTCATGTTGAGGTTGACGGAAAGTTTACGGAAATAAAGGGCCTGTGAGTTATCTTCAGAGAAAAATATATAGAAATATAATTGATTTTGTGTATTCTGACATATATGTATGTGCTCAAATGCATTAAAGTCACATTTTTAAATTTCGCAGGAATAAGGGATACAAACTGTTGTTTTAGCAGAATGAGCTTAGAACTTCCAGAACAAGCATTCGATTTTGAGTAAAACAGGGACGAGATTTGCATACATTCAGGAGTCTTATTCTCAAAAACTTCATTTAAGTGTTTTAGACATTGGTTAATCACAACCATCGTTTTAAATTCAGTTTTACTATTAGATTACTATAGGGTTTGGCACCCTTAAAAGTTTTTGAAACAAAGGCCTGGGACTAGCTGTCTTGGAAATAAAAACTAGTATAAAAGTAAATGCTTACTGTGTATTCGAAACGTTGGTGTACAGATATAAGACATCGCTGAGGAACATGAAGCTGTTTTCCAATGAAAGGAATCATCGGAATCCATGTAAACACAAGAACCGGAAGTGCTTCGCTCCCAGTCAGCAGTATCTATGCGTTCCCCATCCAACCATTCAAATTCCCGATAGTCATCACTGTTCGATCCAACAAACCTCATCCCGATCCAAATATTTCCTCTGTAAAGAAAGTTAGAGTAAAGCCGCGAATATAGACGAGGTACGTTTTCCAGTCCGATGTCCGGTTCAGGATTATCAAGACAATAAAAAATAGCAGAAGCGTATACACGAAGTACGGGTCCGGCAACGATGTGGACATAATTTGTCTCTACTATTTTCACGGATACTGGACTGGGCACCGTACATCGTAAGTCCTGTTATGCAGATGACGGATAAGTGAGACTAACTTAAAATATAAGGTCAGGTATGATCCCTTAGCTCGTCCGGTAGTCGGTTCCTCAGCCCACCCTTCCTAGAGATAAGACAAGATATCAAGATATACGAATATAACATTTATAAATTTCACAAAGTAGTAGCATGTTGAATCAATTTATAGAATGACAAATGGTTCTTGTTTCGGATGCTCACTCTTTTCGAAACACCTGATGGTACTTCAGCCCACTACTATAATTCATCTCGATTTTGCCATGTTTTTGGATGTGATTTTGATTAACGAAATTGTTTTGTTTGTACGGATTTATCATATTATTCATTAATTTACTTACACGTCTGAATAAGTATTTATCAGATTCAAGATTGAATCGTACTGTGTCCTCGTTTTTAACATGGGAAGATCTTTCGATTTGCCCTGACAGTACTGACGTGCGTCATCATAATTCTTCTCTGTATTGAAAAATTCGTAGTCGGTATCTGAAAAACAAAACAGTTAGGCCGTGGTCACACATTACGTACGTCAAAATAGTGTACGTAACTACATGTATATGCAGGTTTTATTTGATTAACTTAGGTTACGCATTCAATTGACGTAGAAACAAAAACGGACATTTACGTACACTTACGTACGTATGTGTGACCACGGCCTAAATAACCACTAACATTCTAAATACGTTTAATTCATATAACACGATATAATTTTACACTATAATGGGATTGACATTTTGAGAGGAGAGAGGCGAGGCGCTTCACCGAATCCTCAAATCTCAGCTTTCCGATAGGGCTACAAAAAGACTTGCTTCAGGCCATAAATTGTCTTGGATCGAAACATGAACTGTTTAAATGTAAAAATATTGAAAGAATACTCTTTCAAATTGAAGGAAAAGCAGGATTTATGCGGTTCCATTTTAAAATATTTTGACGAGAGAGGTACAATAGCCTAGCGACTCGGCACTACTTTCCGACATTGTTTGTCATTGCCCCTTCCCTCTAACACAGAAGCGGATCAACGGGGTGGGGGCTTTCCCGTCTCGAGCCCTATTTTTGGCTGACTCAAAACCCTCTAAAACTTTTTCGCTCGCGCCTTCGGCGCTCACAGTGCCGTTGAATTTGAAGCAGGTTATATTTCAGAGCCCCCCTGTAGAAATCCAGAGTTCTCCACCCACCACTGGTTTCAGCTGAAAAGACAATTCTGAACACAAAAACATTATTAAAATTCTTGTGGATTCTTCAACTCACCCGAATTAGAATAATTGACACAAATAAATTCGGACTTTTTAGTACAATCTCTGGTATTCCATTTATAATCATCCTCCTTTTTAAGTCGTACACAATACTCTGGTGTGTCAAGATGATTCGGATCTCCGTTAGCCCACTCAGTCTGTAAATATCCACCGTCTTTGTACCCATCATTTACCCATTTATACCGAGTTTCACCATCAGGAACTGTTAGACCAAGCCAGATGTTAGTATTACTGAAATGTTAAAGGGAAACGATCACTTTCAGTTCGACAAACCATACATTAATCTCCGATGTGTTTAACTAAGATAATCAGAAATAGTGTTCACAACATACACACACTGACTAATATTTCGATTAGTGTGAGCCAGACCAAAGTCCAAGAAACTGGGGGTGCAATGGTAAAGTTGGGAAGAGGCAAATAAACTTTTCATATCTGAGGGAGTAGATCAATCACACATAAGGATGAATGGTATAGTGTCATTCAATCAGAACAGGTATACGAATTCTCAAATTACCAAACCGACAGCAAAGAATCATCCAATTCAACCAATTCAACTACCAACAACTACTTAGTTTGTGATATCAGCACCCACTGGAAACGAACGTTAACTTGTCATCTACCAACCAACCAAGAATTGTATAAAGAAAATTAGAATCAGTAAGTATACACTTCCGGTCGATCCAGACATCAGATCCACCCAGATCGTGCGCGGACATTTCACACCCAGACAATTCCCACCCGGACAATTCCCGCCCGACCAATTCATATCAGGACATTTCGCACCCGGATGATTTGCATCAGGACAACTTCCACCCGAGACATTTCACACCCGGGCACTTTACACCCAGGACGATTATCACCCAGGAAAACTGCCACCCGAAAATTTCACACCCGGGCAATTCGCACCCATTTTTGCTCCCATTATAAAATTTAAAACGGAATGCATGAATTGATAGAAGAAATAAGTTATGATTGTAGATAAATTCTCGCAAAAAAGTCCCAAACGGCAGCCGGTCATACTTTGAGGCAGATTATGGCCCATTTTAATACTTGTCCGTTAAAATCCCATTGCATACATTTAGTGTAAGAAATATTGGAGCGTAGTCACCTAGCGACACTTATATCCTGGGGCCAGTTCCAGTAAAATTCGTTAGTTCAAAATTATGCTAAACTTCCATAGATACCATAGTCTACCATGCCAACTATAAGCATGATTTTGTACTTACGAATTTTATTGGAATGGACCCCTAGTAGATTGTTGTTTGTGTACGAGACAAGAATGCGATTCTTATGGATAGAAATTGTCATGGGTGCGAATTGCCCGGGTGTGAAATTTCCGGGTGGCAGTTTTCCTGGATGTGAATCGTCCTGGGTGTAAAGTGCCCGGGTGTGAAATGTCTCGGGTGGAAGTTGTCCTGATGCAAATCATCCTGGTGCGAAATGTCCTGATAGGAATTGGCTGGGCGGGAATTGTCCGGACGAGAATTATCTGGGTGTGAAACGCCCTACTACCGAGCTGATTTCCTTGCATCTGGGGCCTTTACAAACTGCAAGCAGTTTAGAGGGATTGTGCTCTAAGAAAATTTAGAAAATTGGGATTAATGTCCTTGCCTTTGAGGCCATTCCGGGCATCATTTACGTTATCTTACAGACGATAAAAATGAGGTCGTGTTTATGTTTGCTTCATGTATCTACGGCCGTGGGTTAATTAAAAGAAAGAAAGTAGGCCTATATGTTGATTTTAAGAATACCACACAATACGGTAGTATAATTACTTACAAATAAACTATAATGATGTTTGCTTAAAACTTGTTTTGACCGGCAAATGATTTCTTTAGTTATTGTAAAGATTGGTGGTCAATACAAATCGAAACACAAAATAAATATGAGCAGAAACAGCAGAATGACTCTAACATTTCTTAATCAATTATTTGAAAAACGTTGGAGGAGAAAATTTGTTCGGACTGTCAGATATTCAGCGGTCATTAAAGGGGAATGTTCAGCATTTTGCGGGTCGATTTGAGTCTTGATGATATGTAAATAGCCCCCAGAAGTACTAGAACTGCAAAACATCGCATAATCCCTTCAATATATATATAGCCTAAATGGTATGTTTACGGACAGTTTTAAACAATCGTGAAAAATCGGCCCAGTGAGCAAGCATCATTAAAACTCTGGCGGTTTGTGGTTACATCACTCCCGATCTCCATCGTAAGGTTGAATCCAAAGTATCTAGTTTGGGGCCGATTCTATTATGAAACCCGGATCGTCCGGATTTTCTCTCCCAATAATCCGGATAAAAACGTAAATAGATCACAAATGGAGAATCAAGCTGGCCGATATGGGTATGCTTTTCATGAGTCGAATCCAATTACGTCATTGACCTAATCTATTACGCATTCTCCCAACAATCCGGAAAAAAACCTTCTTACAACGGTAACACACGGTCCACCGTGATCGTATTTTATTTATTTAAACTAAATTGTAGTAACGAAAATTTTTACGGAAGTAGCCGAGCGGTAACCGACTGCTACGGTAATAATACAGCAATTTTGTGACGTCAATGTCGTCATCTCTCCGCGATCGCACCGGTCGACAGGATGGAGAGACTGGACTCTCCAAACTCTCCTAAAACAGTCACGTGATGGATAATAGAATAGAAATGGAGAATCCGAACGATCCGGATTTCATAATAGAATTGGCCCCGGAAGTATTCGGTAATCCTCGTCACAATGCTGACGTAACTTTCATGGAGATCGTTTAAGCCGAAAACCAGGCATTCAACTTGCGTTTAATAATAAAAATAATAGGTTAAAAGACGTACATATTATTGTCATTTAAAAACTGCAGTAGAAGCTGATACTCTTCATACGTTTCAGCCACAGGTAGAGACAAACCTCTAGTCATACAATCTGTAAGGGCAGTGTCAAAATCTTCTTGTGGGTGGACGGTGATAACTGGAAAAAATCATATAAACCTATTGCGGCATATTTCCTTGATGTTTTAGGTTGCTTCAAATCCCGTAATAACCTCTGAACATGTGAGAGGTTCTTTATTCTGTACAGGGTTTAGATACAAGTCTTTATACATTTGGGGGACAGGCTTTACTGAGTTTAGAAAACGAAAGGCAAGGCCAAATACCCTCAGACTCCGCCTTCGGGTATTCAAAGGCCTGCCTTTCCCTTTCTCGGGTTTTCTAAACTCACTACACTGTTAGAAGTAATCTTGTAATTTTACATACAAAATGACTGGCAGCAAAGTTGCCAGTCATTTTGTATGTAATTTTATTTTAGGATGTATTTTAACAATGAAGAAGTAAAAATAATTTTTTATGTAAATCAACAATTTACCATGTAAAATTACATTCACAATTTGTAAAAATACAATTGAAAATAAAACTACATACAAAATGACTGGCAACTTTGCTGCCAGGCATTTTGTATGTAAAATTACATGTTAACTCAATGTATAAATAAGATTTAAATGCTAAAAAAATGTTTATTTTTTTCAAAGAGTACGTTTCTTTTCACAAAACCATTGCAGAATTTTACTTTTTACTTTCTACTAATTTTAACTTCTAATTTCTGGCTTTTATGAGGCTCTTGTTGATTGACTGAAATAAAAAAAAAATTGCACTATTTACAAACAAAAAAATAAACTTGTTTATTTACGATAAAACTTACGAATCACTTACATCTCTGTGACTATGATGGCGGCTTATATTATATTATGCACATGTCAAACCGGAACTGCTAATTTCTATGCCGAAAAGGTCTGATTTTCTACATTGGATATAAAAAGTTTTGTGCATTTAAATTACTTACAATCTAAGAAAGTTTTTCCTCCATTGCAGTTTTTAATGGTCTGTTTAACTTTCTACGATGTAAATGACGTCACAAACACGAGGTTCTCTTAGCAACGGAGTCGTAAGTGAGTTGCAATGTCGTGCAATCGTTAGGTCTATCATCAAAAAGGATGTTTGAAATATTAAAACAACTATTATTTTAAATAGATTTGAAACTACTTATCATCCAATCATAATATAATTGATAATTATTCATAAGTAAGCTAGGCAACTCATTTTTACGACAACAAATAATAGTATTTTTACTGTTCTGTGTTCCCACCTTTTCTTGAAAACGTTAGTTTTCGGTAAAAATACATGTTTCCTGTAAAAATACATTTCTATTGTACATATTTTACTATCAAATTATTTGTAATTTTACAGATACTTCTAACAGTGTAAAAGCTCGTCCTCGGTCATTATCCTATACTTAATACATGTAAATGTATATCTAGATACACAGTATAGTCATGGACGCGGCTTCAAATGCACATCCCAACCCCCGCCCTCCATTGCCCAATTGTCCGTACGGTATCAACAAAGTTAATATTCAACACAAGAAGGCAATCTTACGTTTACACAGAGTTGCTGTTTTTCATAAGATTCGGATGGGAAGAAATAAATAGTTTCTTGATTAATGAAATTGTTTTGCTTGTACAGATGTTATTTTAAATGTCACCACAATCATTCTGTATCATTGGAATATCTATACTTACGTGCACTTGAATATAGGAACAATAGTTCAAAATAAATAACAAAACAACACATCTTCACTGTCATTGTCAGGAGATATTCTAAAACCGAGCTAGGTTTCAAGTCTAAAATCCAAAATACAAACTATTAACTAAGCACTTCCAATTATAATGATGATATCCTTTGATTTTTTTCATTGTTCAAAACTATCACAGTTATTATAAACATTTTATGAAATTTATGGCTAAGAGTTTTTCTAAATGTTTTATACGTAGCGGAGAACATCGAAAGCACCAATTTGCAGCATATTCAATTTCTTAATCAGTGGTTCTTGTAATTTCTCTAAATCTAACATTTTGATGTAACCAATAAATAGCGAAATATGTTTTTTAAGACTGTACCAGTGTGTTTCGTTATACAGCAACTTTTTCAATAACCTTATTACCAAATCCTCATCTCAATTTTACATTGTTAAATGTCTATATAATTGTTCAAGTTTTACACGACTACCATAATCCTGTACCATTGCGCAGTGTGAAAAGCAACTATCTAATTTTTCAACCACAGCAATTGTATAGTAATTCCAATAGCGATATCTTATAAAATAAACTCCAAACTCTAATTGGCACTTATAATCAAATATTGAAATTCCTAACGGTTTGAAGATATAACCGGTATGTTTCTTTCATTCCCTGATAATAATCGAAGATTCGCTTTCACTGACTATATATTAAAATTTCAAGTTTATTGACAGGTGAACCAACTGGAGCAGTTTCTAGTTTTGTTCCATCGGGATTTTAATACGTACAATAAACTTCAATATTATAATAACAATATATTTACAAATTTTAAAGTGGGATTGAATCACCGAAAACACAGCACCTGATCGCCTAGCAGACTACAATCCGACTTGCTACTGTATGATGTGCATGTATGATGAATTAATTTTATGTACCTTTAAAGTGGCAGTGATCTGCATAGATATCAATGGTAGCTTCTGGTAATGACGTCATAAAACGCGTTAGTTTTGGTGGAATTGCAAGAATCACAGATGTCGGAATAGAAATTGGAATGGCGCAAATTGGTGCTATCAGTGTCCCCGATACACATACACAGTTTAAAAAAACTGGTTGGTTGGTTGGTAGATGACAAGTTAACGTTCGCTTCCAGCAGCAGCTGATATCGCAAACTAGGTAGATGTTGGTAGTTGGTAGTTGATCGGCTCAATAGGATGGTACTGTGCTGTTGGTTTGGTAATTGGAGAATTCGTAAGATCTGGTCGGGTCGAATGACATGGCAGTGAAACTCGGCCCTGGGTGGTGTGGCGTGAGTTACTCGATCTTCTTCATTCTTCCAAACTCGTTGTGATCATGGTTATTCTTCTTGATGCTGGTAGTTGAATGGTAGTTGTTGGGTTGATTTGGTTAGATTATCTGATGGATGTTGGGAAACTGGAAGACCTTAAAAGAAAGGAAGAGGAGAATGTGAGAAATGAGAAGAAAAGAAGAAAAAGGGGGGGGGGGGGGGAGCTTTCAACGAAAAAAGGGAAAAAATGTTCTCTTTGTTTCTGCAATGAAACTTATTAATTTGGTTGTGAATAAATAATATAAAAAACTTTTATTAACTAGTTGTAATAGGAGAAACATAGAAGAACTTCACACTGGTCTCAGCTCTCACTTTTTGGTTGGTTGTCCTGGTTACAGTGCTCCAAATCAGAATCATCTGAAGATCACCTTGATTGACTCTATTAAAGTTTCACCAGAAGGACTTCAACAAGCTGGACATGAAAACAAACGAACTTGCATCTGTTCTGAATGCTGTCGCCTCAAAGATAAAGAAGACAGATGGATTGTGAATTTGGGATCTTTTTTAACACCCCATGGTCTGAATAAGCGCAATGAAATTAAAAAGAAGGCTAGAATTACTGTCATCTAATCAATAGTTTAGCTATCGTTGATCCCATCACTTGCTATTATACAGACTTTCTTATGCCAAAAGCTTTCTTTTCATTTCTCGTCATATTATATAATTATAGCCTAGTAGTATTATCTTTTCAGTATGGTTTGTTAACGTTTTAATCATTGTATGCATTTACAGCTCACACTCCTAGAGACCCTACATGTGGAGTTACTCTAATGATGTCGTCAAGATGTTTTGACGTCGTAGACCTCTAATGACCTCATAATTATTTCAATTTGCTCAATTAGAACGTTATTCATTATTGGGGGGGAAACACCTCCACCTTTATTCTGTTCATCTCGGAAGTCTTTCTCCTGGTAATTATACTTTAGCTTTCTAAATCACTATTATAGATATCAATATGTAATTTTAATTATTGTATTATGTATATTGCGCGACTAATAGCATACTGATAGTGATTGTTATAGCACTCTTCGTACCTGAAATTTGACACTTTTTGCTTTGCTTTTTTCTATTCTGTGGTTAACTTTTTTCCTATTTCATGTATTTTTAGGCCTGAAGAAGCATTATATGCGAAAATTTGCCTCATTAAAATAAAAGTGAAAGCAAAAAAGAGAGATTTTGACTTTTTTATATTTAACCAAAAAACTTTTATTATAAACTTAGCCTATCTGTTCAAGACAGATTTGGTAATAAAGTTGTAGATGAGTTCCATTATTCTATACCAGTGGTCCGTGGGTGGAGCCAGGATATTCTGTATTGTTGTTGGTATACCATTGGTTTCAAAGTACTCTGTCAGTTGCTTGCGAGCGGGTTTCAGTTCGGTGCATTCAATGAGGAGATGTGACCTGGTGGCGATAAGGCCACATCGACATTTAATGGCGGTGAACGTGTGGTCTCTCTAGAACGGTGTTGGTGCGGAGTCTTGTTACCAGTTTGCATATTGCAATGGATGGATGGTTTGGTTTGGTTTGGTTTGGTATCTTCTGATCGATCTGGTATCTAGCGGTGTTGAGGTTCCTTAACATGTCAGCCCATTTCTGGTTGACCCTAGACGACACGATACTGCAGAACTCCGAGTAGGAGTATTCTACAGGCTCGATATCATCCAGATTCAGACTTTCCTTGGCACAACGGTCTGCTTGGTCATTTCCTGGGATGTAGACATGTGACGGGATCCATGCTAGCTGTATCTGGTGGTTGTTGTTGGTTTGGTAGTCGTGTATCATCATTTCGGATATAGCTTCAGACCTGCAATAAGAAGAATTGAGAGAAATTGATTGAAGACTGCTTAATGAATCGGATAAGATTACGGCATGCGCCATATGATGCAAGCATAGCCAAGCTACTGCATCCTTGATGGCAAGAAGTTCTGCTGTGAACACTGAACAGTGAGGAGGGATTCCTTTACTAATGCTGATGCCTTTTGCCGGGATACACAAACCGTAACCTGTTGCTGTACTGCTCTTGGAGCCATCGGTGTAGATCTTCAAATGGTCGGCGTATGCTGAATCAATAAGATCAAGAGCGTGAGCCCTTGCTCCTAATGGATTCTCATTCTTGTTGGTACTCTGGATCAGCTGGGTGTTGATTGTCGGGTTGGTAACCTTCCAAAAAGGAGTATCTGACAAGTGACGCTCAAGGATCGTAGCTTGATCGAGCTGGTGCTCTCTCAAGAGATCAGCGACCGCCTGCCCGCACGAAATACCCCGATTCATCTGGTTCCTTCCGACACGAGTAAATCTTCTGATGGTGGTATACGTTGGACAGATTTCGGACAAATACTGAAGTTTACCCCAGAATTTGAGAGAGAGTTCCTCCCTCCGAAGAGACAAGGGTTTCTCTCCCGCCTCCTGAAGCAGAGCTTCGTTCTTCGTACCGATTGGGGCTCTGGTGGCGATTCGTATGGCTTTCATCTGTATAACGTCAGGGGCGGACTGGGGCCGTATCATGGCCATGGTTTTTTTTTCCACTGACCGGCCCACTTAAGTCAAAGCACGATCCCGAGCGTAGGGGTCTTAATAGGGGCTGATCCACGTTTTTTCAAAGGGGGGAGGGGCGTAGATGCAAATGGTTGGCCGAGCGAAGCGAGGTGAAAAAATTTTTGACCTTTTTTTGGCTTAAAAACAGAATAAGTATAAATTGTACTAATTTAAAGGTTTTTGACGTGGACCATGTATTTTTTATAGTAAACGTTAATGGGTTAGACATTTTTGATTTCGTATTCTCCCCATTCTCAAAATAAAAGAAAGACAAAGTAAAGGGGGGGGGGGGGGGGGGCGTATGCCCTCTACGTCCCCCCTGGATCCGCCACTGCTTAAGGGGTCCTCCCCCCAAACAATTTGAAAATTACTGCCATAAAGGTGATTTCCGAGCGCCTCCAGCGGAGTAGACCTATAAGTCCAATTTTTTTTTTTTTTTTTTCAAAATATAAATATTTTTTTTTGTCATTTTTCACAAACCGGCCCCGTGCACACCGGCCCGCATGGCTTTAGCCATGTGGCCATGCGGCCCAGTCCGCCCCTGTATAACGTCCAATTTCTTCAGTGTGGATTCTCAGGCCGTACCATAAGCAATACAACCATAGTCAATTATTGAACGAACCAGTGACCTGTACATCATCATTAAAGCTTCTCTGTTTGCTCCCCAAGTAGTACCTGAAACATAACGCATAACATTTAAGATTTTCGATGAACGATAACAGATATACTCAATGTGTTTATTCCAATTGAGCATATCATCAAAATGCACCCCGAGAAACTTTACAGATTTCTCATGCCTGATTTTCACACCATTTAAAAAACTCTTTACAATCCGTTTAAATAGAATTATAATCTATGACGTAAGCCGGAAATATTTTACATTTGTTAATAAGGGAGTTGTTGGTCTACATACGATAAGGTGTAATTTGTCGTGTAACTACATGTACTAAAGTAAGTTTTATTTTTTCGCAGTCCTTATAAGTAATAGTTATAACGATATGAAATCAGTTTTGTGAAATTGAGTAAGAAATTTGATCACAAAAATTGTTTTTTTTTTTTGCCGTAAATAGGGTATCTTTACTTTTCGAAGCAATAATCCCGATCGACGACCATAGCTTTAACAAATTTCTTTTGATTTATTGTTTTGTCTGTCCTAGGCCTAAATATTTTGAAAGTTTCACCTAATATATGAACCCCTAGTGACGTCATTCTATCCTGTTCTGGCAGGATTCTATTACAGATCATACAATCCTTGTCAAATAGACTAATATCACCAGGATATTGTATGAATTCTCTGGGATATTGTATGAATTCTCTGGGATATAAACTAACAATAACTCTATTTCCATTTTAAGATAAGGAGGTCATTACTCTAGAGGGATTTTAGGGTCACGTGACAAACAGCGATTTAAAGGCCGAGGAGCATCTCTGGTATATTTGCCCTGGTTGAAAATTTTCAAAATCCAACACTCACCCTCAACCCCACCACCAACCTTCAAGGATTTCGGTCAATAGATTTTCAGTTGCCTGCTACCTGACATCTGTTTTTGACTGGTTAACACTAGGGGAAAGGTTGAAACAGTGAATTTCATGTTTGTCTTGAACTTCAATGGATTTCAGATCACCTCCTAGGTGAAGAAAATAATTTCAATATGGCACAATGTGTGGCCATGTTGGAAAATAAAGACCAGAAGAGGTATTTGATAATGAATGTATTTTATGAAGTACTAGTGGATAGAGTCGTCAGTACAGATGTAATGGTACATTTACAGCAACTATCAGGTACGTGATATGAATATTGACTATGATAGTACGCTATCAAATTATGGAGGTCAATCCTATTCAGAATTAGATGATATCTACTTATGTCTAATGTATACGACACGATACATCTGTGTAATGTTCAAAGACAAAATAGCTCTTTTACTTATATCATAATACGTTTTTTACACAATACCTAAAATGATACGTGCAACTTTCGACATTGTACATTGAACATTGAAGTGTCTTTGCGTCTTTTACATTACACTAGTTACATATTAGCAATATTAAATCATAAACAATAACTTCTCCCCCAGGAACTGAATTTAATTGATTTAATTTTGCTATCAATGTTTCTGTCCAAATTAGCTGTCGAACCAAAAGTTAACGAATTACGAAGATTAGATAAAGATGGTAAACATAAAGAAGCTATGGTTATATTATTAGATCTAGTAGATAAATCAGACGAAGCTGGTATATGGAGATTATTTATAGATTCTCTAGAAGGGGCAGGTAAGGAGAGCTTGAATTATTTCAAAATGTCACACCAAAAGAAAACATTATTCAATAACCATCTTTTCATTTCTTTAAAGGGATTGTAAAGAGGTTTTCTGTATCGGATACATTTAAAGCATCAATTAACATCACTCCAATTTCCAATCAGACGTCGTATGACCAGTCTAATTAAAACCAGACCCTAATTTCGTTCGTTCGTTTTTTTTAAATCCAGTTTTTTAACCACTACATTAGGGTCTGAGAACGAGACGCTGTAACTGCCGTTCACGTTAACTTTGACCTAACCTTAATGACCTTTGTTTTAACCAATCAGATCTTTGCCCTCTCCTGCGCTGGGATTTTGTTCTCGAACAATAGGTGTATTCTAGGATTCCTAAGTACTGTAGACTAGTTTATTAGGTCATTTTTATCAAGGTTAGGTCAAAGTCAACAAACAAGTGGTTAAAAAGCCCAGCCCTTATAGCTATATATATCAGGTGTTCCAAAAAAAGGTTCCCAAGTTTGACGGTAAGTATCTCAGCTGCTGATGAACCGATCTCTTTCAAAATTCTCTCAGATCTACTTCAACATGTCCTTGGCAGGCCCTAAAAATATGAGAGTCATCGAATAAAAATTGTACAAGAATTGCCCCGAACAAAAATGCATGTAAAAAAAATTCAATATCAACCATTTTCCACCCTGAGATGCTCTCTTAAAAACTAAACAACTATTATATAAAATACCAAGTTTGTTTAAAAATGCACCCTATCACAGTTAGACTAGGTTTTGTAATGACTTTTGACTATATTTTGAAAATATTTTAGAGTACAATCATCTGTACAACTGCTTGGAGTATTTGGAAGATATTCCAAATATAGAAGGCGAGAAACAGTATAAGTTGATTGGTATTTTTAAGAAGTCCATCATCACCCAAGTGGGATTAGAGCACTCTGGCATTCTACCACTGTTATATGCAAATAAGGTCATCACTGGGGACCAATTTCAACAACTAAGAAACTGTCTTCGAAACAACTGTGAACAAGACGCTTGGTTAGATCTCTTCAGTTACATTCATAAGAGAAGCAACAACTGGTATTATGTATTATTAGAAGCTTTTATTACCAGTGGTCATACCGAGCTGGTGAAAACTATTGACCCTGAGTTTCTGTCAGGTATTTACATTTATCATCCTTGCAATGTGCCATGATGCTACGAGAGAAGTTCTGCAAAGGTTTTAAAACTACTGTAGCTTTTATAGCTTAAGCTGTGTGCTCTGCATAAATTAAAATAAAAGGGATTTACATTTCGAAAACAATCTAGGAAGCAAAGACCTACAAAATAACGATATCAATCTTACTTTATATTATTATAGAAAAAGATGGAAGAGAATTTAACTATGAGAAATTGGACTATGAAGAAAGCGTATCAACAGGTTTGTCTTTACAATTACATAATATATTCATTTTGTGTGTTTGAATTATGTATTGAAAAGAAATTTCATTGTGTTTATTGTCATTCATAAAAATTAACAATATATAAATCATATGCATGGCTCTCGATAATGTATTGAAATTAAGGTAAGGAGTTATTAATATACAAATGTTATTCATATCAATATTGTAAGTCTTACTTCAATATAGCTCACTGGTCTCTAGAATAATGATCAAGTTTGTAGGCTTATAGGTACGGTACGAGTTGCACGGCCCGACTCCCGACAGGGTGATGACAATACACGCCTAAAATATTTGTGGGCGTATAAAAATACTAGGTACAAGTTAGTGCCCTTGCTCATGAAAAATTTTAGCTCGTAAATACTTTAAAAGGCAAAATTCTGTACATAATTGGACGAGTTTTCGTAACAACCCAATGTAAATTCACAAAACTCTAAAACAATTTGTCCTTGTACTTGAAAACACTCCAAATTGAGCCTGTAAACACTCTAGAACCTAAGTTTTCAACTGGTATTCTCAAGTGTCCCTGATTACCTACAAGGAAATGACCATTTCCCCTGAATTTAAAATCTAAAATATGCAATTTCAAAGCATTATAAAGTCACATCATTTTTATAAGGGTCATTGTGGGCAGTGGACACTGGATGCATATCCAACCAGGGGATTACTTATACCTCAGTTTGTGTCCCCTGTATATGTCCAAATGTCCCCAAGCTCTAGAAAGCGCGTTTCTTGACGGATTTTGACGTATATATTGTGAAGTATCATTCCAATAAGTTTAAAAAAAATATGTATGACTGAATGTTGAATATCTTTTTTTTAAAAGAGGTTATCGCCGCCTTAGTTACAAATGTAGATGGGTTAATATAATGTATAATGCTTCTAAAACCTTTACTGTGTATTAAAGGTAATGGTGATGCTTGTGAAGATGGTGTTTGTAGTGGTAATGATGTCCAACAACTTCATCTAAACAATTTTTCTACATGTCGTCCATCAAAGTCAAAATTAGACACAGATTGCCTTTCTAACATGATGGGAACTTCATCCTACAAGAAAGTAACCGAAGTCAAAGAACTTAATATCCCAGGTAAGGTAATGCAAACTATATTCTTCTTCTCCAAATGGTAATTAGGATGATGTCTTTATTCCTCCTTGGATACCCTCCGACATGTCGTTTAGAGATTCGCTAACTGAAAAGCGCGTGGCGCCGGCTGCAATAAAAAGTTGGAATTTTCTACCACGTATGGTGAAACGAAAGAAAAGATAAATCTTGAATTTTGTGACTTTTTGTTTCATACATAAAACTTTAGAAAGAAAATATTTAACCACTCCACTGTGGCGAGTTTGAAACTGAAAGAAAGGCGATGTTTTGGGTTTTGCGTTGTTTGTGCATTTTCGACATAATGTTTAAAAAAACGAATTTTCAATATATCTTTTAATAAGTTGGAGAAGAAGAAAAACTGCCTCACAGTCAAGTACAGACAACAGAATTAAGTTGTAGAAAACCGACGTGTGGTGAATGTGGAGCAGGTATAGTTTTGTTTTATTACACATTCGTATGCATAATGAACAACAGAGAAATTCTACCTATCGGAGATATTACTCTGACCTATTGACCAACCATGTTTTAAATAGTTCACGCGTAGACATTTTTCTCTCGGAGACCAGAAGTGAGACGAAACGACTTCATGTAAACAAACTGAAAGTTTCAAGATGGATTCCACACCACTCAAACCAATTTATTGAAACACATATGAAGAGAATGTATTTTATTTGATCCATACTAAGTGAATAAAAAAAAATTAAAGTTTCGTATGACATACATGTAGTACATATACTATTGTATATAAGGAAACAATTTTTCAAAAATCAAAAATACGTGTTCGTTTAAACTACTATAATAAGATTAAAAATTGACTTGGTCGATTGCTGAAATTAGGAATGATTACGGAAAAAGATATGAAAGTCTCATTGACTTAAAGGGCCATTCTGCTTTTTTGAAAAAAGTTTCCATTATCAAAAACATAGCAAATGTTACCTGAGAATATTTCTAAAGTATGCTCATTATACCTATGTAACTTCCTGATCAAACTGAATTTGATTTTAAAGGGTTAATTACAAACAGGGAGTACTTATTGTTAAAATTAAGCAGTTTGACCTAGTTTTTGTGTATTTCTAACTGAAACCTTTACAATACATAGTCAAGACATTTCTCTACAATTCGGCGTTTATTTTACTCAAATCCGTTCAGTAGTTTTCTATCAGCATCCAAAAAAAAAACACCTGTGCAAAAAACGTAAGGTTTTTAAAGGGCCATTCTGCTTTTTTGAAAAAGTTTCCAATATAAAAAAAATTGCAAATGCTACCTGAGAGTATTTTTTAAGTATGCTTATTGTATCTCTATATCTTCTAGATCAAAATGTATTTGGTTTTAAAGGGTTAATTACAAACAGGGAGTACTTATTGTTAATTAAGAAATTTGACCTACTTTTGGTGTTTCCCTTTAAATGGCTCAATATTTCTAGCTGAAACAGATTTTGGTGTAAAGTTTTCACAAATTTGAGCAAAAAAATTTTTGACCTAAAAAAAAATCAGACTGTCCATTTAAATGTTTTAGCATGTTTTTAGCGTTTAAAAATTAATGGCAGTTTTTTGTTGTTTTTTTTTTGTTAAAACTTTCAGATACATTAAAGGCACATGGTTAGAGATTTTTGTTTAAAGTTTTAACACATTTGAGCAAAATAATTTTTTTTACATTTTTGTCGAATTGTCATTTTACAGGAAGGAGTTTCGACGAAAACAACCAGAATGCAGATAAAAAAGAGAAAGAGGAAGAAGAAGAAGAAGAAGAAGAAGAAGAAGAAGAAGAAGAAGAAGAACCAGATTCAGATGAAGAAGAAGTGGGTCTCGCCAGAGCAGTATTTGAAGAGGCTCCTATAGTTAAAAAGATTACCCGTGCGTTTATCAGTTTTTTTAAAGACGACTCGGATTAGCCGTCAGTAAATATATACTGAATATATGTATATTGTAGAAGCTAGCTGAAAGCTATGTTCCTTTAGCAATGGTAAACGAGTAGTGGGAAATAGGTTACTACGCGGACAGTTTTACTATGTTGTGGGTATGGCGGCAAATCATCTTTGATCTTTTATGTGTGTCCATAAAATTAGCATAATAGGTGTAGAAATCCCATAAAACAGACAGTTTATAACCGTAAAATTGGTGTTGTTTTCTCGTTTTAGTAATACAAATATTAATAACGCTAATAAAGGTGTATAAATCTCGTTAAAAACTGTATGTGGTTTGAGTGAATTTCGATTCCAAAATATTTCAGAATGATTGATGTTTATTGATAATAAAAGTGTTTAAATCTCGTAAAACTAAAGATGACCATAGTTAGTTAATCGAAGATTTATAAGATTATTATTTCTTATTCAGTTTTAATTTAGGAAGAGTATTTCCGTATTGAGAGGATTATATATAACCCATATGCAATTAGTGTAATGTTCTCTACTGTAGGGATTGCATGTGTGTGCCTTGTTTGAGAGAAATTATCATTATCTACATTTTCGTTTCCATCTTTCGATAGCACTGAATGTAAGACAGGAGGTAAATGCAAAAGAATTACAACGCAACTTTAAACTTAAGATACACACATAATCCTATTCATATAAAAGTACAATCAATACTAATCAAAATAATCACCGAATCAAAATAATAAGACCTTAATCAGTTTGATATATATCTATTTAGAAGTACACATTAAAATGAATATATATATGTATATACATTATGAGAAGAGCTAGCATATTAATTTCAAATTGGAGTCGTATCCTATTCGATCTTCTAAGTGCTGCTCGGTATTCTTCGGTGTTGAGGTGAAACTTCAGATAAATAGCACTAGATGTTGAAAAAGGACAAAAATATATGAAATTAAAAAATATGTAGAATGGGACAAATTAAATATTAACAATACTAATCAGCTTTCCCTCTACAATGAATTGTCAACTCTTAGACTGATCGTTCTGTGTATCTATATCGTAACATTAGACTTTCGAGTTCTGCACATTTGTGTAGTAAATCTTCTAGAGATAATTATTAAGATGATGACAACTAATGTCAGTTCCAATAACCCAATACATTTCCACACTAACTTTACCGTTTATATTTTTCGTGTCAGATACCACAGTTGTAGGAGCAGCTGTAGTGGACGATATAGATGTATATGATGATAATGATGTTAAAGAGGACCAGTCTTCATTTTTATTGGTTGATTTTGGTCTTGAATATATTTAAGTATCCTTCAGAAGCACTAGAAATGCTTGAAAATTGCGTATTTCCTTCAAATATACCTTAAATTAGACATTTCTCCTTCTATTTCTATAGATGACTTTTCTATATATTGCATAGTATCGATAATGTGTAGTAGGGCATTATAACTTTCAAATGCTAATAATTATGGATGCACATGGATTTGAAGGCTCAAATTTCAATGATGAGTTGTGATAATCAGTACTAAATTGCTGAGCTAAAAAATCCCCGTTTCTGAGACTTATCCAAATCGACCCGCGAAAATGAAGCCTGCGCCTCTTTAAAGTTGTTGACGGTGAAATGAAAGATGTTGACGTTGATAATATGGAAATCTAAAAAAGATATAATGAATCAATCTTCACAAAATAAAACAATAATTCACAGTTAGGATATAAAAGATATTGCACATTTTTTGACCAAAATTAAAGCATGAGTCCCCTGAAGATGAACTATCAAAAAGAAACTTTCAAATCGTGTATTCCAAATGGTACAAATATCCAGAGGAGGTAGAAAAGCAAGAAATTTAAAATTTAAGCTCGCAATCTTCAAATCAATCTTCAAATAAACGATTCATATTTTCAGTTTCAATACAAATATAGTATAAGTTAACGGCAATCGTAAAACACCTAAATTTCGCAACACATGATATTTTCTATGGAACACATTGTTATTCTTTATCTAATATATTGCTTATCTGTTCATAAATTCTACCACTTATTATAACACTTATTTCTTGATCACATTTAACATCTCTACAATTAATGGATGTGTGTATAATATTAATTTATTTAATCACAGTAATAATAATTAATAACTCAAACATTTCGATGTACATTCCTATATATTACATTCTTGTAAACACTATATCCCAACTACCTATAAATGTTATAACAATAGTATAGCTTTATCTAACATCTTCAACTCCAAACAGTGCAACCAACTTAACAAATTATATCACTTTATTAATATTATTGTAAGATATTTTCGATCCCCACCATCAATCTAATTATTAAAGTATATTTTAATAGTATAGCTTTATCTAACATCTTCAACTCCAAACAGTGCAACCAACTTAACAAATTATATCACTTTATTAATATTATTGTACAACATTTTCGATTCCCACCATCAATCTAATTATTAAAACATATTTTAATTTGTCCATGCTATTTTTACTATTTTTATTTCTATAATTCTTACGGTGGCCCATATACGACAAATTTATTTTTTTCTATTTTGAATTATAAACTTCTGTTTTTATTTAAAAACTTGAATTTCTATTTAAAAACTTGATTTTTCACCTTGGTGGAAAATAATATTCACCTAGGTGATAATTCAATGAATTTCTATTTTAAAACTTGATTTTTCACCCTGGTGGAAAATAATATTCACCTAGGTGATAATTCAATGAATTTTGATTTAAAAACTTGATTTTTCACCCTGGTGGAAATTAATATTCACCTAGGTGATAATTCAATGAATTTTTATTTAAAAACTTGATTTTTCACCCTGGTGGAAAATAATATTCACCTAGGTGATAATTCAATGAATTTTTATTTAAAAACTTGATTGTTCACCCTGGTGGAAAATAATATTCACCTAGGTGATAATTCAATGAATTTCTATTTTAAAACTTGATTTTTCACCCTGGTGGAAAATAATATTCACCTAGGTGATAATTCAATGAATTTTGATTTAAAAACTTGATTTTTCACCCTGGTGGAAATTAATATTCACCTAGGTGATAATTCAATGAATTTTTATTTAAAAACTTGATTTTTCACCCTGGTGGAAAATAATATTCACCTAGGTGATAATTCAATGAATTTTTATTTAAAAACTTGATTTTTCACCCTGGTGGAAATTAAT
This sequence comes from Lottia scabra, assembly GCA_029955415.1. NCBI lineage: Eukaryota > Metazoa > Mollusca > Gastropoda > Lottiidae > Lottia > Lottia scabra. The sequence goes on from JARJEI010000001.1 coordinate 41,405,869, forward strand.
ATTCACCTAGGTGATAATTCAATGAGTTTTTATTTAAAAACTTGATTTTTCACCCTGGTGGAAAATAATATTCACCTAGGTTATAATTCAGTGAATTTTGATTTAAAAACTTGATTTTTCACCCTGGTGGAAAATAATATTCACCTAGGTGATAATTCAGTGAATTTTTATTTAAAAACTTGATTTTTCACCCTGGTGTAAATTAATATTCAAAACATCTTTCATGTCGATGGACAGCATAAAGAGTAGAAGAAGATGTACCAGCTCCACAACTACAGGAATTATGACTGGAAACAGTTCGATATGTTTTCCCTTTTATAGCATTCAGACTATAAAGGATTTTAGTAGCTGTATCTCTCAGTTACCCATTAAAATCAGATTGCTTGTTAACATGGTTATTGGTTCATTCAACTATTGTCGAGGAATATATCTGCTGGTGATACAGCTACTTAGCACTTGGTATATTTTGAAAAAAATAGCGATGGCCATCGTAATACGCCCACTTTTATAATGGCAGCCAATTCGTCCGGGGTGTTGACAAGAGTTGTCAGTAAATGAAAGATTATGAGAATGACATTTTCTCTAAAATCAAGGGCAATAACCCTTATTATGTTAAATATTTTTTTGATCTGTCTGAATTTCAAAAGGGTTTATCCATGGATGATTACAAACATTCACACCAAGTTTAATCGAAATCCATCAGAAAAACCAACTCCCTATTGAGTCCACAACATATTTTCAAAAGCAAGGGCAATAACCCGTGAAATATTTTTCGATTAGTCTGATTTTCAATAGGGTTCATTATTGGGTGTTTATGAACAGTCGCAGCAAGTTTCATCAAAATCCATCCTTAAACCAGCTCTCTATCGTGTCCACAACTTTGTTAAAGGCTGAACAACTGCGTTTTAAAAAACAAGGGCAATAACTCATAAAACATTTTTTCGATGATTCGGATATTCAATAGGGTTTACCCTAATGTCAATACAAACACTCATACCAAGTTTCATCAAAATCCATCAAGAAACCAGCTCTCTATGGTGTCCACAACATATTTTTAAAAGCAAGGGCAATAACCCATGAAATATTTTTCGATTCGTCTGATTTTCAATAGGGTTCATCCTTGGGTGATAACAAACACTCACAGCAAGTTTCATCAAAATCCATCAAGAAACCAGCTGTCTATTCTGTCCACAACAATTGTGGACATACAGACGGACAGACAGACGGACAGACAGGGGCGACTACAATATACGCCCACATTAATGTGTGGGCGTATAAAAAATCCTTTATAGTCTGAATGCTATAAAAGGGAAAACATATCGAACTGTTTCCAGTCATAATTCCTGTGTGGAGCTGATACATCTTCTACTCTTTATGCTGTCCATCGACATGAAAGATGTTTTGAATATTAATTTCCACCAGGGTGAAAAATCAAGTTTTTAAATAAAAATTCACTGAATTATCACCTAGGTGAATATTAATTTCCACCAGGGTGAAAAATCAAGTTTTTAAATAAAAATTCATTGAATTATCACCTAGGTGAATATTATTTTCCACCAGGGTGAAAAATCAAGTTTTTAAATAAAAATTCATTGAATTATCACCTAGGTGAATATTGATTTCCACCAAGGTGAAAAATCAAGTTTTTAAATAAAAATTCATTGAATTATCACCTAGGTGAATATTAATTTCCACCAGGGTGAAAAATCTAGTTTTTAAATAAAAATTCATTGAATTATCACCTAGGTGAATATTGATTTCCACCAAGGTGAAAAATCAAGTTTTTAAATAAAAATTCATTGAATTATCACCTAGGTGAATATTATTTTCCACCAGAGTGAAAAATCAAGTTTTTAAATAGAAATTCATTGAATTATCACCTAGGTGAATATTATTTTCCACCAGGGTGAAAAATCAAGTTTTTAAATAGAAATTCATTGAATTATCACCTAGGTGAATATTATTTTCCACCAAGGTGAAAAATCAAGTTTTTAAATAGAAATTCAAGTTTTTAAATAAAAACAGATGTTTATAATTCAAAATAGAAAAAAATAAATTTGTCGTATATGGGCCACCGTAAATTCTAATAAGTATTCTTTAAATTTCAAATCAAAAATAGTTATATTTGTACATTGTCCAACATTTTCGATAATAATTTTCCGTTTGGTTTTGTCGTTTCAATTAATTAATTAATCATTAATTTTTAGTTTCAGTGCTAGTGCTTAGGAATTACCTTACAGATAATATATATTTTGATGATAATCTTATATATTTTTAAGAGAGTGATAGTCACACTCTGAATTAACTTTTTAACATAATAACCATAATATTTTTTGTGAACACGTGCTTCAACCCTGCCCCAGTGCCTTCTGTGGAATAGTAACTTGTTGCTTTCAACCACTCTAACCGCTATTATTATATATCTATAATTCAAATCTATATTATCTATACTTTAAATCTATATCAATATTTCAAATCTATTTCTATATTCAAATCTATATCTATAAGCCTACTTCAAATCTATATTTTATTTCAAATCTATATTTGTATTTCAAATTTATATTTATATTTCAAATCTATATTTATATTTCGAATCTACATTCTTTATATTTCAAATCTATATCTTTATTTCAAATCTATATCTATATTTCAAATCTATATTTGTATTTCAAATCTATATCTATATTTCAAATCTATATTTGTCTTTCAAATCTATATTATTTAAATTTCAAAACTATATTATTTACTTTTCAAAATTATATTATTTATATCTGTATATTTAATTTAATTGTTTATTTTCTTTAACAATATGTATGTCATATCGTTGATATTTTTGTATTTCCTGTAGCAGCATGTCTTTTGCTGTAAAAGAATTAAGTTATGACACCTGATAATGACAATGTAAATTGTTGAAACGGTGTGTAATTGTTTATAGCATATTAAACCAAGGAGTAGTATACCATAATACAGTGAAAACCCTGAAGACCACACACCCTGAAGTAGCATACCATGATATTGTGTTCTGTTATTTATGTGAACTCTACACCTAAAAAGGATTATTATCTCTAATATCATATCATCATATTGTTGTCGTCAATAAATTACACTGGACTGATACAATATAATTCAACAAACATTGTGTTATGTTGTATGAAAATATTTAGTCTGTATATTTAGTTCCAGTTTTAGAACTTATCAATAAATTACACTGGACTGATACAATATAATTCAACAAACATTGTGATTTGTTGTATGAAAAATATTTAGTCTGTAAGTTTAGTTCCAGTTTTAGAACTTATCAATAAATTACACTGGACTGATACAATATAATTCAACAAACATTGTGTTATGTTGTATGAAAATATTTAGTCTGTAAATTTAGTTCCAGTTTTAGAACTTATCAATAAATTACACTGGACTGATACAATATAATTCAACAAACATTGTGTTATGTTGTATGAAAATATTTAGTCTGTAAATTTAGTTCCAGTTTTAGAACTTATCAATAAATTACACTGGACTGATACAATATAATTCAACAAACATTGTGATTTGTTGTATGAAAAATATTTAGTCTGTAAGTTTAGTTCCAGTTTTAGAACTTATCAATAAATTACACTGGACTGATACAATATAATTCAACAAACATTGTGTTATGTTGTATGAAAATATTTAGTCTGTAAATTTAGTTCCAGTTTTAGAACTTATCAATAAATTACACTGGACTGATACAATATAATTCAACAAACATTGTGATTTGTTGTATGAAAATATTTAGTCTGTAAATTTAGTTCCAGTTTTTTGAACTTATCAATAAATTACACTGGACTGATACAATATAATTCAACAAACATTGTGTTATGTTGTATGAAAAATATTTAGTCTGTAAATTTAGTTCCAGTTTTAGAACTTATCAATAAATTACACTGGACTGATACAATATACTTCAACAAACATTGTGTTATGTTGTATGAAAAATATTTAGTCTGTAAATTTAGTTTTAGTTTTAGAACGTATCAATAAATTACACTGGACTGATACAATATAATTCAACAAACATTGTGATTTGTTGTATGAAAAATATTGAGAATGTAAATTTAGTTCCAGTTTTAGACTTATCAATACCTATAAACACATTGGCATTAGGCAATACATTGGTGGTAGCTAATGAATTTTTCATGGAGAATCGAAATATTATTTAATCATTAATTCATATTTATCTTAGAGTTTGATTAAGAAGACAAACATGAATATATTTGTAGACATTAACCTAAAATCTTAATACTGTTGACCCCCAAAACTCCTAATTGAATATAAGCGGTAACAAAAAATCTTTAAATGTTGTGGATATAAATATTATTATTATTATTACTGAATGTAAGCTCTAATATTCAGTAATTTTGTAATTTTTGATACAGGCCTCATGTATTCGACTCCTGATTCAAGGATTTAGTTTAAAAGTTTTATTTGCATCATATAAAATATCGATGTTGATACAAAAAAAATTACCTATTCTCCACAATTTTAGCATTCAGTTGTTAATTCTAAACCACATTAAATGTGTTAGAAAAGCAGATAAAATATTTATTCAAGAAATGGTGCGAAAATAGGAAAGTACACCCGGAAATTTAATTGTCAACATTGAGACCAATTGTTTTCCAGACTTCAAAAGTTAAAACTACACGAAAAGAAGCCTTGCTGGAAGACTATTTTTAACTATCCAGGTGGATATTATTCATCCCCTCAAGACTCTGTTCGATCGTCTCAAAGATATTGCAGATATCGATGTTTCTACGGACAACCAGTGTTACGAACGGTTTGTTATGTTTGATTTTGAAGCATTGTTATTGGAAGTATTAGCAAAAAAGCGAAACGATTGAATTCTTCTTTTCTCTCGGGGCGCACTATATCTGATATACTGTTTCCAGCTATTGCTAAATACAGACTATCCGTATCCATTTGAAGACATTCAAAATCGGATCGATCAGTGAACACGTCTAAGAAATCATAATAAAACTGAACGGCTAAAGAAAAGGGTTTAGTAAAAGGGAGGTAACAGGTACGAAAGAACAGTGCAGAGAGGTGAGGACGTAGAGGACCCCCCCCCTTTTAACCTCATCCTCCCCCTTCGGGGGGGGGGGGGGGGCGTCCTCTACGTCCTTACCTCTCTGCACTGTTCTTTCGTACCTGTTACCTCCCTTTTACTAAACCCTTTTCTTTAGCCGTTCAAAAGAGAAGTTTTCTTGCGATACCGCTAACGGAAATGACATCCTTAAATATATCTATGCAGTACGCTAAATTACGAATGTTACAGTTTTATTATGATAACAGAACACAATATCATGGTATGCTGGTATGGTGTGGTCTTCAGGGTTTTCACTGTATTATGGTATACTACTCCTTGGTTTAATATGCTATAAACAATTACACACCGTTTCAACAATTTACATTGTCATTATCAGGTGTCATAACTTAATTCTTTTACAGCAAAAGACATGCTGCTACAGGAAATACAAAAATATCAACGATATGACATACATATTGTTAAAGAAAATAAACAATTAAATTAAATATACAGATATAAATAATATAATTTTGAAAAGTAAATAATATAGTTTTGAAATTTAAATAATATGAAAGACAAATATAGATTTGAAATATAGATATAGATTTGAAATACAAATATAGATTTGAAATATAGATATAGATTTGAAATAAAGATATAGATTTGAAATATAAAGAATGTAGATTCGAAATATAAATATAGATTTGAAATATAAATATAAATTTGAAATACAAATATAGATTTGAAATAAAATATAGATTTGAAGTAGGCTTATAGATATAGATTTGAATATAGAAATAGATTTGAAATATTGATATAGATTTAAAGTATAGATAATATAGATTTGAATTATAGATATATAATAATAGCGGTTAGAGTGGTTGAAAGCAACAAGTTACTATTCCACAGAAGGCACTGGGGCAGGGTTGAAGCAGTGTTCACAAAAAATATTATGGTTATTATGTTAAAAAGTTAATTCAGATTTCGGTGGAGGGAGGGTTTGAATCTCCCAAATGTACAGGCCTAGGATGGAACAAAAATGTTGGACAATGTACAAATATAACTATTTTTGATTTGAAATTTAAAGAATACTTATTAGAATTATACAAATAAAAATAGTAAAAATAGCATGGACAAATTAAAATATGTTTTAATAATTAGATTGATGGTGGGGATCGAAAATGTCGTACAATAATATTAATAAAGTGATGTAATTTGTTAAGTTGGTTGCACTGTTTGGAGTTGAAGATGTTAGATAAAGCTATACTATTGTTATAACATTTATAGGTAGTTGGGATATAATGTTTACAAGAATGTAATATATAGGAATGTACATCGAAATGATAGAGTTATTAATTATTATTACTGTGATTAAATAAATCAATGTTATACACTCATCCATTAATTGTAGAGATGTTAAATGTGATCAAGAAATAAGTGTTATAATAAGCGGTAGAATTGATGAACAAGTAAGCAATATATTAGTTAAAGAATAACAATGTGTTCCATAGAAAATATCATGTGTTGCGAAATTTAGGTGTTTTACGATTGCCGTTAACTTATACTACGTTTGTATTGAAACTGAAAATATGAATCGTTTATTTGAAGATTGATTTGAAGATTGCGAGCTTAAATTTTAAATTTCTTGCTTTTCTACCTCCTCTGGATATTTGTACCATTTGGAATACACGATTTGAAAGTTTCTTTTTGATAGTTCATCTTCAGGGGACTCATGCTTTAATTTTGGTCAAAAAATGTGCAATATCTTTTATATCCTAACTGTGAATTATTGTTTTATTTTGTGAAGATTGATTCATTATATCTTTTTTAGATTTCCATATTATCAACGTCAACATCTTTCATTTCACCGTCAACAACTTTAACATCATTATCATCATATACATCTATATCGTCCACTACAGCTGCTCCTACAACTGTGGTATCTGACACGAAAAATATAAACGGTAAAGTTAGTGTGGAAATGTATTGGGTTATTGGAACTGACATTAGTTGTCATCATCTTAATAATTATCTCTAGAAGATTTACTACACAAATGTTCAGAACTCGAAACTCTAATGTTACGATATAGATACACAGAACGATCAGTCTAAGAGTTGACAATTCATTGTAGAGGGAAAGATGATTAGTATTGTTAATATTTAATTTGTCCCATTCTACATATTTTTTAATTTCATATATTTTTGTCCTTTTTCAACATCTAGTGCTATTTATCTGAAGTTTCACCTCAACACCGAAGAATACCGAGCAGCACTTAGAAGATCGAATAGGATACGACTCCAATTTGAAATTAATATGCTAGCTCTTCTCATAATGTATATACATATATATATTCATTTTAATGTGTACTTCTAAATAAATATTATATCAAACTGATTAAGGTCTTATTATTTTGATTAGTATTGATTGTACTTTTATATGAATAGGATTATGTGTGTATCAGTGCTATCGAAAGATGGAAACGAAAATGTAGATAATGATAATTTCTCTCAAACAAGGCACACACATGCAATCCCTACAGTAGAGAACATTACACTAATTGCATATGGGTTATATATAATCCTCTCAATACGGAAATACTCTTCCTAAATTAAAACTGAATAAGAAATAATAATCTTATAAATCTTCGATTAACTAACTATGGTCATCTTTAGTTTTACGAGATTTAAACACTTTTAAATAAATAAACATCAATCATTCTGAAATATTTTGGAATCGAAATTCACTCAAACCACATACAGTTTTTAACGAGATTTATACACCTTTATTAGCGTTATTAATATTTGTATTACTAAAACGAGAAAACAACACCAATTTTACGGTTATAAACTGTCTGTTTTATGGGATTTCTACACCTATTATGCTAATTTTATGGACACACATAAAAGATCAAAGATGATTTGCCGCCATACCCACAACATAGTAAAACTGTCCGCGTAGTAACCTATTTCCCACTACTTAAACGTACTAAAGATCTTACCGTTTCCAGCATGAGAGAATTATAATGTTCATACGACGAGAGTTCTTGTCCAATCAAATAACTTCTAACGTATTTTTGTGGGAAAATGTCACCCTTCTATTTCCCCAATTGAGCATTACAAATTTTGAAACATATTTTACATAGAAGCGAACTTTAAAATAAACTGATATTGGAAGTGAATATCGGAGACACATGGTAGTGTCTTTCTGTCAAGTTTCGAATCGAATGATACTTTGAGTTACATGTATATATATTTTTTACTTGTGAATCTCTTCAGAAGTATTATATCCTTGAATATTATTCAGTAGAAAATATTCTATTAAAATTGAATAAGTTTCCATGTTAAAATTGATTGTCTCTACAGTGCTTCTATAGGAGATGATCTTCTATAACACATATAACTAGTATGTATATACTGTTGCTATAGGAACATGGTTGGACACCAACTAAGATAATGTATACATGGATTAATTAACAATTTGTTCTTTCGAAAAATGATTAAAAATGTTTCATTTTACCAAAAATTGTTGATACCCTTGTTACTTGTATATTATATTTTGATTATTGTGCTAATTAGGCCTATTCAGAAAGCAGTTTAAATTAGATTTGATTCTAGATGGATTGATATTTATCAGTTGAATTGTCTTTGTTAGATTTTATAATGTTGATTTATTTAATGAAGAGTGGCAAAAGACTAAACCATGACGATTGTGTTACATTGTGATTTAAATTGTATAAATAAATGTTTTATATCTTTTTGATGCAAGCAAATCAATTTTAATTTTCTTGGGATACAAGTTCTGTCAACGAGAATGCTGTAGGCACAAAAATTTACCCTAATTTACAAAATTTGCATGAGGAATATTACCACCAAAACGTTGTTAAGAGATGAGCTCTGTCAACTAGAACAACGAGAATTGTAATCTAACAAGGTTTATAAGGCGAGTGACTTCTGGTGACGAAATAAGCTATTTATAGCACGTGTCACCCTTCCGCCAATCAGAACAACGCTTATTACAAAATTTTCCCACAATGCATTTAAATGCATTGACTCAAGATCTTGAAGGTAGTTTTTGATTGGCTGAAATTTTCATCACCAGAAGATGCTCGCCATATAAACCTTATTAGATTACAATTCTCGGCTCTTCGCGACGTACTTGGACTCTACAAACCACACTGGTTCGCCCCTCCCCCCCCCCCCCCCCCCTAAAAAAAGATGTTGGACAAATCCACGCCCTTGACTGGTATAAGATAATGGAACTCATCTACCAATTTATTACCAAATCTGCCTTGAACAGATAGGCTAAGTTTCTATTTTTTAAGTTTTTTTATACTATTTATTCATAACCAAACTAATAGGTTTCATTGCAGAAACAAAGAAACTTTTCCCCCATGTTGCGTTGAAAGCTTTCGCTGGACTCTGTGAGTAAGTATATGCAAGTGTACTGACATACGATAAGTTGAGATACCATTAAATATGCCATTTAATTAGTCGAAGTTACAGTTTTCTTCCTTTCATTGGCTTTTTCCTTACTTTCATTGATCTTTTCTTACATTAAATTAATGGTCTCTCTCCCAGACTCTCCTACTTCATTTGTCATTCCCCTACTTACATTGAACCTTTCCTTTCTTTCATTTGTCCATACCTTATTTTTATTGGATTTTTTCATACTTTCATTGAACCTTTTCTCTACATTTATTGCTCTTTCATTGGTCTTTCCCTTACTTTCATTTTACTTTTTCCTACTTTCATTGGTCTTTCCCTTACTTGGTATTTTTCTTACTTGCATCGATCTTTCCCTTTCTTAATTGGACTACTTTCATACTTTTCTGTATACTTTCATTGATCTTTCCCCAACTTTCATTAGTCTTTCCACTACTTTCATAGGTCTTTATCCTACTTTTTTTTAACTGCCTGACTTCTGAATATAATGGTTTTTAACCGTACTCATTTAGGTATTGAATGCCTGTGATCACTATAATGTACAACACGAACTCGATAACAACAAAGGAGTTTCCTCCCTTTTATCATGGCTGGGAATATACTAATCGAGTAAGTATATGTCAATTACTGTTTTATAACAACTTTTTTTGTTTCAGATTTGTAATGTTTAATGAACATCCAATGACAATTTCATAATTGACATCGCAGAGTATTGAAAAACTCTCTACTAGATTGTTTACATTGCGAAGCGTACTTAGTTTAATGGGATGAGTTCACTTTATACAACATACTGTATTCAACCATACAGAATTTGAACCTCGCTAACATAAATCGACCATATAGTTTGTAGATTGCTAGAAAAGGACAAAGCACTTTGAGAGTTCAATCATATTACTAAAAATTAGTAAGCCCACTGCACACGAGAGCTATATCACGAGCCGTGAGTAACTAAAATCTTGCCGTTTGCGCGCAGTTTTTTGTTGCGTTTTTCTTTTCACGAGGTCGTAAACCAAGTATCTTTCCTGTGTTTTGTTGAGTTTTATTATTACCAATTTATATATCTTTTGAGTTAATGCTAGAAGAGTAACTTATCTAAAATTGTCCTTTGTTATCATACTTCGAAAACCACTTTTCTTTGAGATAGGTTGTATAGGCGAAAGCCTTTTCCCCAATTATTTTCATATTTGGCATTGGAAACAAACTCTAGTCTACTCTACATCTGTAAGTTGGTCTTTGTATGTTAAATACATGTACTGTGAATAAAATATTGTTTAAAAAAAAACAAACACTTTTCAATACTCGATAAACTTGTAGTTATGAAATTGCGTAGCCAGTCAAGAAATCAAGGTGGAGTACATACATCTGCCCGACCCTGTTTTGTTTATCCAAAATGTATTGGCTATGTAGCCTACCCCAAACGAAAAATGTTGACATATCTTAAATACATTTCGAGATGAAAATTTGAACCTAAAACTATGTGAACCTCTAATTCAATTCTCAAAAATCGAATTATGGAAAAATTCAATTTTTTTTTACTTTGTTCAGCTGCTGCTGAGCTGCTGATTGAAATATCTTTTATATTACAGGTCCCAGCCAATAATTGATTTCTGTGACAGTCGCCTGGGAACCACTGTCACCTCCGATAAAATATCATCAGATGGATACGAGGTGGATAACTTGGTTTCTGTGGAATTCTGGAAAAAACAAAATGGTTTCATGTCAGAACGGTTCATCAAACCTCCGATTAATCTGACTTTTCATTTTCCATGTCCGATTTCAATATGGCGGATCATTGTTGACCCGGTTGTTGGTTCCCAGAAATCATCCTCTATTGGAATTATATCTACCTCAAGCGGCAATCTAGCTTCCGGTGCAGACACTAGTACTACGAATGGTCAAAGTTCTCGAAAAGTGAAACCGGAAATAAACGTGGTTGACGTTGAAAAGAGCCAACAATCTGAAAATCGTGCTTCTCACCAGCCAACATCGTCTCAAGGGTCACAGCGAATCTCTGGATCTCGGCTTTACCGAAATGCCGAAATATATATCAGTAAAGTAGAAATGTCACAACCTGCTAAAATTTGTTTTCACGGTTCTAAAGTTGTGCCATCAACATCCGTTTCAGGACATCAGGACGTGAACAGTTTTAAGTATTGTGGTCAATTACGTCATATCCGTCAAGTTTATAACGCCAGTCATATAACTGTAAGAATTTTTCAAACGCTCAGTGGTTCAGTAGGGGCGGTGAAGTCGGTGGAGATTTGGGGCCGGCCTACAAAATGGTGTAATAAAGAACTTGTCAAGAAGGTTTATGAAAGATATAAGAATGGTGTTTTAAAGAACTCGCATAATATATCTCTAGTGAGAAGCATACCTCAAAATAGTGTACAGCATACTGAAGTCAAGGGCAATAACTCTGTAGACCTGTGTACTGAAAGACGTAAAATTCTAACTGTTGAAATACCAGAGGAATTCTTGGATCCATTGTCATGCGACATAATGACCATTCCTATGTTACTCCCATGTGGTCGCAACGTAGACAAATCTTCTCTGGACAAATTTATAGACATTGAGGCTTCTTGGGGAAGACAACCAAGCGATCCATTCACCGGTGTTGCGTTTACGGCTAATTCTTTTCCAGTGCCAAATGACGCATTGAAAGGTCGTATTGACCATTTTCTGATCTCAAACGAAACGTCTAGTGGCATACAAACTTTACCCAGAACTGTGTCCACTATTTATCAAAAACAAGCTCAGGTCAAACGAAAACAAGAATCTGAGATTCAAATCCATTTGCACAAAAAGCTAAAATCTGACTTGGGCATAAATGAAGACCGTAGTCGAATTACACAAACTACCGATAGCCAACCATCGATCGTAAATACCAACACTCCGACATCTAATCAAACAGATGGTAAAAAAGTGTCGAATGTGCACGAAAATGATCTTCACAATAGCCTAAATACTGCTCTTTCAAACGTGTTAGGTAATTTCCCGTCCTTTAGAAAAAGAGCAAACTCAAACGAGTCCACTCAAGAGAGGAACTGCCTATGCAGTGTTTGTAAGATAGATCTCGAATCATTAAATTTAAAATATGAATTACGTTGCAAGCACCTGCTGTGTAGAAATTGTTTGCTGGAGTTAAAATCCGAGGTTCAATGTTCAGTTTGTGAAACAGTGACTTTAAAACAAGACATTGTTAGAATACATGGTTGATTGTTGGCTGTAAATTTAACAAAATCATAATCATGTTATGAAAGGATTCAAGTGACAATGACGCTAACCTTATCTGTGTAGAACGGTGTGAGATTTGACCAAAGAACTATGAATGAAGTCGTTCGGGATTCCATAAGGTGGTGCAATTGTTTCAAATGACAATGATATCTAATCTATCATCCTGCATTTATAGTTGTAAACTAATGAAATATTTATTAAATTCGTTGCACTGATCGTCTTAATTAGCGCTCCCTTTACCCCAAAGGAAAGTTCGTGATGCCCATGGCTTCGATATTCTCTGATTGATCAATCACGTATTTGATGAATGAGATGAACTTTGAAATACCCCTAGACTTTCCTTCAGGTCATCCTTAACGAGTGGTCGTAGTCACGTCTCAGTTCTGACCAGATTTCCTGATTGATCGAACCTATCGAACGCAGAAAGAGCGATTTAGTCATTTTCAATTTCGTATACAAGATAATTCAATAGCGACATATGCACACAGTCGTATGGATTCTTCTGTCATCTTTTTTAACTACTGGGTTTTGAAAATAAACTGTCTATTACTATGATTATTTTGAGGGTCAAGATCAAGGACAAAAATAAACCTTTTATTTCGAACACCACTGATAATGGTACCATTGGCCGTTCAAGCCTTTCAACCAGCACCTATTCGCCCTCATTGTTCAAACGTAAATTGAACATCCGTCGACACCTTTAGACGCGACAAAAACTGCAGCATCTTTCTTACGAACTTTTTATTCATATTGATTATACTATTTATGTAAGGCGAAGGGGTAATATTTGTTTGTGAAGAGGAAATGGTTTAAAGGAAGTTAGCTTTGTTTGTGGTGGGGTTGGGGGTTAGAGTTTGTTTGTTTCAATGGATAAGGAGATTCGGGGAGAAGGGATTTTAGTTGTGTTTGTGAAAGATGAAGGGAGTTAAGTTTTGTATGAGAAAGAGGAAGGGAGTTTAGTTTTGTTAGTGAAAGGAGAAGGGAGTTAAGTTTTGTTAGTGAAAGAGGAAGAGAGGTAAGTTTTGTTAGTGAAAGAGGAAGGGAGTTAAGTTTTGTTTGTGAAAGGGGGAGGGAGTAAAGTTTTGTTTGTAAAAGAGGAAGAGAGTTAAGTTTTGTTTGTGAAAGGGGAAGAGAGTTAAGTTTTGTTTGTGAAAAGGAAGGGAGTTAAGTTTTGTTTGTGAAAGAGGAAGGGAGTTAAGTTTTGTTAATGAAAGGGGAAGGAAGTTAAGTTTTGTTTATGAAAGGGGAAGATAGTTAAGTTTTATTTGTGAAAGGGGAAGAGAGTTAAGTTTTGTTTGTGAAAGGGGAAGGGAGTTTAGTTTTGTTAGTGAAAGGGGAAGGGAGTTTAGTTTTGTTAGTGAAAGGGGAAGGGAGTTAAGTTTTGATTGTGAAAGGGGAAGGAAGTTAAGTTTTGTTAGTGAAAGAGGAAGGGAGTTAAGTTTTGTTTGTGAAAAGGGAAAAGAGTTAAGTTTTGTTTGTGAAAGGAGAATGGAGTTAAGTTTTGTTTGTGAAAGGAGAATGGAGTTAAGTTTTGTGAGTGAAAGAGGAAGGAAGTTAAGTTTTGTTTATGAAAGGGGAAGATAGTTAAGTTTTATTTGTGAAAGGGGAAGAGAGTTAAGTTTTGTTTGTGAAAAGGAAGGGAGTTAAGTTTTGTTTGTGAAAGAGGAAGGGAGTTAAGTTTTGTGAGTGAAAGAGGAAGGAAGTTAAGTTTTGTTTATGAAAGGGGAAGAGAGTTAAGTTTTGTTTGTGAAAGGGGAAGGGAGTTAAGTTTTGTGAGTGAAAGAGGAAGGAAGTTAAGTTTTGTTTGTAAAAGAGGAAGAGAGTTAAGTTTTGTTTGTGAAAGGGGAAGGGAGTTAAGTTTTGTTTGTGAAAGGGGAAGGTGTTAAGTTGTGTTTGTGAAAGGGGAAGAGAGTTAAGTTTTGTTAATGAAAGGGAAAGGGAGTTAAGTTGTGTTTGTGAAGGGGAGGGAGTTAAGTTTTGTTTGTGAAAGGGGGAGGGAGTTAAGTTTTGTTTGTAAAAGAGGAAGAGAGTTAAGTTTTGATTGTGAAAAGGAAGGGAGTTGAGTTAAGTTTTGTTTGTGAAAGAGGAAGGGAGTTAAGTTTTGTGAGTGAAAGAGGAAGGAAGTTAAGTTTTGTTTATGAAAGGGGAAGATAGTTAAGTTTTGTTTGTGAAAGGGGAAGGGAGTTTAGTTTTGTTAGTGAAAGGGGAAGGGAGTTAAGTTTTGTTTGTGAAAGGAGAAGAGAGTTAAGTTTTGTTAGTGAAAGGAGAAGAGACTTAAGTTTTGTTTATGAAAGAGGAAGTGAGTTAAGTTTTTTTTGTGAAAAAAAAATAAATTTCATACAACAAATCAAAGGGGGAAGTTTGTGGCTCTATATATTTGACCTTTACTGAAATTTTACTCTCAGAATCTTGAGTTTTTTAGCTACAGCGTTCACAACTCTCCCTAGAAATTACGGTCTTCAAATCCCCGTGTATTCATAAATACACTCCTTAGAGCGTTTGAACCTTTTTCCTGTAATTAATTTTACCTAGATGTTAATTTTTGTAAATTTTAATTACTAGGAAATCATTGTTTATGCCCCAAGAAATTCATGATTCAAATATGAGAAATTAAAATCTGAATTAATTAAAGAATCGTTCTCCCAGGTGACGAATGTCAAACGAAATTTTGATTGATTAGGATGAAATAGAAGTACAGATATGTTGATTTTTTTTTTTTAAATGTTTAAACATATCAATTACATTGATTTAGATTTATGAAATTAAAACCTCTCCTGTCACTATTATCACATTTAGACATAACTTTTAAAAAAATGTTTAAAAGTACTGCGGCTATCATTTTAAAAGGAAAAGGTACTTTAAGGAATACTTTGTTTTAAAAATTAACATGAAAAAATGATGTGTTTTTATTCGTTAGTGAATTTATAAACTGACATAAATATTTACAACTCAATCAACATAATATATTTTATTCCGAAAAATTAAAAAAAAAGTAATAAATTAGCAAATATTATGTTTTCGGGGAAAAAATCCCAAAAATCGGGAAAAATATCATTGAAATTCGGGAATTAAGTCGGTTAGCCCCCTGGATTCTATACAAACCATCCTAGTTCGTCCCCCAAAAAATTGTGAACAAATCCACACCCTTGTACCACCGAACTAATACATTACCTAAAGTCCATAGGCGTACGGGCTGGGAGTGCAGCTTTCGCAATAAAAATAAATTCGGTACCCTATTATCCCATATCCAATACGCAACTTATCGAGGCATGACTACAGACTAATATGGGAGGGGCCGCGGAGAGTCTCTGGAAGTGGGGGGCCCTCGGTTGAAAATTTTCAAAATCCACCTCTCACTCTCATCCCCACCACAAAAACTTCTCGGATTTCGGTCACTCGATTGCTCTTAAACACTCTACAAGGTACAATTTTTGACGGATTTTGACAAAACGTGGTGTTAGTGTTCATTATTATTTACGAAAAATAAATTTAAGTCAATCTTCATAAATCTCATAAATGTTTTGGCTTTTGCTTTTGGTCAAATGAAATTGAAAGTTTGAGTGATTAGCATAAACTTAATTAAAAAAGATTAGAGAATTTGAATATGTAAACATGCCGGCAGCTATTTGAATATTGAGTACAGCATTTTCTTGATGGAAAATTATTTTTTACTTATTAAAGGCAATCTCACTATAGAGCTGTGGTGCTGCCATTTAAAAATAACTCGAATACACCATTTTACAAAAGACTGAATGACCATCACACCTTGTACTACAGAATGGTAGTTTACAGTGATACTACCTCTTGGAATGTGTATAAAATCTAAATTCTAAAATTGATACCCTAATAAAAGTAAATATTCATCAGTTTCGTACAAACAGAATCCAATAGATCCATAAAACTAAGTTATTATCAATTCAATTTTAAGGTTATTACTGAAAAACGCTTAAACTTTCGTGTAAGCGTTGTTCAAATATGGTAAATTACTTCTTTTCCAGGATTCATCAGATTATAAAGGTAATATGTTGTATAGTTATGAAATAGGTCCAAATATTTCGTTTCATTTGAAACAAATGGCCATTCGGGATTTTATGAGTTTCGATTTACAAGTCGTTTTGTGCAGTTGTGCACGATGCGGCAAATTGGACAATGAGGAAGACGAACCCACCGTTTCTTGGCTCAATATCTGAGTATCTCACAATTTCCCTCATTGCACACAGTATGGCGTTTACCCACCCTCATTAGCTCAGGACCTAGAATTCATTTTTTTTTTTTTTGATAACATTTTATATCCATCACTACTTTACATAATTATGTTCGACACGAGACCGTTTCGTACATTTCTGTTTGTAAGGAGTCGATTGATTCAAGGAAACCTTTTCATAATCCAATCCCTGATCCTGGTGGCGTACACACCATCAATCATTGGACCTGTCATAGTACCACACGCACTCCTGGGTATAAATACCAGGCACCAACTGATGTAGATTCACCACTAGCGACCGAGTTCAGAGAAGTTGTTGGGAGCAGATTACCTCTTTATCAAGGTAGGCATTTTTTTTTAACTTGCTCTAAACCAATCTTTTCTTATTAAGGAAAGTTTTTTTTTCAAATGCTCTCAGATTAAGAACTTGGCTTTTGAAAGTGTGATTTTAAAGCGATACCACCTCTTTAGATGTATGTATACAAAAGTTTTTAAACAATAAGAGTATATTCATTAAAGGTGTGCAGTACACAAACAGAAGCAAATAAACAAACTAGTATTCCTTTAATAGGAGTTTCACAATTTTTAGACGAGCCTGTGGAAATGTTACCATACCTGGTTTAGATTTCATTTCTAAATCATGCTCAACGATATTCTGACTCAAAGAACTACCGTTGTGTCAAGCAGTTGCTTGCTAGTTAAAACAGTTGAAAGATACGATACACTCATGAGCACTGACAGTAAAATCAGAATGCTTGTTACATTGAGAATCGAGGACGATTCGAAACCACGGCATTTAAATGTTTGACGAGAAATGAAAGTAGAGCAAGAGAAATTAAGATTGAAATAATATGAAGTTCGTCAAGCTTTTGAGTATTGAAATTTCACCTTTTCGCTTTAACTTTCCTGTCATATTTACTTTAAGCTATTGACTAAAGTGTAAATAACTATGAAGATCACGATTTGCAATAATCAAATGGTAACAATGGTCGGTTGGAAAGTTCTGACTGAATTTTCAAATCTTTACTGTTCATATACACGGAAACTATTTAATAAATGTTTATTCTTTTTGTAGATGTTTAAACTTATTGGTTTGATCGCTTGCCTCGTATCGGCAGCAACTGCCTCATATTATGGTGGCATCGGAGGTTTCGGAGGAGGTCTTTTAGGTGGCGGTATACCACTTGGCATAGGAGGCTTCGGAGGCCTTGGACATTATGGTGGACTCGGCGGTCTGGGCGGCGGTCTATATGGAGGTGGTCTAGGATACGGTCTAGGCGGTGGTCTTGGATTCGGCGGTCTAGGAGGCGGTCTAGGATACGGTCTAGGCGGCGGTCTAGGATACGGCGGTCTAGGCGGCGGTCTTGGATACGGTCTAGGCGGTGGTCTAGGATTCGGTGGTCTAGGCGGCGGTCTTGGATTCGGAGGTCTAGGCGGTGGTCTTTATGGAGGAGGTCTAGGATTCGGCGGCTTTCCTGGTTTAATTGGTGGTGGTTTTGGTAAAAAGTATTATGGAAAGTAAATAATAGGTATGTATATATTTATAAATAGAATCAACCAGAAGTTTCATTCTTGAAAACTTAACTTAAGATGATTTTAGTGTTCCAGTTATTTGGATGGTCAATCACTAAAATAGTGTTTAGATTTTGTACTATTATACAACCAGAAAACTGTATTTATTTCAATATTAGGTGTTATCTGTCCAGGGCAGCAGAAACAGCTACGGGTTAAACATCGAAATGATCGTCCAAAAAATACCAACTCACATAGTTTGCTTAAAATGTCAATTAGACACCCAGGAAATGTCGAGTCCACGTCCCTTAAAGTTAATGATAAATTAGAAAACAACTGGTTTTTTTTACATCACGCAGTAAAAATCGTTGTAGCTCATAAACTTTTAAGTTTTGCTTTCAAAGGCTTCATGATACAAGGTTTCATGCTCAAATGTTTGATTTTCGGAATTTATTATTTAGCGGTGCAAGGTTTCATGTTCCAATCTTAGCGGCTCCAAATTTAAAGTTTCCAATAATTGAATCCATGTTTTGATGAAGTATTTTCTTATTTTCAGGAGCCGTAGTTTAACATGTAATGGAATGATCTGATGACGACAGGAACGAATAAAAATTTACTTTTTACACAATTCTCTCCATAGATAAAACCATGTGTATTTTTTATTAGCAAAGCAAAATGCATATAATAAAATCTTATGCAGAATATCAGCGTTTTGAATATACATGTACTCCATATTTTGTCCAAAACGTGTTTTTAAGAAACACCCCAGTAGCGTAGCCAGGTTTTCGAAACTGGGGTGCACTGGTAAAGATGAACCGACTGAATATATTGGCATTGCTAGCGGAGCGAATAATGGGTGGTGTCCAGGGGCGTGCGGGGCCTGGTGGGAGTTTATGGGGTGAAGCTATTCAGCTATTTGACATACTGCAGGAAGGCTAACTGAAGCTATATTTTTGGATTTTTTTTATGTTTATGCCTGCAGCTGGTCCTCTTAACTTAACCGACGGCACTTTTTTAACCGACGGATATCAATAATGGGGTTAGGTAGGGGGGGGGGGAGGAAAGAGTTGGGGGACGCGTCCCTACTCTAGCTACGCCACCTAAACACCCCATTTAACAAGGTCCAAGGGATGAAAACCAAGGGATGAAAGATGAAAGGGAATAAAGAAGGGGAGGTGAGGGGGGGGGGGGAGTGGGGGGGAAGAATGTGTGCAAAGCAGCAAGAGCTAGGATTTGACAAGAGCTTGGAATTGACAAGAGCTAGGATTGGACAGGAGCTTGGATTTGACAAGAGCTAGGATTTGACAAGAGCTAGTTTGTGTATTCGTCATAAGAATGAGATAAATCTAAGAGGTGGAGTTCAAATTCACTTTTCAATCCTAGCAGCATCACATGCCCGCTCCCCCCAGCCCCCACCCGAAATAATGTCTTTTTGTCTCTCCAGTTTCACATTTCTGAGTATTGCGTTTTTAAATTTTTGGTGTTATCAACTCCTCTTGACAATTCTGTGATCATCACACGTTCCCTCCACCTAACAATTCCTACAAACGTCACGGAATATCAGTTGTTTCTTAAGACAGAAGTTCAAGAATGCACAGTAGAGCAAATAATACACATTATACATTTAAACATTTTATTCAGAAAATAAATCATAAATGTACATTATATTTGAGACAAAAGCATGGAAATTTCAATTAAAAGTTAAAAAGAATTTGATAAGAAGAAAAATAAAAATAGAAATAAAAATATTGTTTTTTGTATTTAACATCCTCTGAAAGAAAAAGAAATATGAATTAATACATGTATATGAGTATTCAGTTCCTGAACTCCAGGGTCGAATAAGAATTTCAATTTCGGAAACCCAGCAATTAAATCATTGCAGATATTCGATATCGCTATCATGTTTCATCTGTGGATGTGCTGACTAACAAAAGAACAAACAATAGCACAAGGCACATTATTTACACTATAACAAGGACATGTCTGCTGAATAAAGAGAACTCTGAAGAATCTGAGTTTTGAATTATCTCCCTTTTTCCTTATAGCCAATTCGAAAACTCAACTTAAGATCCTGTCACCCGATTGGTCAATACTAGAATTGATTTAAGTATTATTAACCAATGATATTCAATATTTCTAAAAAATAAATCTTGGTTAAGTTTTAAGGATGGGGACCATGCTAGTAGATAGTATGCAGATTTGATTGTTCAAAGGGGGAAGTAACATATCCTGGGGCAATTCAGCAATGGTGAAATTGAAATGGGGGCACTGTCCTCCCGTTCCCCTCTGTAGTCAAAGTCCTGAATTTATTGTAAGTGTGTTAATAAAATGTAAGACTGACCTCGATTAAAAATCTTGCACCCACATTCCATTGCTGTTCATTTCAAATCCATTATTCATTCCCATAAACGGTGATCCGAACCCAGAGTTGAAACCACCACCATTAAACATGTTACCTCCAGACCACATGTTGTTTGACATCCAGGGGTTATAGGGCATTGCAGGACGGAACATGAAGTTTGTTAACCATTGGTTCATTGGGTAGAACTGAGCCTCGATAACACAGATCAACGACAACAGAAAGACAGCGATAGCAGAGATAGTAAATTGCATGTTGTATGCTTCAGTATTTCTGTAATAAATTGGGATTTAAATGAAAAGGAACCAGTAAGCCGAGGTCGATAAGGAAAATGTTGAAAATCGAAAAGGTTATGGTATGGTAGTTAATTGTGCTAAATTCAAGTCTGCTCCTGCCTATATAAAGCAATTTTGATTTTACTGGCCCCAACAACATACCAGTAATTTCTTGTTTTATCTCGAAATTTTTTTTTATTGCTTCAAAATTTCAAAATTATTGGGGGGCAGATGCCCCCCCCCCCCCCCCCTGTTCCTACGGGCCTGATATGTCTAATGCATTGATTTGCAAAATGTCCTGGAGCAAAACCTTACCCTGATGGAAATTTGGAAGAGGGCGATTATCCTATTCACGGTTAAACTGTACCTCAAAAACGGAGATTAGAAACGGTTGGATGTGGTAAATGCAAATCAAGCTGGATTAACCAAAACATTCAGGAAAATGGCTCAGATATTGATATCATTTTAGATTTTCAAATTTTAAACAAGCATGTATACTTACAAATAAAAGCTTCTTGTATTAAAAGCAGAGAACAGTGAATGAATGATAATTCTAGAAATCTTGTCTATATATATTATAAATTCGAGGTGAGACGGTCATTTATCAACTTAAATTTTTAATTTGAAATTTTCATTTCACGAAAAAGGTGTCATAATAGTATTAAAAATCCATTAAAATATCCAGATATTCAATAATGTGTGATATAGTTGCATTACTGAGTAGTGTTCGAGGTTAATTGGTAGCCTAATTGGTAGCCTAATTTAAAGGTCACCCAGACTTAAATTATACAATGGTTGATCAGAGTTGAATATCAGGTCAATAAAACATTGGAGTCACTCTCCAGAAGTGGCGTTTCTAGGAAGTTTTAGGTGGAGGGGCCGCGTTGGGGCCAAATAATCGTCAGGGGGGATACCAGCACATACCATCTGTATTTAACATTATACGAAAATTTCAAAGTGAGGTGGGGGGGGGGGGGGGGGGCAAGGCCGGGCCAGCCTTAATCCTGGAAGGCCATGACCCCCCCTCCGTAGAATCGCCACTGCTCTCCAGACAGGATATAGCCCGTCAAGGTCAGACGTGATGTGTCGAGTTCTAATAACAACCAGAATTCAAATGGAGTTTTACGTCCTATTTTTCTGCACCCGTTTGTGATAATTAGGACGGTCAATTGCCATGCAGTGTGCATTGAGGGAAAGGTTGTGAGAACAACGGCATTAAACCTGATCATATTTTCGATTTTCATGTATAAAGCCTGTCTCATGCAGAGCCTGACCCTCGACACTCATTAGGTTCCAATGTTTGGTTCCTACCATTTTTAACTCTGATGAAAAAAAGTCGCACCAGTCAGTCCTTTAGAGAGGAATGTGATCTCGACAATTCTCTCCCAAGTCTCTACAAATATCTATTTTGATCATGTAAAATATGAAAATCTGGTTTTCAAAAAAAGATACCATTTGAAACAGTCTGTAAAAGCCTTCTGTTCCTGATCTGCGTGCTTTGAAATTAAACTATATTACGTTCAACTGAAAATCTTTATCAATGGACAGGTTTCGAAAATTTCGAATTATTGTTACTGTACACAAAAAGAAAAAAAAACCAAAAGATTTCGTTTCTTGTGGTTTTTATAAGTGACTCACTTTGCCATCCTAAAAGTAATCCGCATAAAATTTCTCAACAATGTTTATGATTAGAATTCTAAAATGTAGAATGAAGTGTATAAATTAGAATTGGTGCAACACAGCATATTATAGATTGTGCATATTTCTTCTGAATCTATATTTTAGACTGTTTTTGCTTTAGGCCACATAAAAAAACAATTGGTGATCGTTCCCGCCCGTGCCCGAAAACGGCCCCGTCCCTGATTTTTTTTGATTTTTTATTTTAAAAAAAAAACGTAAACAATCCGCTCAATAGCGTAGGTATAGCAAAAATTCAATTTTTCGCGGACATTTAACGCGGAATAACTGTAATATAATAGGAAATACCACCAGTAGGTCCATCTAGCGACCATAGTAGGAACTACAACAACCATCCGCGCATGCGCTGCCATCGTATCATGTGGGCTTAAGTGTTTTAGGGTCCTATAAAAAAATAAAAAATAACCCCCCCCCCCCCCCTCCCCTGATTTCGGAAATTAAAAGAACGATCACCAATTTTTTTTTTATGTGGCCTAAGTATGAATTGCCTCGGACATGTCCATATACTGATAGCTGAATTTTAACCAAATGCAAACAATAGGTGATGACTGTTCAGTTTTAGTTATAATCTTGAAGATTGAACATGGCTCAAGTGAACTGTACTTTACGAGGAGATCAGGCCAAGTTGAACGTTGCTAAAAATAGATGTTTGGCGACATCGAATCTGAAATGAGGAGCAGTATCATAGTCGTATTGGTGTTGTTATTGTTAAAAGGTAAATATACTCTTATAATTTTTCTGTTGCACTGCAAACTTTTTCTGTCGTACCGTGTAACCAAAATGTACAAGTTCTTGACGCCAACTTTTACATAAAAGGTGCTATATCGGTGATTTGGGGAAGTTTTCATGCAATGTTTTTTCATAAGATACCATTTGAAACTGTCTGTAAAATTCTTCTGTTCCTGATCAGCTTTGAGAACACCTTATTAGTGGCCATGTTTCGAATTATTGGTACATAAAATAAAATACCCTTTCTTAATGACAGCTTAAACATGCCGCGGCGGATCAACGTTCCTCGCAATCCGTATTTGGGAACTCCAATGGATTTTTTTCCTGCAAACGCCCTTAATAAGGTATTTTTTGTTTATATACAAGGTGTTCTGTCAGTCGACTGGACCTGTGATAATATGAGATGTACAAAACTTATACAGGGACTGAACCGACTTAATAATCAGCAAATATGCAGGTTTGTATCAGTACTTTAAAATAAATACAACCTTTTAGATTGAATAAAAAAATCTAGATTTTCAAACTTGGTCAATAGGAGTATAATATATTCATTAAGCATCTTGTCTGGTGTCATAACTATACTTCATAATCTGATAAATCCCGAAAACTACCTTATATGTTATAATTACTATACAAGATACGTTTTATTGTGTGTTTTTCAATTATAACCTCTAATTTTATGTAAAATTACTGTTTGTATAATGTAGAAATGGATATACTCTTATTGGCCAAGTTTGGGAACCTAAATTTTTTGTTCATTTTAAGAGGTGGTATAAAATGAAAAAAGTTTTCTTTAGACTTTACAATACTGAAGACAGGAACGCCAAGCAGTGTGCAATGAAGGACTGTTGCATGTAAAGTAACATTGGTGTCCTCTATTTAAGTTTAAAGTAGATATGAAATGGTTATGAAACAATTATCTCTACAAATCTACAAATTTCACTATCTTTTTACCAGCCTTCTTGAATTGGGGGACCGAAAACTAAAAATTAAATTTATCTAAGGCTTTTCGCTTCAAATCACTTTTTAGGAATAAAATCGCTTTTACCCATGTTGCTCAACTGAATTATATATTCCAGCAAACTTGGAGAATCTATCGATTGTGTTTCTAATTTTCTGAATACATGTGAGGATTTAACGGAGGAAATGAAAGAAACTGTTCGAAATGATGTTTTACAAATGAGACAAGATCACAATGATATATGTCCCGTTACACCAGGTAAATTATAAGTTAAATTACTTAAAGCGATACTACGTCTTAGAATGAACAAAAAAAAATAAGTTATCAAACTTGGTCAAATAGAGTATATATTCATCAACAGTGTCCAAAGTATACAAACAGAATCAAATAAACCCATAACTATGTAATTTTCCATATAATTACAGATTATTATTGATAAATGCCTTAAATTAAGGCATTTATCAATTATTGTATTCAAACATAGTTTTCTGGATTTATCAGATTATTTAGGTAATCTGTTTTATCGTTATGCCACTAGGTTTGTTCCCTGACGAATATATATTCCTATTGACCAAATTGAAAATTTAATTTTTGTGTTCATTCTAAGACGTAGTATCGCTTTAATGGAATACAAAACCTCTTAGTATGACGCGGTGGCTCAGTGAGTTAGACGCTTGCTCGCTAACCTGAGTGTCCAGGGTTCAATCCCGGCATGGGTCAGTGATGCAGGTCGGAGGGGCTGACATGGAAAAGCGTCTAGTCGTTCGGATGGGACAATAAACCGAGGTCCCGTGTGTTATTGGCTGTGCACGTTAAAGATCCCTCGACAGTTGGAAATCGAAAATAAGAGCAGGCTAATGCCGCAGTCCTGGCAAAATTTCCCTCATTGCACACTGCATGGCGTTTGCCCGTCCTCAATTAGGCCATATGGGTGCAGCAAAGTAGGACGTAAAACTCATTTAATTTTCCAGAAGTCGGTGATAACGAGGCAACTCAGACAGACAATTCAGAGAAGTGTGATAATACAAGATGTGCTGAATTTATATATGGAATGAACTGGTTTGATAGAGAACAAATGTGCAGGTGGGTGTATAAGATGCGATGTCTGGAGCAGTATACCTTGGCTGCAGTAAAATATATTAGAAGCAAATTTCAAAATTACAGGGACACTCTATGTATAGGGCATAAGGATTCAATTCTCTTTTGAATCTTGTCGAAGGTTCCGCATTGTATAATTGCCTTCTTCTATGGTATCGATATCTCCGATAGGCAGAATTTCTCTGTTGTTCAGAATGGTATCGATCCACTAGCACTGTAAATCCCAATCGTGTACTCTTGTTTATTCGCAGCCATTGCCTATTATTTCTCTGAAAGGTGTATTTCTTTGTTATATAATAAATTTGACTGAGTTTATAATCAACGTGTCACTAAACAAATCGAATTCAATACGACATCTGGACTAATAACTTGAATTAAACAAGTTACTGAAATGCAGGCTCGTTAAATCTATACAATAATCAGTTAATGCACTTTAGTTCTGAACCATGCTTGTCTTTTTGGTTTAAGAGTTGGATAATAAAAATCCGTACAAGCATAATCAAAAATCTAGTCCAGTGCATGACAAAATCGGGTGCAATAATTATATAATAGTGGACTTCCCATACGAGAAGTACCATCAGGTGTTTCGAAAAGAGTAAGCATACCGTACTCTAGAAATATCCGTTTCTATTTTTTACAGTAAATATCGAGAGACAATCGAATGTACTTCTGATTTCGCTGAAAAGTGTCCTGTTTTATCTGAAAACCTACGAACATCCATCAGAGATGACAACGTACGGATGAGAGAACATTACGATGAATTATGTCCAGATACGGCAGGTTAATAAAACTTATATAATATTTATCTTTCGTGTACAGGAATATTCTCTTTGTCGCCTCCTCGCTCCTGATCTGTGAGATCTCTTTAATAATTACCATAAAGTCTAGTTTTGACAAGTTCAACCCCCCTCTCCCCCATCCTCCACCCCTCCTTTCTGTCCGTGATACAGGTCTGAGGGGCTCTGACTTTGAAAAGCATTGTAGTCGAGCACGTAGTGGATCCTCGACATTTGGAAATCGAAAATAAGAGCAGGCTTATGCCGTTACCCTGTATATACACTACATGACATGCCCCATCAATAAGACCTAACCCATTGTTTTCAAGTGATATTTATTAACTTAAATTCAAATCCATGTTCCATGTATTAATAAAGGGATTGTAAAGCATATTTCTAATCTTTGTATGTGTGGTTCTTGCAATTCCACTATAACCATCGCGTTTTATAACGTCACTGACAGTAATCTGCATAGATTTCAACATTAGCTTCCGGTAGATCACTGTCAGTGACGTCATAAAACGCGTTAGTTTTAGTGAAATTGCAAGAACCACAGACGTCGGAATGGAAATTTGAATGGCGCAAATTGATGCTATCAGTGTCCCCGATACACATACAAAGTTTAGAAAACCTCTTAACAATTCCTTTAAGTTCATTTAGATACAAGTTATAAGATACCCCCATTTCAGTTGCAGAAATATATCTGATGTTTCACTATTGTCTTTATATTTCAGTTGTATTGAAGCCACAAACAATGTTATTGATAACGCTCACCGTTCTACAGATATTATTTTTACAATTATACTAAAAGATAGTTTGAGAGAATTAAATCATATAATATCCCAAATATATATTTATCCATCATATCAGAGGAGTATTAATAGTTTGATTTAATAACTATTTTCACACATTTACCAGTTCCATAAAGGTCCAGCAGCTTATTTTCTTGAATACTCTGCAACTTTGTATATACGAGGGGGGGGGGGGGGCTGAAAAGTTCATAGCCTGACTCAGAAGGAGTTATGCCACAGTGGCGAAACTTGGCATGCATTAAATTCAACATTTTCTGATACTAACATGGTAAAGTACGCCCTGCAATTTAAATATCTAAAAAAATAATGGAAACAATACAGTTTCGAGCGCAACTCGAAAGCTGTAAAAGTCATTATGAAAACAAAGCTAAAACCCACTGCAAAAAATAAACATAACGAAAACAAAGCGAATTCTATTTGCCACGCAATTTATAATTATAACTTTATTTTGGCAACCCATTTGGACCAAAGTCCAATTTTTAATACACTAAACTACATAATTACATGTATATACAAAGTAACATAAAGAAAATAAATATAATACATGTATATATAATATAAATTACAAGAGTTATTGACTATGAAAGAGATATAAAAATATATGAGCTAAAATATAAAATACAAAATGATTAAAAAAATAGAGAAAAACAAAAGAAAGGATGATTATAAATACTACAGCTCTTTATTTTCTTTACAAATTTCCTTTTAAAATGTATATAAGGATGGTAAAGTTTGTGGTAAAGAATTCCAAAGTAATGAAGCGGTGTATTGAACTGTTCTCATCATAGCAGTCTTATTACATTTCGGTATATCTAAAGTTCGCAGTGTTTCAGATCTCAGTGTCATTCTGGTTTCTGTTAATTTTGATCTTTCTGTTAATTTACTGTACAAATATTTAGGGTTTTCAGTTTGAAATATGTTGAAAGTCAATAGGCCACGATTATAATATATGTAATACGTTGATACAAAGACAACCAATTTAGAATTTTGAATAAAGTAAAGTGAAACATGTTTTTTATCTAAAATACTCCTTGCAACGCGTTTTTGTAATTTATAAAGAACCTCTAATTTACTTTTATTGGAATTACCACAAACTGAAGAACAATAATCAAAAAATGGTAAAATATAACTATTGTAATATAATTTACGATTGTCTAATGGAAGGCATTTGTTAATTTGGCTTAAAAGAGAATATTTAATAACAAATACATATCAACTATCTTTAAAAAAAAAACAAGCATTGACAGCTCACTCATTTGAAGATATGAGCTCTCAATCTCTCAATTAAAGTCATTTTCATCAGATTTCTTTTAAATTTTTATTAAACTCTGGTCCTTGAATTTCACACCTTATTGTCTATGTAGTCTAAATATCACAATTTTCTAGGGGATGTCCCCCAAACCAAACTATTTTCAAAATGATTTCAGTTGTCTAAATATCACAATTTTCTTGGGGATGTCCCCCAAACCAAACTATTTTCAAAATGATTCCAGTTGTCTAAATATCACAATTTTCTAGGGGATGTCCCCCAAACCAAACTATTTTCAAAATGATTTCAGTTGTCTAAATATCACAATTTTCTAGGGGATGTCCCCCAAACCAAACTATTTTCAAAATGATTTCAGTTGTCTAAATATCACAATTTTCTAGGGGATGTCCCCCAAACCAAACTATTTTCAAAATGATTTCAGTTGTCTAAATATCACAATTTTCTTGGGGATGTCCCCCAAACCAAACTATTTTCAAAATGATTCCAGTTGTATCAATCTAAAATTTTCAAGGGGATGTAGGCCTACCCCAAACCAAACTATTTTCAAAATGACAGGAAATCGCATTTCCAGTTGTCTAAATCTTAAAATTTTCTAGGGAATGCCCCCCAGCCCAGACTATTTTCAAAATGACAGGAAAAGACAGGAAATCACATTTCCAGTCGTCAAAATCTCAAAATTTCCTAGGATATGTCCTTCAGACCAATCTCGTTTCAAAATGACAAGAAATCGCATTTCCAGTCGGGTAAATCTCAAAATTTTCTAGGGAATGTCCCCCAGGCAAAAACTCTTTTCAAAATGACAAGAAAGTGCATTGCAGTCGTCTAAATCTCAAAATTGCAAATGGCATTTCCCAGAGTCCAAATTTAAATTTTTTTTAGGAATCAATTCATCGGAAAACGACAGAAAATCGCGTTTTCAGGAGTATCGTCATTAACTGCCCCCCTGTTCAGACTTTCGCCCCCCTAGCAGCACCGGCCTACCCTTGGCCGTTCAAAAATGTTTGGCCGAAAAGGCAAAAGTTGGCCGAGTTTTTGCCATAAAGTGAAAAGCCACAACAGACATGTAGAAATTCACTATGATGATATTGTCGAGACAGACACAGTTGTGGACATTTTTGCCAAAAAACACCCAAGGAGATTGCAGCTTGACAAAATCCTAGGCAAATGAAGTGGTAGCCAAAATTATCATCAATGGCCTTCTTAAAATGAGGACTTATGAATCGAGGCTCATTCTCTATTGCTCTTTTTTTGTAAAACAGAACAGAATAAATGGCCACTTAATATTATTTCATGAATGATTTTTATGTGTTTGTCTTATGTGGTAGGTCGACTTCTGAATCCAGAACGCCGTTTTCTAATATTCGTTCCTTCGTCAGAAAAGGGACGAAGTATTCGTTCCTCCGTCAGAAAAGGGACGAAGTATTCAGGCATCTTATGAAGCAGAATCAATGTACGGGAAAATGCATCTTCTGAGACCTAATTATATACCCACCTCAAAAATTTTTGCTACCGCCTTTTTTCGCTCGCGGTAATAAACGGTGAACTAGTTCCGCTTGCAGGCTGTAAGCACCCCCTCCCCCCCCCCCCCCATTTAAAGTCCTGGCTACGGGCCTGTTGTAAATGCCATTTAAAGATTATAAACCGTCATCAGACCGTCGGTGTATTTAAAGCGATACTACCTCTTAGAATGAAAAAAAAAAAAATTTCAAACTTGGTCAATAGGAGTTTATTTCAGATCAGAGATTAAAAACCAATAAATCTATATAAACAACTGTTTAATTACACGATACCACATCATATTACATAGTAATGATTATAAATATAAAAGTTGAATAGATTTGTCCCTACTTTTGGCAGTTAATGTCACAGCTTGGAATGAATTATTTGTATACAAGCTCCAAATAATTCCACACAAAAGGATCGACGCAATGTCTAGATCCTTACAAACACAATGAAGACAAAACCAACGATTTTAATTTTTCAAGGCTTTACTCGGGTGAGCGAAGTGAAACCTACAGTTTATATACGACTGATAATGGAGCTATAATAAAGTTAGTGCGCGTAACTGCCACATGACCCTGTTATACCTGACAGTTCAAACTTGGTCAATAGGAGTATATATTCATCAGGGGACAAACCTAGTGGCATAACTATAAAACAGATTACCTAAATAATTTTATAAATCCAGAAAACTATGTTTAAATACAAAAATTAATAAATCCCTTAATCCAAATTAAGGCATTTATCAATAATAATCTGTAATTGTAGGGAAAATTACATAGTTTTATGGGTTTATTTGATTCTATTTGTATACTTTGGAATATATACTCTAATTGACCAAGTTTGAGAACTAATTTTTAGGTTGTATTGCTTTAACAGTGGAATTGTCCTAAAAACGGCAAATTACGAAACGAAAGAGCACAAAATTGTTCCATTGAAAGAGCAGCAAGACTTTGAGTTGGACTATTTACATCGTACAACTATTTAAAATGATATTATTTGCATGATTGATGATGTATTCATCTGAAGACGATCCCCTATGAACTTTGACCTGACAGCTTATGTCGGAAAGGCCCGTATTCTGAAAACTTCCTTAAAACCTGGATAAAGGTAACTTTTATTAAGATGACCTTAAATGAGGTGCTCCTTGGTAAAGGTCAGCTTTTATTCTAAGAACCTCCTTTCTGAAGGAACTCCTTAAACTAAAGTTGACCTCATATTCGTTTTTCAATCAGTAAGGTCGACTTTAAGAGGAAAAATGATGACCACATGGCCATTTTGTTTACGTAATGAACAATAATTATTTGTATTCTATCGTTTGGTGAACTGCATATCTCCATTATTACAAGAAAGCAAATAACCAACAGTTAGAATTATGGAGAGTACTACGGGTACTAAAGATAAAAGAACAAGAAGATCATTTACGGATGTGGAAAGGAACATTGTGGTCCAGTTAGTTCAGAAGGAGAAAGGTGTAATTGATCTTCGCGATAATTCATCCAAGGTTCTAAAACAAAAAACTGAAACATGGGGTCGCATACTTCAGGGATTTAATGACCAACCAGGTATTAAATCAGCAGATGTTAAAACCCTCAAAAAACTATGAGATAACATGAAAACAAGGGCCAAGAAGCAGTGCCTCGACTAACACTGTGACTAGGCGGCAGAGCTGCCGCCCAGTGAACACAAAAGTCAGCCCCGGTCGGCAGTCTTATATTGTTAAAATATCGCTATCAATCGAAATTCTAAATATAACTAACATAACATAACAGAAATAAGAATAATATGTTGTTTCGGAATAATTCTTCTGTTATTTTTTTGGTTGTGTTTAGTTTCAAATAAATATCAAATATCTCCGCATTTCATAGAGACTATATATCGGGTGTCCCGAAAAAAACGTCCCCAACTTTGACGAAAAGTATCTCAGTTGCTGATGAGCCGATCTCTTTCAAAATTCTTACAAATTTACTTCAACTTGTCCTTGCTAAACCCTGAAAATATGAAAGTGATCAAACAAAAATTGTACGAGTACTGCCTCGAACAAAATAGCTTGTCAAAAAATTCAATATCAGAGCAAATAACATATTTGAATTTGTGTCCATTTTGCCTTCACCACAACCACCAATATCCAACATTTTCCATCCTGATAAACTCTCTTTATGATCTCATCTAAAGGTACCACTCGAGAAGCGACCATCCTGCATTTCTGTTCTGGTTCCCTCTAATCCAAGTGCAGTACACCTAATTCTTAAGAGAATCCCATACTGCCCGGAGTCATTACCATCACCAGTGGAACAAACTGGATGAACAGTAACTGAAAGGCAGGAAGGTTGCTTTTTGGGAGAAAATATCTTAAGGTGAGTGCTATTTTGTTCAGAGCAGTACTGCTACAATTTTTATTCGATGACTTTCATATATTCAGGGTCTGACAAGGACATGTTGAAGTAAATCTGTGAGAATTTTGAAAGAGATCGATTCACCAACAGCTGAGATACTTCCCGTCAAACTCGGGGACGTTTTTATTGCGACACCCGATATATATTTTGAAGTCTGTTTCACTGATTGCATTTTCGGCGATCTAGTTTTCCACTTCGCCTGTTCAATTAACTGCCGCCCAGTAACAATTCCTTAGACGAGGCACTGCCAAGAAGGATACAAGTGAAGAGAAAAAAGAACGTCACCGCACAGGAGGAGGGAAACCCAATCCAGAAACACAGGCTGATGATATATCCCATCAAGTTGCCACATTGTGCAGTGACGTACTTCATCCTTTAGCTAATGAAGTTGATGATGATGCTGGTTATCATAATTTGGAAGGTAGGGTATGAATTAAATAAAAAACATTAACATAAGATAACAATGATAAGAACTTGTGAGCCTCATTTATAGTACAAACAGTACTGTTAACAATATTTATGTTTATCTTACAGTTCCAGAAGATTCAGAGGTTACAGAATGTACAAACAATGCCAACAAAGTAAATTCTACTGATGATGGAAATACACCAATTCCATGTACACCAACTGTACCAGCAACTGATTCAGCAGTTCTTCTAAAACTTAAATTTGTAAAACATAGTCCATCTGAGAAGACCTCAGCATTTGGCGAGGCACTTGATATGCAAAGAGTAGAGCACGATTTACAGTTGAAACGCCTTAAACAACAGATGACCTATGATACTGAAGAACATGAACAAAGAATTATTCAAGTTGCAAGAGACTCTCTTGACTAAACTGATTCAAAAACAAACTCAATTAACAGCACAGCCATCAGATGATCTTTCCTATTCCTGGTTCTCACTATAGAATCAAATGCAAAACCCATAAAACAAGGGATAGGACTATGTGGCATTAATGCATACACGTACAAGGGTGCATCAAATCAGAGATCGGAATTTACTTTTCTAACATTTTGACAATTTATATGTATTTCATAATATAAACATGTAATTTCATTGAAAATATTGTTGTACTATTGTCTGTCTCACTGCATTTCCAATGAGTTGATTATCACGAGGTATGTCAATAACTCCAATGTCCTTATTTGGCAAGTCATCATCAAAGGCTGGTTCTCCTTAATCTATGGCTATATTATGGAGAACCGCTGTAGCTATGATAATTAACATTGTTGTATCAAGCTTAGTTCTGATGCCAAAATGTAAGCATGGAAACCTACGCTTCCATATTCCAAACATTCTCTCCACCAATGATCGAGTTCTCCGTTGAGCACTGTTATATCGAATTTCTGCTTGGTCATTTGGGTGCCGAAATGGAGTCATGAGAAATGGTCTACAAGGGTAGCCTGTGTATCACCATTTTCAAATTGCCAGCAGATGTGACTGTTATCAAACACTCTGGCATCATGTGTAGACACAGGCCACCTTGCTACGATGTTACAAAATTTCAAATCAGCATCAGCTATACCCTGAACATTCAGGGACATTAATCCCTTCCTACATCTATATATTTTACGGTTTGGCAAAGCTGGGGCTTGTATTGGAATATGAACTCCATCTACACATCCGATAACTTGTGGGAAACCGTGCATATTGAAAAATTTCTGGCGCATTGAAGCTGAGTGTCGTCCAGGTTGAGGAAAGTGGATGTAGTCGGTACGTCTCCTTGCTAGAGCTCTCGATATCTTTACCACGATACACTGAGCAGAAGGCTGTGAGACTTCATTCAGATCACCACAAACACTTTGGAACGTCCCTGTTGCATAGAAGCGTAAAGCTACTTGCAACTGGACTGATGGAGGAATTGGATGTCCACGGTTATCCCCAGGTACTGGAATGTCATTCTCTAGGATTTGAAGGAGATGGTTGTATCCATCCTTAGAAAAGCGGTGTTGCTGTCGAAACAACTCGTCACCTGGTTCAATGAAGCGATCTCGAAACTCGTTGCCTTACTTCTCCCCTATCCAGATTATTTATAACATCAAGATGCTCAAGAGCAGCAGCATATCAACCATCTTCATCAAAAGAAGTGTTTTAATTGACACCTTTTAGCCTTAAGGAAGTTCTCGGGCATCCTTAGGATTTAGGGCTACCTTACAGCATATTTAAAGGACTTATTGTACAAAGGAATGTTTGAGAATAGTCTCATCCTTAGGATAAGGTTGGATTTTTAGGAGTGCCTTTAAATCAATTTAAAAGTTACTTTCTGAATATGATAAGGAAGGGCAGCTTAGGCTATTAATGTCTACCTTACATGTAAAGGATGGTTCTAGAATACGGGACAAGTGTCGATGGGCATATCGGATGTCTATTGTTTACCCCAATCGCAAATATATCGGCCATTAAAATTCTCGCTACGCCTGACAAGGTTTACCCTATTTTACAACAAGACAAATAAATTCAATATATGTATTTGGCAAACGGGGACTACACATTTAAATAACAATATAATAACAAGAATTATAACTTTAGTTGACTTAGCTTTAGCTAAATCGGTTTAAGACCTGACTTGCACACAACTGGTATTGATTACTCGAGGAGCAGGTATTGACATAAGTATAGAGCTCAGAGTTAGAAAAACTGCTAAGCTTAGAGATAAAGAATACACTAACTGTTTCGTTGAGAAAGTCTTTCATATATCAATCTGCAAAATAGCTAAAATCAAACATTAATAATGTAAGACAGACTAACAAAATCATAAGCATAATGAACGCAATATGTAAAATATTCAAAATGAAATAAAGAATAAGATATGCCTAAAAAAAAATAGTCCCCGGTACAACTGGTAAGCAAAGGAGGTGGTGGGATGAACCGAAGCTGGGTGAATTGAAGTAGGAAAAGTTGTTGGTACAGTCGTAGGAACAGCTGATCGAGTAACGGGAACTGTTGAGGTAGCTGTAACCGTATCAGTAGTTGGTACAGAATACAAAGATACTGGAGACACTGTGGGATACGTTGAAAGGCTTGAAGCATATCTATACACAGGAACTGTAGAGATACCAGGAGCAAATGTGAGTCCTGTCAGGAAATTGGAATAAGGTAATGAATCAACAGTACTAGTAAGCAAACCTGGCAAACGTGATGTAGCTGTAAATGCTGGAGTAGCTGAAACTGTAGGAAACATAGTAACTGTAGCTGTAGAAAACATAGCAGTTGAAATCGGAAGTATGGGAACTGACAAATTATCTTTAAGTACAAAGTTTGCTTCCAACAATTGTCTCATCTCTACTTTAGTGAACGAGCTTGGCACCACAAGCTCGAAAGCTCTTGAAAGTTCGAATCGGATCTTCTCTGACGTCCAATAGCGAAAAGGGTCATTGCTACGTTTGGATCTGGAACTAATAACGAAAATAAAATTGCTGACGCAGGAACTATAATCTCGTGGAAGAAGCCATCTTGAAACCAAACAGGAAAGTTTATAAAAACTAGAAAAGTTCACTACTTTGGTATGCACTCAAATAACAATTAATAGTTCAAACTAAACCGTACCAACTGTCTCCAGAAACGTTAAAAGTTTTTAGAATTATCTGGAATAAGTAAATAAATAGTAAACAACAGTAAATGTTGGAAAGTAGAAATCGATACTACTGAACGTTGCCTACTACGGATTCAAGAAGGCGACAGACAACTCGCCTGCAACCACGTGACACCAAAGACCGCGTGCCAATATGGAATCAGTATATATAAGCAAGAGTAGAATTAGCAGACGACGGTTTTGGAATTGGTCTCGTTATAAACCAAGTCTATCTTCATAAACTTCAATAAGCAGAATAAACGCAATATGTAAATACCCCTGAATTGGGGTATGATCAAAATGAAATAAAGAATAAGATATGTCATGCCTAAAAAAAAAATTCCCGGGTACAACTGGTAAAGGAAGGAGAAGGTAGAAATCGATACTTTTGAACTGGAAAAAATAAATACACCAAAACATGCAAATAGTAGGTAAAAAGTCGATATAATGAGAGTAAATGTAGCTGCTTTCAAGAAGGCGACTGACAACTCGCCTGCAACCACCTGACACCAAAGACCGCGTGCCTACCTGGATTCAGTATATAGAAGCAAGAGAGGGTTTGTGAAAAGGGTGTTAGCTGTAAGTTATCAGGAACTTCAATTAATTAGTGTTGGTTGTGAACTGTGAAAACAGGTAACATTCTGTATTACAGTTTGAAAATGTGATAGAAAAAATATCGAACATTGACATTGTGAAACTAAAAGAGCTGTTACTAATATTTGTGTGAAATAAGAGAAATAAAATAGTATGGCGGAGGCTAAAAGTCTTGTGATTGCCGAGACAATTTTAGATGATCTACTATTGGAGAAGGACGCATTTCGGACCATCAACACTGATTATAATGTTGGTACTTTTCCTACAAAAGTAACCAAACTTTCCCAAAGGAAAGCAAAAAATGCCAAGTTTGAGGAAATCGATTTACAATTATATGAGCCAAATCCTATTGTGGTGTTCCTTATCGGGCATAGTGATGGGCCTCCTGCTGACCGACAAAGATTGAGGAATTGGTTGCATGCTCTGTATATATTTCACAGCTATTTGGAAAGAACCGAGAAGTATGAATTCGACTTGGAGGATATAAAGCCAAAGGAACAGGAATTGAGGTCTATTGACTTTATTGTCAAGTCGAAGATACCAGAAAAGGGCTATCGGATAAATTTCTACGTCAATACAGGAACCGTTCGGGTAGAGGGAAAACTATGTAACAAATTTGCAACAGATTACTTTCCTTGCATCAAATACCTGTTTCAGAAGATACACGGAGATAATACAGATGATGAACTGGTCAAAGGTATCAAGGGATTAAGCACCAATTGACATTATACTGGTTAATTTAAGACCATACAATTTTAATACAATTCCACATTTATTATTAATCTGACTTTTATAGATTTTTAACATTAGTTAATTATATTTTAATTTGTTATGTGTATTGCTTTTTCTTTTTTTTAGAAATGGAGGAGGGCGTTCTAGAAAATTATATTAGCACATTGGACTGAATTAATTCCTTTTGGTCATTCAATGATCACAATTGCTATGATTGATCACCAAGACAACTCATAATTTGATTTATTATTAATATGTTTTGGTTTCGTCAAACGAGTACAAATATGAGTGGAAACGTGTGTAGGCATTCCCATTAATCAGCGGTATTTCTATTATTATGTAAGTTTTGCTTTTAGGTGTGTTACAGACAGTCTTTACTTTACTATATAATGGCATTTGATTTCTACATGTAGATTCTTCCTAGTTCTTTCCAAACTTGGACAGCTTAATTCGCTAACTCTACCAACTTCCCAGCCAGTCACATTACAGCTTTAAGAACTCTTAACATACTTATTCCAGATCAGTCATCACGACAGTTCTACTAACAACTCGGCGTCGAGCTTTTAATCCAAGGAACTGTCAGTTGTATGCAAGTCTGTCTGCAGTACTGTACCAATTTTATTTAGCTAATCAACTTAAGTTTCCTCAGCATTTGTTACGTTTTTTTTTAATAGATTTTATGAATTTATTTATCTTGCTATTATACCTTAATTATTGTAAACGTTTTCTTTGTATCTTAACGTGATTCTATACAATAAAATGATTAGTATCATTATTATAATTTACACCATGTAAAAATCGAATCGAATTGTCAAACACTATATCTACTACCGCCCTAGTCCGAAACTTGCGAACATGTGCCTTTTTTGTCACGGACACGGACAATTTTTATGTCATAATAATTACAGCCGACGGAGGCAAGAGACGGATAATGGGGATTTTATCTGGACTTGGCCCACATCCCCCCCCCCCCCCAAAAAAAAATAAGAGCCGGCCGATACTATAAACCATGCGGCAGCCCAGACCCTCTCCCACCACCCCCATTCCCTTCCCTCTATTAACCATAAATCCAAGGAGCCTGACCAGCGCGTTGGATCCAGACTGTAGGTGTACATGTACCCGTATTATATTTTTATATTGGTATTAGTCTTGATGAGTGAAAAGAAGTGCCATTTTCGCCCTTTTTAAAAAAAAAAAAAAAATTGTATTGTTTCAAGCAAATTTGTTCCAGCAAAATTTGTTGTGTATGTTCTGGTATACCTAAGAAGTGATCTAAGAAGCTCTAAAATACAAAATTTTCTCGGGGAGCTTGGAGCTTACGGCCCCCCCCCCCCCCCCCGAACCCCCAGACCGGAAGGTCCCTCGCTTCGCTCGGTCACATAGTGCCATTTTATATCACAGCTCCGCCCCCGCCGCTAACATTTCCTTCCGGCGCCCCTGACCTTGAATCCACAAACATTCAATATAATTGGAAAGATGGATGATTTTGTACTTCAATCATACCACAATTATTATACCCCTACACCATACAGGTCATGTATGCGAGTCCATAAAAGTTTTTTCTCCCGAGAAATAAAATTTATCGGTCACCATTGAATGCTGTACGCGCAAGGTGTGGACATTTTTTTCTCCCAGCCATATATGTCCAAATATCTATCAAAGGCTGGGAATAGAGTCAGCAAGTTTCCGCCCTAGAGTATTACTGTAATATTGTGCATGTACATGTTCCTTACGATCTTAATGATCTAACCGCTGCTTGTATGAAACACATTTCTCGTCATTATTTACTAGTAAATCCTTCGCCATCAATTTGAAACTTGACACCGGATAAACATGAAGATTTACTTCAACATGTCCTTGTCAGACCCTAAAAATATATCGAATACAAATGACCATCCTATTTTTCAGTTCCTGTTCAGTCAGTGAGTCCATCCAACCCAGTCAGTGTGTCCATCCATCCAACCCAGTCAGTGTGTCCATCCATCCAACTCAGTCAGTGAGTCCATCCAACCTAGTCAGTGTGTCCATCCATCCAACTCAGTCAGTATGTCCATCCATCCAACTCAGTCAGTGTGTCCATCCAACCCAGTCAGTGTGTCCATCCATCCAACCCAGTCAGTGTGTCCATCCATCCAACTCAGTCAGTGAGTCCATCCAACCTAGTCAGTGTGTCCATCCATCCAACTCAGTCAGTGTGTCCATCCATCCAACTCAGTCAGTGAGTCCATCCAACCTAGTCAGTGTGTCCATCCATCCAACTCTGTCAGTGTGTCCATCCATCCAACTCAGTCAGTGTGTCCATCCAACCCAGTCAGTGTGTCCATCCATCCAACCCAGTCAGTGTGTCCATCCATCCAACCCAGTCAGTGTGTCCATCCATCCAACTCAGTCAGTGTGTCCATCCATCCAACCCAGTCAGTGTGTCCATCCATCCAACTCAGTCAGTGTGTCCATCCATCCAACCCAGTCAGTGTGTCCATCCATCCAACTCAGTCAGTGTGTCCATCCATCCAACTCAGTCAGTGAGTCCATCCAACCTAGTCAGTGTGTCCATCCATCCAACTCAGTCAGTATGTCCATCCATCCAACTCAGTCAGTGTGTCCATCCAACCCAGTCAGTGTGTCCATCCATCCAACCCAGTCAGTGTGTCCATCCATCCAACTCAGTCAGTGAGTCCATCCAACCTAGTCAGTGTGTCCATCCATCCAACCCAGTCAGTGTGTCCATCCATCCAACCCAGTCAGTGTGTCCATCCATCCAACCCAGTCAGTGTGTCCATCCATCCAACTCAGTCAGTGTGTCCATCCATCCAACCCAGTCAGTGTGTCCATCCATCCAACTCAGTCAGTGTGTCCATCCATCCAACCCAGTCAGTGTGTCCATCCATCCAACTCAGTCAGTGAGTCCATCCAACCTAGTCAGTGTGTCCATCCATCCAACTCAGTCAGTGTGTCCATCCATCCAACTCAGTCAGTGTGTCCATCCAACCCAGTCAGTGTGTCCATCCATCCAACCCAGTCAGTGTGTCCATCCATCCAACTCAGTCAGTGAGTCCATCCAACCTAGTCAGTGTGTCTATCCATCCAACCTAGTCAGTGTGTCCATCCATCCAACCTAGTCAGTGTGTCCATCCATCCAACTCTGTCAGTGTGTCCATCCATCCAACTCAGTCAGTGTGTCCATCCAACTCAGTCAGTGTGTCCATCCATCCAACCCAGTCAGTGTGTCCATCCATCCAACCCAGTCAGTGTGTCCATCCATCCAACCCAGTCAGTGTGTCCATCCATCCAACTCAGTCAGTGTGTCCATCCATCCAACCCAGCCAGTGTGTCCATCCACCCAACTCAGTCAGTGTGTCCATCCATCCAACTCAGTCAGTGTGTCCATCCAACTCAGTCAGTGTGTCCATCCATCCAACCCAGTCAGTGTGTCCATCCATCAAACTCAGTCAGTGTGTCCATCCATCCAACTCAGTCAGTGTGTCCATCCATCCAACCCAGTCAGTGTGTCCATCCACCCAACTCGGTCAGTCTGTCCATCCATCCAACTCAGTCAGTGTGTCCATCCATCCAACTCAGTCAGTGTGTCCATCCATAAACAATTATATATTTTCTCTCTTTATTAAATGAAATATAAAGGGAGGTTTTTACATTTTTTATCATAAAAAAAGTTGACAATTATGCACGAGAAGTTTTCTCATATTTTTTATTATGAAATACTTAGAAATCTATAAGCATCAACTTAACCAACCAAATGGTTTAAACAAAAACGAAGTCAATTGATATAAGTAAAACTTAAAATGTGGCATTAAATCAAATATTATAGTTTTGGCTTTCAAAGATTAGGCTAATGGAAAAAAAATAATTGGAATAAAAACTTCAAGATAGTGTGAGTGAACATTTTTTTCAGATTTTGGTATAGCATTTTCATTTAATGGAAATTCAAATGTTCAAAAGACCAGCAATTCGTTTCAAAAGGGAATGTCCAGCATTTTTGAGGGTCGATTTGGGCCTAGTTGATAAAAATAGCCTCCAGAAGTACCATAACTGCACAATCCCGTTATACCCCTACCTAAACATTTATCTTTTATTTTCTGTATTATGTGTTTTCTATACAAAGTATAGTATATAATACGAGTGCAAATGGTATATGCCTATTTTTTTACTTTCAAACGCTGAAAGTGGGAACAGACCATTGATACACAAGGTCTAAATTTTGATGGAGGGCTGTGAACATTATCACGGATTGAATTAGCTAAAAATTCCAGGTTCTGAGACAAACAATTATTAATGGTCGAACGGATGGTGAACATATCCATTTAACTGAATAATAGGGGAGAATAAACCCACGATTGATAATCATCTGCACTTTCAACAAAGTCAAAAAATGTCGGGCCATATTTGTCCAAATAGCTATCAAAGGCTGGGAATACAGTCAACAAATTGTGGACCAAGAGTTTTGAATAGTGGCCAATTATTATATGAAGAAACATGTTCAAATGTACATATTGTCATTTATCATATAAATAGGACAAATATCCCTGTGATAAGCCCATTACATATAAACACGTATCAACTCGGCATTACATAACTATGCAAATTAGGTAAATTAGGTCAGTATGCAAATTAGATACCTGGCAGCCGCACTACTTTTTTCTAATAAAAAAACTCCAACTTAAGTTTTGAACCTTGTTTACTGTTCGTATTTGATTTAATAATTGTATTAAACAGTGTTCAATGTATTTTGTCTTTATTTTTTAACAGGATTTTAAAATCACATGTTTTACTTTGTGAACTATATCGGTCGCGCAATAACACTAATCGGCAAGGCATATTTTACAGAGTATGTATTCATACACAGTCAAGTTTCATATGTCAAAGTTTTCTTACATATAAACGGTCTTAATTGGGGATACAGTGAGGTTATATGATAAATAGAATTCGTCACTCGTGTTTTTGAATACGTGAAATATCAACCTCGTCTAAGATAATCGGTATTTTTCTCGCCAAAGGCTCGAAAAATACCGATTATCTTAGACTCGGTTAATATTTCACGTATTCAAAAACACTCGTGACGAATCCTCTATATACCAAAATGAGAGTACAATATAGTAATGAAATTCCATTCCGTTTTATAATACACAATGTATATATGCAAAATATATATTGATTTATACTTAATACTAATGAAGTTTTACATGTTAATATAAAATCTGTTATTAAATACAACTGTTACCTAATGATTTACATTACAATTACTGATAACCAGGGGCCTCGGAGCATTTCTGAAAGTGGGGTAGTCAGATAAAAGGGGGGGGGGGGCTTGGATAAAAATGTTCAAAATCCAACTCTCAACTCTCTCTGAATTTTGACTTGTGTTTTATCAACAATTTCATATTTGGTTTAAATTCGAATTCGTTTGGCACATTAACTAAACATTTAAAATAAGAACAAGAAATGGGTAAGGGTTGGCTCAATCTAATTAAAATTAGATTACATTTCGTTTCGGTTATTTTTTGATTGTAATCTAAAGACTTGTATAAGGAGATCATCTTCAGGTGACGAAAATTTCAGCCAATCAAAATCTACCTTCAAGATCGCGGGTCTATGCATTGATATGTATTGTGGGAAGACGAAACAGAAAGTAAAGCAACACAGCTGACCAAATTATGACGCAATACAAAATATTCAAATATAAACGGTGTTCTGATTGTCAGAGGGGTGGCACG
Organism: Lottia scabra; assembly: GCA_029955415.1. Lineage (NCBI taxonomy): Eukaryota > Metazoa > Mollusca > Gastropoda > Lottiidae > Lottia > Lottia scabra. The sequence goes on from JARJEI010000001.1 coordinate 41,448,829, forward strand.
TGCATTGAGATGGGACCACGGTGTCGACGAAGCCGAAGTTGAGTAGCTCAAGCTTTTGAAATGTGTGATGGTGACATGGACATATAACAGGACAGCCTCAAAGCATGTTCCTAAGTCAGTCCTGGGCAATTGCACAAAGCAAAGGCGAGCAAATAATTAATTGTCATATTTCGATTTGTTGAGAAGAGTGAGTATTTACAGTGCTACGATGATTTTACGGAAATGCACTGATTTACTGATGCAATTGCTCTGTGAGTTTGTGGTAATTGAATTTCCCACTGTCTGTTGGCTTAATACCAACGGGAGATCACGTGACTCCTTCGTGGCTCAGTTCAAATGCACCGTAGCCATCGTGTAGCCATCGTGTCAATCTCTCATACAGAGTTGTCTTCCCCTGCGGTCCAGGACAACTCTGTATAAGAGATTGCCATCGTGTGTGATTCGGGTATCATCGTGTGACCATTGTGTGACCTTCTGTAGGCATCGTACTTACTTCGGTTGTTAATTTTTTGTTAACCATGTTCGGGGCCATCTTCGTACGAAATTCCATATTCGTGTGTCCATCTGGTGTCAAATTCGGGACAGTGTGACGCCAGCATTAAAAGGAGAGAACACGGCTTTAATGATATACTAACTCAGTGGTTCTCAAAAGGGGGAATTACCTTTCCAAGGGAGGAATCATGAATTAGTGGGGAGAAAAATTACATATTTTTTTTAAGCACACTCTTTTTAGGACCATTAATTAGTCATGCATTGTGCCTTATATCACCCGTTAGTATGTGTTTTAAAAGATGGAATGTATTACTTTATCACTGTGTCTAAATGGCATTGTGCTTAATATATGTTTACCTAAAAAGATGGCCCCAGAATACAGTTATATGGTTCCAAATACTGGATAAACGACAAAATACAACCCAATACGTTCTAATAAATAATAAGTTTATTTACTCTTACTATATAAACATTGAACATCTCATGTTTCAATGAGCTACCCCTGATTATGTTAATTTTACATGGATTGTTAAAATATTTGGTAACAGGGTAAACAAAACAGCGGATACATTTTAAATAACAAAATTCCCACACATCTTTTTATACACATATCCTCACCCACAAATCTACCCAAGCCCATCCCCACCCTTAAACCCACTCATTAACCACCATCCACCCCACCCACTTCACTCACAAATACAACCTACCCCACCAACCCATTTACCCCCCCCCCCCACCCTTTTACCAACAAATCTACCCTAGCCCACCCTTCAACCCACAAATCTACCCAGATCCACCCCATCCCCATTTTTACCCACAAATGTGCTAGACCCACCACCCTTAACCCAAACACTATCTTATCCCAACCCCCTTTTTACTCTGAAAATTTACCCAAGCCCCATATCACACTTTATTGGTGAATATACATAAGCAGTAATGAAGTGAAACACAGTAACCATATATTGTAGAAAATAACTCGCCCTGAAATAAAAATAAAACAGTTATATATCTTTCGGTTGTTTAAAGAAGCCACGGATAATATATGTGTAGTTTTGACATCTCAGTTATGAAAAGAAAGTCCTGGAAATATATTACTCGTTGAACACTGTTAGCAGTTGTCCTCCCCGATTAGGCTGTCTACATAATTTGTCTGAACATTTCATTTCAGATTTTTACAATTATTAAAGAATATATCATACAGACACAGTGACCACTTTTTTTCATGGTTCCAAAAATCCAAAAAGTAATTTACAAGTTATGAATTGCAAACATCTGTCTACTATTTGTACGAAGTAGGCCCTATGACTAGTTACGACTTTCTGATATACATAAGGCCTCCCCGCCTTCGGATACATTAAGGATGGTTACAGGCCTGTTTTTGGTATAGCCCTATCAATCAATGATCTGTAAAGCGTTTTAGACTCACCATTCGACGATTTTTCACAAATAAAACCGTTTAATCTGTTACAGCCAGCATCATTCATACCTCCACTGTATACTATAGTAACACAGTCCTCATCACCGTTATAATTATTAGGTTCTTTAGACCAGGGGCTGGGAGGGAAAAGGTAAGAAATAGATATTTTATCATCAATAATAGCTGAGGTTCACTAAAACCTTTCCAAGCCTTCACATTCTGCCCCTTCTTGGTTTTGTTTGCTCTTTTCCAAATTCACCCTTTAACATTCGCCCCTTCCCATTTATCTTCCATTCACACCTTCCCAATTTGCCTCTGCACTCAAATCATGAACCATCTTCGCGCATCCTCTTTCATGCAATATTGTTTCAGGATGTTTCAGAAAAGAATGGCGGTAGTTAATGTTAAAGGATTGTAAAGTGATTTTCTAAACTTTGTATTTTTATATGGAAACTGATAGCATCAATCTGTGCCATTCCAATTTCTATTCCCGACGTCTGTACAGAGTTGTCTTCCCCTGCAGTCCAGATTACATTGAATTTGGACGGCAAGGCAAGGGAAGACAGCTCTGTATAATAGATTGAGATATGAATAGGAACTTTCGGTAGATCACTGGAAGTGACATCATAAAACACGTTAGCTTTAGTGGAATTGCCAGAACCACAGACGTCGGAATGGACATTTGAATGGAGCAAATTGATGCCATCTGTGTCCCCTATACACATAAAAAGTTCAGAAAACCTCTTTACAATCACTTTAACAAACTAAATCTAGCTTAATCTTAAATATATATCTTATTTTGTATTTCTCAGAAATAAAGTATGGGGTACAAGCTAGTTTCCCTCCTGACTCAAGTTCCAAAAAATCGGGAAAAATATGATTGAAATTCGGGCAAATAAGTCGTTGAGTCGTTGTCCCTACGGCTATGAATAGTTGAATACATACATGAGTGCGTCCATACCAGACCAGTTATCAGAGTCATCAGGATACGTCCATTGACCATCCACTATCTTATCATTTAATCCAATCCACCACATATTCGGCCACGTACTGATATCTCCTATTATTGACATGATATATTGCTGGAAAGACACAACCGAATATCCAGGTGGCATAGCGAGGATAATTTAAGAGGGATGCGTACATCCTTTGCAAATTACTGCAGCAACGAGAGCTTTATAGGAGTCCGGGGAAATTTGTCTTATGTATCTGGAGGAAAGAACTGAAGCTGATACAATCAGTTGTCATTTGATCTGAATGATCTACTGATCTATAGAAGCCCCGAATTTGGATGAAACATATGGCTCTGGAAATACATAACATAATCGACGAAATAATATTTTGACGTCAGTCAGCTTTCCGTAGTTTCTATTTCTATGGTTTAAGGTTGAAAATCCAAACGTATCAACTCGACTAAAGACAGGATTAAACCCTGGACCATCTCACAGAGCCTCCGGATCCCCCAACGTGACAGAAAGCAAAGATAGTCGTTGCAAGACTTTACTGTAGAGCCCATCCATATACACCGAGGGAATCGAAAGATTGGTCTTTATTACACTGCTCAGGAACAAACGTTAAGTAACATACCATTTCTTGGGCATCATTAACAGCAAGAAGCTTCCCTTTCTTCCTTTTACAAATACTTACAGCTGTTTCTCGGTCCGTCAAATCCACGGATACAAAGTAACAGTTGTAATTGTACAATGTCCAGCGGTTAGGACAATTCTCTGTTTCTAAAAATAATAGAATATAATTTAATATACATAATATAACCATCATTTAGTGGTACATTCTTTGAAGATTAAATTTATTAGGTTTGATAGTCGGACCTTTATCTTGTATATCAATACATAGCCGTAGGAGACAGGGAATACAGATTATGATGATCATAGGAAGACTGCGCGACCCAAAGAGGATTTATTTGTCTTGGAGGTCACAGGGAGGATGGGACATCCCCCATCCCCCAAACCTTCTTGAACATGCGCCTGCATTGACTGTCCACAATGTATTATTATATAACTGATACACAAAGCGAAGGAACTTACTGCCCATTGGCTGTTCACAAATATAGCCCAACTGAAACACAGTGCAGGGGAAATCCATCTTCGTTCCAGCTCGGTTTATACCAGCACAATGTTGATTGGGTACTGAATTCCTCGGACTTTCCTCCCAATTTCTACAATATCAACCAAATACTATTAAATTATTATCTGAAATGTTTTGAGATTAAGCCGCCTGGTTCAGTGGCGTGGGGGCGAATGGAAACCAGGGGGCGCCGACGTCGCAAGGGGGCACCAAAAGCCCTTCGAAAGAAAGTCGGTCGTTAAGAAATAATAATTATTTTCGAGCTTATTCTTTTAGTCCCAATACAACTCGGGCCCTCCCCCTTATTTTTGACCGAATAATGTCAGAACACTCTATAAAATTGCCGCTCGCGCCTTCGGCGCTCGCAGTGCCGTTCCATTTGAAGCATGTTAAATTTCAGAGTCCCCCCCCCCCCCACATTTCTATAAATCCTGGATCCGCCCCGGTTATTGATATCCGTCGGTAAAGTTGAGCCGACCTACCGCAGTCATAAACATAGCAAAAATATAGCGTCAAATAGCCTTCCTGCATTGTTTCAAATAGCTAAAGCCTTGAAGTTTCAGAGGGTCTTGGTGTGAGTGTTTGTAATCACCCAAGGATTAAGCCTATTGAAAAAAAGAGTAATTGAACAATATTTACTATGAATTATTGCCCTCGTTCTTGAATTGTTTGTGGACCTGATAGAGAGCTGATTTCTTGATGGATTTTGATGAAACTTGGTGTGAGTGTTTGTAATCACCCAAAGATAAAGCATATTAAGTTGTGATAATTGAAGGGAGTGAGCCGGAATGTTACATTTCACTGCTTAAAGTTATTCAAGGGAGACAACTATGAGGGTCTCTCATAGGTCCGCGCTCGCTACAAGCGTTCACTATGACAAATGGTAAAATTGCTTTTGTACTTCAAAATAAGGTCTTTCTGGTCTTCCTACGGACTGAATTAATTATTTTGGATCTTTGAATTTACTTCTGGGGTCCAAAGCCTAATTTCAATTTTAGAACAATGTTGAATTAACCCGCGTTTACTACAGTAACAGTTAAAACGAAAACTTTAAGGACAATGAAGACAATAGTGTGAATGATTGTAATCACCCAAGGATGAAGCCTATTAAGTTAATCCACTTGAAAAAAAAAATATGTTAACAAAACCCGTGTGATATAAAAAATGTCACTCTCAGAATCTTTCATTTACTGATAACATTTACTTATTAAACCTAAAAAATTGTGTTTTGCGTTTCAGTATTGAATATTTTTATCAGGGCTGCAAGTGTCTGAAATATATCTAGATCGCACCTACAACAGTCTTAATTTCCAAAATTTTCCATGAAAGGAACCCCGTATTACCTCGCTCCTGCTCTTCGACTCGGTGTTCCACGGTCGAAGGGCTCCAGAGGTTTTACATATGTGCATCAGTGCATTCATGCATTGTGATCCATACCTGAACAGAATACCTTAGGGTGTGGCAGGGGACCATGAGTTGCAGGGAGCGCCAAAAAGGGTTTGTGCCCCCCAGCCAATTTGGAGCCACCACGCCACTGGCCTGGTTCCATTTGGAAAGTTTTGTCCCTTGAAAGTTCATTTTGATATTGGAATAATATGTAATGGGGATTATCCCTTCATCAAGAGCGTGGATTTGTCCAAAATTAATGTAGGGGACGAACCAAGTTCAAGAATGAGGCGAAGCGCCGAAGTTGAGAGACCAAACAGAAGGTACTCCCCCTGGAGAAAAAAATGAAAGGCATCGATTTTGTGCGTTCTGAGAGATGTTTTAGAATAGTAGTTGGTAGTTGGGCAGTCTAATTAAAATCAGACTCTAATTTCGTTTCGTTCCTTTTTTTTTTTTTAAATCCGTTTTTTTAACCACTACATTAGGGTCAGGGAACGAGACGCGGTAACATTCGTTCACATTAACTTTGACCTAACCTTGATAAAAAATGACCTAATAAACTAGTCTACAGCACTTAGGAATCCTAGAATGCACCTATTGTTCGAGAACAAAATCCCAGCGCAGGAGAGGGCAAAGATCTGATTGGTTAAAACAAAGGTCATTAAGGTTAGGTCAAAGTTAACGTGAACGGCTGTTACCGCGTCTCGTTCTCAGACCCTAATGTAGTGGTTAAAAAACCGGATTTTAAAAAAAAACGAACGAAACGAAATTAGGGTCTGATTTTAATTAGATTGTAGTTGGGACGCCCTATCCTGCCTTTCATCCCATTGATTTTTATTTCTCACAAAATATTCCTTACCAAACAAATTATGGTGGGTACCGAGACCCTTTCAGACCCCCACCCCCTTTTCTGAGTTCAAAACTTTAACTAAAAATTAATTGTGACCTCGGAGCCTTGAAAGTAGTAACGTAAACTATAATGCATAATAGCCGATCAAAGTTGAATTCTATGTTCATTCTAGGGGCAGTATTCCTTTGAAACAGATGAAAAGAAACTTACATTAAAGAAGAATCTGCTTTAGAACCATCAGCCCAGACATACGTTCCTTCTGAAGACTTATCATTTAAACCTATCCAATATGATCCTTGATCCATGACCTGTCCTCCTGACTGCATTGTGATATATCTCTGGAAATTATGAAATATTATCGTATTATACACTTTTTTTTATAAAATGTCAAAAATATATTTCAAAAGGATTGAAATACATTCTTAAATGATGGCATATGGAAATTGACATGGTATATATACTTGTTCGGAAAGAAATTTGCCCCGAGGATTCCATCCTACATCTGGAGCCCATTGTCTAAGCAGGCACTGCTTCCTGAAACCACTTTTCAGCATGAAATATGACAATTGTAATGACATACTTCCCCATGTATTCATTTGCTCTGTCAATTTAGGCTACTTCCAAATTTTGATTTCGGACAAATCTTGCGTATCTAATTGTTTTTATATTAAAATGCCCTTACTAGTTCGTCTTCAGTCTCAATCTTCACCAAATCACCATTAAGTTTCTGACAAGCGACTCGAGAGTCGGCCCAGCTAGATTTCGGGGCATTATAAACTTTATAACATTTGTGACCAGCTCGAGTCCACAGACCACAACCAAAATCATGAGTATCAGATACTGTAAAACAAAAAAAAAAAACAGATTTATTCTCCTTGTGAATTCTTGAAATAGGCTTCATTAGATATATGTTACAATTCCTACTGTGGTTACACTCGCTATTATATTAACAACCTTAAATATGGGTCTTATGGGCGTGTTAAGTGCATGAATAAGTTATTTTCAAATGCTTTTCAGAGGTGTTAAATAGACTTTCTCACAGCAAAAAAGAACAGCAGAACGTACACTCAGTTTTTAGCACAGAGCATGTAACATCCACAAACGATCTCTGAAAGATACGCTAGCGCTCGATTAGTGGAAACTGCCGAGGATAACCGATTGGAAACTTCCAATTAAGTTTTATGAATATCAGAAGTGACGTTTGACTTGATTTTTAGTGTATAATTTGATACTCTGATAAAATTCCACATTGTGGCAAAAACCCAGTTGTTATCACAACCCCGGTGTTCTCACTACTTGTTAAAATAAACCTAGAAACGAATATAACTCACTGGATGCTTGAGGTTTTCTACAGACGAAATTAAATGCTTTATTACAATCTCTGTCACTGAAAGTTCCTTCTTCAGTAGCTGTAGCGCACCATTCTCTTCCGGCCAAATTATCAGGTTCTTTCGTCCATTTTCTACAGTACAATAAAGTTGCCCCAAGTATAATTCGGTCATTAAGTATTTATCTTTTCGGTTCGGTCGCTTATTTTCGTCAATCAAATGTGATACAATTTTCTAAATTTTTGTATGTGTATCGGGGACACTGACAGCATCGATTTACATCATTCCAATTTCCATTCCAAAGTCTGTGGTTCTTGCCATTCCAATAAAACTAACGCGTTGTACCACTGATATACCGAAAGCTACTATTGATATCTATGCAGATCACTGGTAGTCACGTCAAAACCTCTTTACAATCCCTTTAAGCGGTTTAACTTACATATTTTGAGGATTGTATGTTGGTCCAGTCTTCCAGACCCATTTATATTGACCTTCTTGGTCGATATCATTTAAACCGGTCCAATATCGGGTGTCTGTGTTGTAGAATGGCAACGATTTACTTAGAATATCCTGTAATATACAATTTAGAATCACCACAAACTGAGAATCAAAACATCAGTCAATCTCCGTATTTGCAATTAACAATGTTAGTCCCTTTGACCTGAGTTAATATCAGGGAACAATAATTGCATAACTTGTTATGTTCATCATTTTCGAGGGTCGATTTGAGTCCGGAATATATGTAAAAAGCCTCCAGAAGTACTAGAACAGCACAAAATCGCATAATCCCTTCAATTATACCCGTTCCGTAACATTTATCTTTCATTTTCTGCATTTGTGTTTTCTATATAATGCATGGTCTTACTAAACGACGAGTCGTATTTTTGACTTTCAATCGCCCATAATTATGACTACACGGGGATTTGAAGGCCTATATTTCGAGAAAAAGTTGTGAACATTATATTGGATAAGAATAGCTAAAAAAAAAATTCCACGTTCTGAGACAGAATATTTATTGGTCGAACAGTTAGTGAACATATCCCTTTAAAATTGTATATAACTTACCGAGTCGCTGTCCACATCGAACGTCATAAGATGTATCCGGGCAGTGGGGGTCGACATTGAAGCACACTTATCTTTAGCTTGCTGCCATGTTAAAAACTGATTGGAATCCGTATAGTTACTGACTATAAAACAGTCCTTCTCTCCCTCTATCCAGTCAACGCTTGGGCACTCATCTAATAAAATAATATACAGAATCATATGTTAAAAAGGTGAATGTACTGAACGTGTTTGGGTTTAAAAGGAAAATGGAAATGAATAAAATTGTCGCATCAACGATGGTTGTCGTTGAATTGAGGTGAAATTGGTTAAAGATTTATTTCGGTGGATTGTGATCAGAATGAAAATTTGAAAATAAGGCGAATGACTATTGATACAATTTGATTGTACTAAGAGCACCTGCGACACCAACTTCGAGGAACAGAGACGTTGAAGTTTTTTCCATTTCGATCAACTATACACTAAATACGCCAGTCAGCAAACCCTTGTTTGGCCTTTATTATTGACAACAGCTGCTCAACTACCAAACCCATTGGCTTCCTATCCCTTATAAAGCCCGAAGTTTATCAGAAAGTAAAAGATCAAATGTACCAAGGTAAGATCAAGAAGGCACCCAAACACCAAAGTATACTGCCGAGATCTAACCGATCAGTAAGATCGTTTACCATTGCTAAAGAAACATGTCAGCCCCAACGCTTATCTCATGGTGTCGCTACTAATTACCAGTATACAATTGAAGATAGTTCAGATGGACTGAGGTTAGTTAAATTAAAGCGATACTACGTCTTAGAATGAACAAAAAAATAAAGTTCTCAAACTTGGTCAATAAGAGTATAATATTCATCAACAGTGTCCAAAGTATACAAACAGAATCAAATAAACCCATAAAACTATGTAATTTTCCATACAATTACAGATTATTATTGATAAATTGACATTTATCAATTATTGTATTTAAACATATAGTTTTATGGATTTATCAGATTATTTAGGTAATCTGTTTTATAGTTATGTCACTATAGGTTTGTCCCCTGATGAATAAATACTCCTATTGACCAAGTTTGAAAATTTAATTTTGTTGTTCATTCTAAGACGTAGTATCGCTTTAAGAAATATACTAACATGTGGAAGACAGGTCTGTTTCACAAATATACGGTAGAGTGGAGGCACATTGTTCATCACTGAAAGTTGCCTGTATACTGATAGCACCGCAATCTTCATTATCACTATTATCAGGCTCCTGATTCCATTTACTGAAATAAAACAGAGTTTTACGTCCTTTCTCTGCTCTAGGGTAGGCTACTCAAGAGGAACAAAACAGACATCTACTTCGATCCTCTACAACCGCATCTCCCAGGAAGGGGGTACATACCTTACTTTCACAATCATTGAAAATCTCACTTCAGATGATTCAGTTACCAGGGGCGGATACAGGATTTGACGTTTGCGTAGGATAAAATTTTGGCCACGCGAGCGTGCCGAAAAATTAGTTGAAGTTAAAATAAACAAAGTTATTGAAATATTCTTCTAGAGTGGGTGCAATGTAGATAGATATCTTGCCAAGCGAAGTGGGGCGAGAAACATTTGTGGTAAAATGGTGCGGACAACCCATGCTTTGCAAATTTGAGGGGGGGGGGGGGGGCGCACTCCCGCCACGCCACCCCCTAAATCCGCCCCTGGTTACTCTACGTGTTATCAAATACTTTGAGAATTGAATAGAATTTTTGTTGATCATGAACTTCGCTAACACGATTATTAAACTCATGTGGACTCCATTAAACGGGTATGGGGATGGAAAACGCAGTTATATAATGTGTTCATAAAGCGTGAGCAAATCCTACCAGCTGGAAACTACCAGCTGGGTGTCTTTATAGCAGGGAATGTTAAGAATTACCGTTTTCGGGTATCTGATTCTCAAAATTTTCCAATGTTCGCCCCACAGGCCCTTAAACCTTAGATTCATCAGGAAATTGCGTTCCCGGGAGTCAAATTCTCTAAATTTTCTAAAGAGATCCCCGACTTCAGGAAATCGTGTTTACTCATTTATTGATATATATTTCCTCAAATAAAATTCATTAACTGCTACCAAGGTATTGCCAATGTGTTATATGGATTTCGAGATTTGTTTTACGGTAACATCGTTGTGCTTGGGGTTTTATTATCAATTTTGTTCAAGACGAGACAACCAACTTACACAAGGGCGAGATCCGGATATTCATCGGTACCCCATAACCAGGTGCCCGTAGCCCCGTCTCCATCTGTCTTCAGCTGATTTAAAGCTGTCCAATAATCAGACGCTGGGTATCCCTGGAACTTTGTCTTCAAAAATGACTGAAACGACAAGCATTGAAATGCGTTGAGTATAATCCGGACAGATTCTGTTAATCTAACTAGTTCCTGGTGAAATTCTGTAAATCTAACTAGTTCCTGGTGAAATTCTGTAAATCTAACTAGTTCCTGGTGGGTTTCATTTGAAAACTTTCGAGATTTAAACACTACTATTGTCTTTATCATATTACAAAGTTCACCTGGGACTAAACGAGGTGGTGTTCTCGAAACTCACTAAGCGGTAGAAGGCCCTGGGGCCTGTAATTCGAAACGTTCGTTAATTTCTTCCATAGCGACCCCTTACCGAATGTCTTAGGATAATACTTAAATGTTTTAAGTACTGCACCACAACGCACTTCATACCGTATCGCTTTACGTTCCTTAACTTGGCTGTAACTCGAAGAAACAAATGGATAACGCACGGTTTGCTACGAGCTAGCGCACGATTTACTACGAGTTAACGCTTACGCTGTAGTTTACTGGCGGATTGTTTACATTAAAGACTGCCATCATTGCTGTATCAGTTAACGACTACTTAAGTGGCGGTCCGGGGCAGACCTTAACCACAATCGTTAAACGCACATTTACGCCTGTCGTTAAAATTAAGGCGTGTTTCAAGTTACACCACCTTAAATTACCATCTGCTTAAAGATTGTCGTAAGCTTACCGAATGCTTCGAGTTACGGACCCCTGGAGTCCTAACTTCAAATAAGTTGTTTCTAGGACATCCTTGTACGGTCTTGTTTGGTTACCCGATGTGGCACTTAAACCCTAGGTTAAGAACAAATAGTATACGAATCAACTGGGAACTATTTCTCAAAAAATCTTACGATAAAAAATTCTCGTAAGTGTGGAATTATTCACTGTAAAATGCCAAAGTTACGACAAAATGTATCGTAAGATTTTTTGAGAAACAGGCCCCTGAACCCTGTCTTAAGAGTGCGACAAAGTATTAAGGAAGAGTATCATTTCATTTCAAAAGCTTTCTCACCAGTTCATCGGAAGATTCAATCCTCACAAGTTGTGCTTGTTGAGCCTCACAGGCCTCTATGGCATGTTGCCACGTTCTGTTGTCACCATTATTAAAATAATAACAGTAGATATCATTGGATTCCCAATTAGAATCACAAAGTGGTGGGTCGACCGATTTGATAACCACTAATATACATACTGGAATATAGAATAACAATGACTTGATTACGTTACCTGTATGTGTAATGAAACGTTGTGTTCAATAGAAGTCTATATCCATAAAAACTGTTCTTTCTTAATGTGCTGTGATACTTCTAAATGCCTTTGTGGATAACTTTCAATGATGTTGTTGCAACATTCCACACAAAAACGTCCCAAATTTGACAGGATGTATCCTAACCATTGGTAAATCAAGGGCTTGGATTTAGTGGGGGGAGGGGTGGGATCTTCGTCAACCACATAATTTGGTTAGTAAAGAAGATTTCTGGAAGAATGAAATGATCAGAGTGGGAAATCCCGACTTCAACATCCTATCCCTGGAATATACACCAAATCTGAGAGGTTTTTTTTCTTCATTTGCACACTAGAGGAAGGACCCCCTTAAAAAAACAGTTAAGATTGCTGATCGAAGTGGAAAAGGTCATCAACACAGGTTGATTTGCTCTGATTTTGATTTTTTTAACATGCTAGTTAAAATTGTTTGAAGCAGTATGTATACTCGTATCAACACTTGACGTCATTTTCAATATGGCGGTGCAGGTCAAAGGTCGTAGGGGAAAACTTCGCTTCAATGACGTTATAACATAGCGTAGTATGATGGCTTTAAAGCTATCATGCTCTAACTTAGCTAAAAATAATTATCTAAAAAAAATAATTAAGACTGTCCGTCCGCCATATTTACTATAATCAGTCGCCATATTTGTTAAAGAAATATGGCCGCCACCCACCCAGTATAAAACACAGGTAAGACACGCCCATCAATCAGTTGGTTGTCAGATCTCGGCAGGTCAAGATCAAATCTCACAGTGAAACCAACCAACCTTGACTTTGACGTAAACAAACAATAATGGATATTGAGGGTAGATCAAATTTCACGATCGTAATGAAATCGGGATTATTTTCAAATACATTATTATACATGATCATGCATGTATATTTATAAACCATATCCGTGCTCGTGAAATATTGTCTATTGCTGTTCATAACAAATTGTGACTATACTAGATTTTTATTTACAAAACAAAATATATCACACATTAGGTACTCGTGTTTATTTGGAAAATGATAAATAAATAATTATTCTATTGAGTAACATTCAGATTTTTCAGATCAAACTTTTCTTACAGATTATTTCATTGTTGCAGATAAAATGCTGCACATGTATAAACAAAGGAATGTGTACATTGTATTTGAATCAACTTTTACTCCACATTCTTTACAAAATGAGTTCTTTATTAGGTCGTAAAGTTTTCCCTCCAATACTGTAAACCGTCTCTGTTTTAGTAATCTCTCTCTTGGTTGAAATTTGTCTTGATCTCTGAAATTTTTACAATAATCTTTTGATATAACCATAGAATTAGAAACTATTATACTTCTATGATATAACAGAATAAAACAATTGTACAAATGCACAAAAATATGATAAATGTGTTATATTTTATGTCATAGTTTATTTATAATAATAACAATAACTGTGCAGAATAAAACAATCTTTTCTTACAAATTTTGAAAGAAATTCTGGTTCTCTATCTCTTCTTCATCATTATCATCATTATAACACTAGAGTAATCATTGTCATCACACAGAACATCATCAATATTTTCTGAATGTTCTGATCGATCGTATGGGTGTGTAGATTTGACACCGTATTGCTCGGAAATAATCTGTCCATAATCTTATCTACTTCTTGTTCCTAGAAAAAAACCGAAAAATTTAGATACAATTTATATCACAAACATATACAGTGTAAGTTATTTTAAAATTTCCCTAATAATAACTTTGTGACAAAGTAGAGTTACTTCCCTTATTCACCAAGCAGACTAAACAGAGATATATCAATGTAACTTACTAGTTTACATTATAATTGTATGCTATTATCATAATTATATTTCTAAAATATTGGAAATATTTATCCTATGCATCAATATCAATCAGAATATGTACTACATGTGACAAATGAATACATTGAAATGACTCTTTTCATAAGCCTCAAAGATTATCATTTGTATATAAAGAAATAATCGTGGTACAAAACACAAGTAAGTCTGTTTTCTTATCAGAAGTACACGTCTGCAGCTGCATTGTGCATATAATGATACATTAGTAAGTATTATGCAAATTGAGAAACGTGTTTTGTATTTTCTTACCTGAGATTCCATTTTTATTGTTTTGAAAGGCGAGGTTGACTAGTTTCAAGCTAAGTTGGTTTCACTGTGAGTGTCGTTCATCGATGTTGATAGTTTGAAGTTCGCATATCAACTGAACGATGGGCGTGGCTTACCTGGGTTTTATAGTGGGTTAGTGTCAGCCATATTTCTTCAGCAAATATGGCGGCTGCTAGTTGTAAATATGGCGGACCAATGGACTTATTTTTTTAAAAAAATAATTATTTTTAGCTAAGTTAGAGCATGATAGCTTTAAGAAAGAGAAAGAGATGAGGATCTGAATTTAATAAAACCTTTATTTTTTACAAGATTGAAATTTAAGCCGATAGACGAGTTATGCGGTCCGGGATTTTCGACACTGCAGAAAAAAGGAAAAAGAAGTCGTATCGACATCGTATCTGAACCCAAGTGCATTCGCTTCTTGTTTCTTCGGTTCGATAATCCCGTACGGACGGAACACATGACCGGGAATCGCATGGGCCTGTGTATATAACATACTATGCATGCTTTATAAAAAAAAAACGTAAGATGGTACAAAGAAAAATAGTTGAAATCAAGAGTAATTTTTGAAACAATTATGATCAAAATAGAGACAATGACTTGGTTATTGGGGGGACAGTTTTGACATTGTGTCAGGTGCAGAGACATTCCCCCGGTTTAAAAGCCTACGTGGCGATTCTATTTCCAAAACTCCACAATGCCTTTTTTTCAAATTCTCCATAATTGCCATTAAAAGTCATTATAACTTTTCGGGTTTTTTTCTCAAAATAAACTGAATTGTAAGTAGGCCTAAGCTTTTTGTGTTTTTTTTTTTACTCTCCTCGGGGATAGGCCTACCCACGTCTAGGAAAAGTTTTCTCCAATCATGATTAAGAGGATAGAATTGAATATTTATACTATATTTCAAAATATAATGTTCAATTACATGTAGATTTAGAATATTTACATTTGAAATAACATATTCTCTGCCATATAAATCATATAGGAAAAAATAAATACACGAGAACGTGCAAATAGTATAGGTAAAAAGTCGATATAATTTGCACGTTCTCGTGTATTTATTTTTTCCTATATTACAAGTCGATTCGTCGTTTTATTTTTTATATAAATCATAGGCCTATTTCCAAATATATTTTTCATTGATTCGCATTTCTATTAAAAACAATGTAAGACTCTCAGGAGTATTAAGAGTCGATATTACACCTTTTACATTTTGCGATTTGAAACAATGCAGTTGGAGAAGAAGAATAGGTTGGATATCTCCAAATTAATAAATTTTGGTATTCTGTATAAGCCTCGATTCTAAAGACGTGGTTTGGTATCTGGTTCGGTTTGGTACGGATGAGCGATAAATTAGAGAAAAAGCAAATCGATCGTGTCCGTAGCCTACACCGATTATTCTGGGCTGGACACCAAGAAAAACGTAGGCCTTACCTCGACAATTCGAGGCTTTAGGCTGTCAAATAGAGTTTCCTCTGGAAATCTGGAATCTGTAGGCTAACTCCTAAAATGGAATGTTTACAATTCGTTCGAACGACAATGGGCCTTCCATAGTCTAAAAAAACGGAATTTTTTCTTTAGCTGAGCTTATCGTAGTGATATTGTCCACAGCGGCTCTCCCTCGAAATTTAATTCAAATCCACGCCACGGATAGATAATAATAATTGTTAAGTAAGAATTCAAGTTTTAGTACTTCTTAAGGCTATTTAGATTCAAGACCCAAATCTACTCTCGAAACATGCTCTTCAGTGATGGGGTTCCCATGAGATATGAGATAAAATAGACTACCAGTCCAGTAGGCCTAGTGTTTATTCTAAAGAAAAATATTCCTCGGTCTGAAGTAAATCTTTTAATGAAATACAGTAATGATTTCAATATTCAAGTCATTTTTTAAAAAAAAAATCGGCAAATTTCGATTTAGGCTACAAACGAAGCTGCAAAGTCTTCAGATATAGGCCTAGTCATCAGACCGTCGGTGTATTTACAGTGGAATTGTCCTAAAAACGATAGGCTTATAGGATGTCTATAGTTTACCCTATTTAGAGGGTTTGTGAAAAGGGAGTTATTCCGAGCTGTGAAACTCTAAGGCCGTTAGTCTAATTACGTAACTGTAAGTTATCAAGAACTTCTATTAATAAGTGTTAGTTGTGCACTGTGAAAACAGGTAACATTCTTTATCACACAACAGTACTGTTATCGGGTTCATAACGCGAGTTAATATTAGAGATATTACACAGTAGCGAGGTTAATAACTATGCAAATTAGGTAGAATTTAGGTCATGTATTCATGCGCCAGTTACACAGAACCTTTGACGTTAGCGACTCCGTTAAAATTAACAATGTGGGGCATGTAATTTTCATTAAAAGTGTTCCGAAAAACATTACTTTGATTAAAAAAATTAATTTACTTAGCACATGAAAGTATTTTTCTTGATGTTATTTGTTAGCGGAAGGACATTTAAACATACGTGAACGGGCCTAACCTAGTTACTAGCTCTATGACGTCAGAAAAGAATGACGTGATAGTTTAGTTTACAAAGAGATTAAACTGAAAATTGGCGAAAAATGCATTGAATTTTAGGAAAACATGTGTGTATCGATAGTTGTGTGATAAATAGAATCTTAAACTCGTGCTTATGTCATATAAAATTTATGAAATTCGTTGCCGAATTAAATATTTCCCTCGCCAAGGCTCGGGGAATATTAAAACCGGCAACTCATTTCATAAATTTGATATGACATAAGCACTCGTTTAAGATCCTCTCTATGTATTACAGTTTGTAAATGTGATAGAAAAAATATCGACCATTGACATTGTGAAACTAAAAGAGCTGTTACTAATATTTGTGTGAAATTAGGGAAGTAAAATAGTATGGCGAAGGCTAACATTCCTGTGAAAACCGACCCAATTTTAGATGATCTACTATTGGAGAAGGACGCATTTCGGACCATCAACACTGATTATAATGTTGATACTTTTCCTGAAATAGTAACCAAAGATCCCAAAGGTAAAGCAAAATATGCCAAGTTTGAGGAAATCGATATGCAATTATATGTCGGACTTATTGTGACGTATCGTATCGGGCATCATCGTGATGGGCCTCCTGCTGACCGACAAAGATTGAGGAATTGGTTGCATGCTCTGTATATATTTCACAGCTATTTGAGAAGAAACGGGGAGTATGAATTCGAAGTGAAGAATATGAAGACAAAGAGACAGAAATTTAGGTCTATTGACTTTATTGCCAAGTCGAGGATATCAAACAAGAGATATCGGATATCTTTCTACGTCAATACAGGAACCGTTCGGGTAGAGGGAAAACTATGTAACAAATTTGCAACAGATTACTTTCCTTGCATCAAATACTTGTTCCAGAAGATACACGGAGATAATAAAGGTGATAAACTGGTCAAAGGTTTCAAGGGATTAAGCACCCATTGACATTATACTGGTTAATTTAAGACAATACAATTCCGTTTTTATTTTTATTCTGACTTTTATAGATTTTTAACATCAGAAAATTGAATTTTAATTTGTTTTGTGTATTGCTTCTTCTTTTTTTAGAAGGGAGGGGGGCGTTCTAGAAAATTGTAATAGCACATTGGACTGAATTAATTCCTTTTGGTTATTCAATGATCAATATTGCTATGATTGATCACCAAGACAACTCTATAATTTGAATGTATTTATCTTGCTATTATACCTTAATTATTGTAAACGTTTTCTTTGTATCTTAACGTGATTCTATACAATAAAATGATTAGTATCATTATTATAATTTACACCATGTAAAAATCGAATCGAATTGTCAGACACTATATCTACTATATACCGCCCTAGTCCGAAACTTGCTGACTCTTTCCCCAGCCTATGAGAGCTATTTGAACGGACATGGCTGGGAGAGTCAGAAAAACTAGGCCTCAAAAACGTACGATTTTTCGCACCTCCGCAGGTTTTTAAACATATTTATTTACCTTGAACAGGGGCGCCGGAACCACGGGGGCAGGGGCGAACATGTGCCCTTTTTGTCACGAACACGGACAATTTTTATGTCATAATAATTACAGCCGACGGAGGCAAGAGACGGAAAATGGGGATTTTATCTGGACTGGGCCCACATCCCCCCCCCCCAAAAAAGAGCCGGCCGATACTATAAACCATGCGGCAGCTCAGAGCTGCAGTCAGCTGGTGTTCACGGACCCTCCTTCGCATTGAGCCATCAATTTGAAACTTGACACCGGATAAACATGAAGATTTACTTCAACATGTCCTTGTCAGACCCTAAAAATATTTCTCAACAAACGACCCAAACGGTCTCCGTGAAAGTTACGCTCTACGCTAGCGCTCTGCAACATATCACGGTAATGAACAGCGGCCATTTGACCGGACTACGTCAAAGTTGTCACGTAATCTCGTGGCTCTGGTAGTTGAAACATCAGGGACTTGGCCATTCGAGGCTACAGGTTTTTGTAAACCAAAACATGAAAACAAAAAGACATGTATTTTAAATGATAATAAAATGTGTTATTGGTTAACAGATATGCACGATGTAGCATCAAATGCACGAGCAAGTGTCAGAATATTCCTCCATAAATTATATTGCTATGAACTATATTTTTGTCGCGACGTTACAAGCTTTAAGTGAAGCGTCATAGTAAAGAGTCTCGCGCATGAAAACACAACGAAAAACACCATTCATTACATACGGCCCACCGTGATCGTATTGTATTGTTTTTAGATCACGGCCTTGAATGGGAGCTTGCCGTCTGGATAATCGAAGCTAATTCTCTGGACTACTTTTACTTCGTCATATTTCACGTGATATATTGCTCACGTGATAGTACAAAATGGCCGAAACACCGAAAAAAACAGGCTTTCGCTTTAGCGAAGAAATCGCAAATAAATGTATTTTCTGATACAGTCCCGTCCAGATTATAAAATTTCTTTTCTTTTAATTCAAAGCTGACACCAAGCATTTTCTTCGCATTTTCTAACCTAGTGAGAAAAATATTAACTTTGTCTGCCATCTTTGATAGTCTCGATTGTCCAAAAGTGTTTCATAAGAAGTAATGTTAGACAAATGAGTTATCTTCCCCTTTTTCTTCAGACCAAACGGACTCTTTAGCGCGAACGGATAATAGACAGTAATATGGTATTCAACCAATCAGCAAACTTTGGAACAAATCCCTACGTCCATTCAATCCTGAGGCTAAATTGGAGTACGGAAATTTTTACTGAAATAGCCGAACGGTTACAGAATGTATTCATTACCGAGACAGATTATGGTTTACGGAAACTGCCGAGGATTGCCGATTGCAAACGACCATCCTATTTTTTCAGTTCCTGTTCAGTCAGTGAGTCCATCCAACCTAGTCAGTGTGTCCATCCATCCAACCTAGTCAGTGTGTCCATCCATCCCACTCAGTCAGTGTGTTCATCCATCCCACTCAGTCAGTGTCCATCCATCCAACTCAGTCAGTGTGTCCATCCATCCAACCCAGTCAGTGTGTTCATCCATCCCACTCAGTCAGTGTCCATCCATCCCACTCAGTCAGTGTGTCCATCCATCCAACTCAGTCAGTGTGTCCATCCATCCAACTCAGTCAGTGTGTCCATCCACCCAACTCAGTCAGTGTGTCCATCCATCCAACTCAGTCAGTGTGTCCATCCATCCAACTCAGTCAGTGTGTCCATCCACCCAACTCAGTCAGTGTGTCCATCCATCCAACCCAGTCAGTGTGTCCATCCATCCAACCCAGTCAGTGTGTCCATCCATCCAACTCAGTCAGTGTGTCCATCCATCCAACTCAGTCAGTGTGTCCATCCATCCAACTCAGTCAGTGTGTTCATCCATCCAACTCAGTCCATCCCGGAGTCAACACCAGTGGGACAAACTGGCTGAACATTTGCATTTTGGGAGAAAAAAAAACCCTTTAGATGGGAGCATCTCGGGATGGAAAAATGGTTGATATTGGTGGTTCTTATTCGATGACTCAGGGGCTGACAATGACATCTTAAATTAAATCTTTGAGAATTTTAAAAGAGTTTGGTTTACTAACATCTGAGAAACTTACCGTCAAACTTGGGGAGGTATTTTTGTAACACCCGATATAACAACATGCGGTCTATAAATATGCATGGCGTCACACTGTCCCGAATTTGACACCAGATGGACACACGAACGTGGAAATATTCAAATTCGGGTCTGATCGTGAACACATTGGGCCATTCGTAAGGGCATCCTAAGCCATCGTGTGACCTACGGTTGAGTTTCTTTGGCTTCGGAAGCAACTTCGTGAGCTGTTGTAAAATCTTTGGCATGCCAAAGAATTGTCGAAAGACCTCGCGAAGGTTCATAGTCGTGTTGAATTCGTATATCCATTTTGCCTCCCGTATGGTCATCGTGAGGGCATCTTATCAAATCGTATCACCTTCGTCTTTACTTCGTGTGGTTATCGGTGCCATCGGGCATTTTCGCCTCACAAAGATCAGACGAATGAAACTCGAAGCTTTGTGAAGCCCTCGCATTGCTCTGTGAGTTTGTGGTAATTGAATTTCCCACTGTCTGTTGACTTAATACCAACGGGAGATCACGTGACTCCTTGGTGGCTCAGTTCAAATGCACCGCAGCCATCGTGTAGCCCTCGTGTCAATCTCTCATACAGAGTTGTCTTCCCCTGCGGTCCAGGACAACTCTGTATAAGAAATTGCCATCGTGTGTGATTCGGGTATCATCGTGTGACCATCGTGTGACCTTCTGTAGGCATCGTACTTACTTCGGTTGTTAATTTTCTGTTTACCATGTTCGGGGCCATCTTCGTATATACGAAATTCAAAATTCCATATTCGTGTGTCCATCTGGTGTCAAATTCGGGACAGTGTGACGCCAGCATTAAAAGGAGAGAACACGGCTTTAATGATATACTAACTCAGTGGTTCTCAAAAGGGGGGAATTACCTTCCCAAGGGAGGAATCATGAATTAGTGGGGAGGAAAAATTACATATTTTTTTAAGCACACTCTTTTTAGGAACATTAATTAGTCATGCATTGTGCCGTATATCACCCGTTAGTATGTGTTTTAAAAGATGGAATGAATGTCTTTATCATTGTGTCTAAATGGCATTGTGCTTAATATAAGTTTACCTAAAAAGATGGCCCCAGAATATAGTTATATGGTTCCAAATACTGGATGAACGACAAAATACAACCCAATGCGTTCTAATAAATAATAAGTTTATTTACTCTTACTATATAAACATTGAACATCTCATGTTTCAAAGAGCTACCCCTGATTATGTTAATTTTACATCGATTGTTAAAATATTTGGTAACAGGGTAAACAAAACAGCGGATACATTTTAAATAACAAAATTACCACCCATCCTTTTATACACAAATCAACCCATATCTTCACCCACAAATCTACCCAAGCCCATCCTTAAACCCACATCCACCCCACCCACTTCACCCACAAATACAACCTACCTCACCAACCTATTTACCCACCCATCCTTTTACCCACAAATCTACCCTAGCCCACCTTTCAACCCTCTAATCTACCAAGGTCCCAGATCCACCCCATCCCCATTTTTACCCACAAATGTGCTAGACCCACCACCCTTAACCCAAACACTATCCTGTCCCAACCCCCTTTTTACTCTGAAAATGTACCCAAGCCCCATACCACACTTTATTGGTGAATATACACAAGCAATAATGAAGTGAAACACAGTAACCAGATATTGTAGAAAATAACTCGCCCTGAAATAAAAATAAAACAGTTATATATCTTTTGGTTGTTTTGGGTTGTTTAAAGAAGCAACCGATAATATATGTGCAGTTTTGACATCTCAGTTATGAAGCTGCTGCCTGGACACATTTCAATGGAGGATCCAAGAAGGAGACCTCGCACCACCCCCTCCCCCTTATATTTGGCCGGCAGTGAATATCCAACTGGAACCCAATTTGACTCAACCCTCTAAAATTTTGCCGTTGAATAAAAGGGTGTTATATTTAAGAGCCCCCCCTTCCACCCCCCTTTCTCGAAATTCTGGATTCTCCCCTTTGTTGCACTCTTTTGACATTTCTCATCTCCGAACAGCCTTTTTGCATAATTAGTCTAAACAGGTTCAGACAATAAAACTCCAATTCATTTCAGTTCCTTTACAATTATGAAAGTATATGTTATACAAACTCTCGAATTCTAGACACAGTGACCACTTTTCATGGTTTCAAAAAGTATCAATCAAATCCAATGAGAAATATTTTCACTAGAGTAATTTACAGTAATCTGACTGCTGTTTGTACAAAGTAGGCCCTATTGCTGAATACGACTTTCTGATATACATAAATGGGGGCTGCATAAGGGGCATGTACCTTCAGAAAAATTGGATTGCCGCTCCGCCTTAGGATACATTAAGGATGGTTACAGGCCTGTTTTTGGTATAGCCCTATCAATCAATGGTATGTAAAGCGTTTTAAACTCACCATTCGACGATTTTTCACAAATAAAACCGTTTAATCTGTTACAGCCAGCATCGTTCATTCCTCCACTGTATACTATACTAACACAGTCCTCATCACCGTTATAGTTGTTAGGTTCTTTAGACCAGGGTCTGGGAGGGAAAAGGTAAGAAATAGACATTTTATTTCAATAACTGAGGTTTACTAAAACCTTTCCAAGCCTTCACATTCTTGGTTTGTTTGCTCTTTTCCAAATTCACCCTTTAACATTCGCCCCTTCCCATTTATCTTCCATTCACACCTTCCCAATTTGCCTCTGCACTCAAATCATGAACCATCTTCGCGCATCCTCTTTCATGCAATATTGTTTCAGGATTTTTCAGAAAAGAATGGCGGTAGTTAATGTTAAGGATTGTAAAGTGATTTTCTAAACTTTGTATTTTTATATGGAAACTGATAGCATCAATTTGTGCCATTCCAATTTCTATTCCCGACGTCTGTACAGAGTTGTCTTCCCCTGCAGTCCAGATTACATTGAATTTGGACAGCAAGGCAAGGGAAGACAACTCTGTATAATAGATTGAGATATGAATAGGAACTTTCGGTAGATCACTGGAAGTGACGTCATAAAACACGTTAGCTTTAGTGGAATTGCAAGAACCACAGACGTCGGAATGAAAATTTGAATGGCGCAAATTGATGCTATCTGTGTCCCCTATACACATAAAAAGTTCAGAAAACCTCTTTACAATCACTTTAACAAACTAAATCTAGCTTAATCTTAAATATATATCTTATTTTGTATTTCTCAGAAATAAAGTATGGGGTACAAGCTAGTTTCCCTCCTGACTCAAGTTCCAAAAAATCGGGAAAAATATGAATGAAATTCGGGCAAATAAGTCGTTGAGTCGTTGTCCCTACGGCCATGAATAGTTGAATACATACATGAGTGCGTCCATACCAGACCAGTTATCAGAGTCATCAGGATACGTCCATTGACCATCCACTATCTTATCATTTAATCCAATCCACCACATATTCGGCCACGTACTGATATCTCCTATTATTGACATGATATATTGCTGGAAAGACACAACCGAATATCCAGGTGGCATAGCGAGGATAATTTAAGAGGGATGCGTACATCCTTTGCAAATTACTGCAGCAACGAGAGCTTGATGGGAGTCCGGGGAAATTTGTCTTATATAAGTATCTGGAGTAAATATTTGAAGCTGATACAATCAGTTGTCATTTGATCTGAATGATCTACTGATCTATATAAGCCCCGAATTTGGATCAAACATATGGCTCTGTATTCTGAAAATAATCTTGGTGATATGATGGATAACGTTTAAGCATAGAAGTATAAGAGTGGGCGGCATAACATAATCGACGAAAATAATATTTTGACGTCAGTCAGCATTCCGTTGTTTCTAGTTCTATGGTTTAAGGTTGAAAATCCAAACGTATCAACTCGACTCAAGACAGGATTAAACCCTGGACCATCAGGTTAGCGAGCAAGAGTATAACTCACAGAGCAACCGGATCCCCCAACGTGACGGAAAGCAAAGATGGTCGTTGCAAGACTTTACTGTAGAGCCCATCCATATACACCGAGCGAATCGAAAGATTGGTCGTTATTACACTGGAACAAACGTTAAGTAACATACCATTTCTTGGGCATCATTAACAGCAAGAAGCTTCCCTTTCTTTCTCTGACAGATGCTTACCGCTGTTTCTCTGTCCGTCAAATCCACGGATACAAAGTAACAGTTGTAATTGTACAATGTCCAGCGGTTAGGACAATTCTCTGTTTCTACAATTAATAGAATATATTATAATTAGATAATATAACCATCATTTAGTGGTACATTCTTTGAAGATTAAATTTATTAGGTTTGATAGTCGGACCTTTATCTTGTATATCAATACATAGCCGTAGGAGACAGGGAATACAGATTATGATGACCATAGGAAGACTGCGCGACCCAAAGATGATTTATTTGTCTTTGAGGTCACAGGGAGGATGGGACATCCCCCATCCCCCAAACCTTCTTGAACATGTGCCTGCATTGACTGTCCACTATGTATTATTATATAACTGATACACAAAGCGAGGGAACTTACTGCCCATTGGCTGTTCACAAATATAACCCAATTGAAACACAGTGCAGGGGAAATCCATCTTCGTTCCAGCTCTATTTATACCAGCACAATGTTGATTGGGTACCGAATTCCTTGGACTTTCCTCCCAATTTCTACAATATCAACCAAATACTATTCAATTATTCTTCTAAAAGTTTTAAAATTAAACCTGGTTCCATTTGGAAAGTTTTGTCCCTTGAAAGTTCATTTTGATATTAGAATAATATGTAATTGGGATTTGTCCTAAATTAATGTAGGGGGACGAACCAAGTTCAAGATTGTCGCGAAGCGCCAAAATTGAGAGACCAAACAGAAGGTCCCCACTCTGGAGAAAAATTGCATCGATTTGGTGCGTTCTGAGAGATGTTTTAGAATCGTAGTTTGTAGTTGGGACGCACTAACCTGCCTTTCATCCCATTGATTTATATTTCTCACAAAATATTCCTTACTAAACCAATTATGGTGGGTACCGAGACCCTTTCAGACCCCCACCCCCCTTTTCTGGGTTCAAAACTGTCTTAACTAAAAATTGATTGTGGCCTCGGAGCCTTGAAAGTACAAATGCATAATAAGCCATTCTATTGAATATTAGGCGTGTTCCTTTGTGGCGTGTTCCCTTGTGACCTTGTGGTGCACCACAAGGCGATTTAACCATTGTTTTATTAATACCCATTCCCATAGGTTATACCCATGGACTTGTGGCCACAATGGAAATTTCTATGGATACGTGGTGAGCAAAGGGAACACGCCACAAGGGAACAGCCTATGGATACAGGGCCTTATGTTCATTCTAAGGGGCAGTATTCCTTTGAAACAGATGAAAAAAAACTTACATTAAAGAAGAATCAGCTTTAGAACCATCAGCCCAGACATACGTTCCTTCTGAAGACTTATCATTTAAACCTATCCAATATGATCCTTGATCCATGACCTGTCCTCCTGACTGCATCGTGATATATCTCTGGAAAAATATAGACAATATTATCATACTATAAACTTTTTTAAAAAAATGCAAAAAATATATTTCAAAAGGATTGAAATGTATTCTCACATTTCTTTAAAACTTTAAGATATTGTCATTTTTTTTTTTCAGTAAATGACTGCATATAGAAATTGGCATCGTTAAATCATCTTTCAGCATGAAATACTTAATTTGTCATTGATATACTTCCCCAATTATAAATTTGTAGTTCGTTTGTTGTTATCAATGTACTGACAAATTTTGATTTCGGACAATTTTGCGTTTCAGATTGTGTCTTTACCAGTTCATCTTCAGTCTCAATTTTCACCAAATCACCATTAAGTTTCTGACAAGCGACTCGAGAGTCGGCCCAGCTAGATTTTGGGGCATTATAAACTTTATAACATTTGTGACCAGCTCGAGTCCACAGACCACAACCAAAATCATGAGTATCAGATACTGTAAAACAAAAAAAAAAACAGATTTATTCTCCTTGTGGATTCTTGAAATAGGCTACATTAGATATATGTTACAAATTCTACTGTGGTTACACTCGCTATTATGTTAACAACCCTAAATATGGTTCTTATGGGCGTGTTAAGTGCATGAATAAGTATATATCTTTATTTTCAGGTGCTTTTCAGAGGTGTTAAATAGACTTTCTCACAGCAAAAAAAGAACAGCAGAACGTTCACTTAGTTTTTAGCACAGAACATGTAACATCCACAACCGGTGTCCGTGAAGATACGCTAGCGCTCGATTAGTGGAAACTGCCGAGGATAGCCGATTGGAAACTTCCAATTAAGTTTTATGAATATCAGAAGTGACGTTTGACTTGATTTTTAGTGTATAATTTGATACTCTGATAAAATTCCACATTGTGGCAAAAACCCCTGTTGTTATCACAACCCTAGTGTTCTCATTACTTGTAAAAAATAAAAACCTAGAAACGAATATAACTTACTGGATGCTTGAGGTTTTCTACAGACGAAATTAAATGCTTTATTACAATCTCTGTCACTGAAAGTTCCTTCTTCAGTAGCTGTAGCGCACCATTCTCTTCCGGCCAAATTATCAGGTTCTTTCGTCCATTTTCTACAGAAAAATAGAGAGGATTCTATCAAAGTAAATCTAAGTACGAATTCGTGCTAATCTGCCAAAAATACAACTGGATTATGTTAGAACAAACCGGATTTAAAAAGGTCGAAAGAAACGAAAGTTGCGTCTAATTTCCATCTGTGCTAAATACCAAGCTCTGTTTTCACGAAAAGATCCTAGGAACTTAGGACCTGTTTAAGGACATCCTTACTTCTAAGATTGTTTCTAGGACATCCTAACGTTAGGATCGTTTCGAGAATAGGGGGCCTGGTTGACATTTCAGAGGATGTGTCTGAGTGAAGTAAATGATATTTAACTTACATATTTTGAGGATTGTATGTTGGTCCAGTCTTCCAGACCCATTTATATTGACCTTCCTGGTCGATATCATTTAAACCAGTCCAATATCGGGTGTCTGTGTTGTAGAATGGCAACGATTTACTAAGAATATCCTGTAATATACAATTTAGAATCACCACAAACTGAGAATCAAAACATCTGTCAATCTCCGTAATTGTAATTAACAATGTTAGTTTCTTTGACTTGTGTTACCATCAGGGAACAATAATTGCATAACTTAAAGGGGAATGTTCAGCATTTTCGAGGGTCGATTTGGGTCTTGAATTTATGTAAATAGCCTTCAGCTTTACTGGAACTGGCCAAACATCGCATAATCCCTTCAATTATATCCGTACCTTAACAGTTATCTTTCATTTTCTGCATTTGTGTTTTCTATATAATGCATGGTCTTACTAAACGACGAGTCGTATTTTTGACTTTCAATCGCCCATAATTATGACTACACGGGGATTAGAAGGCCTATATTTCGAGAAAAAGTTGTGAGCATTATAATGGATAAGAATAGCTAAAAAAAATTCCACGTTCTGAGACAAAATATTTATTGGTCGAACAGTTAGTGAACATATCCCTTTAAAATTGCATATACATATAACTTACCGAGTCGCTGTCCACATCGAACGTCATAAGATGTATCCGGGCAGTGGGGGTCGACATTGAAGCACACTTATCTTTAGCTTGCTGCCATGTTAAAAACTGACTGGTATCCGTATAGTTACTGACTATAAAACAATCCTTCTCTCCCTCTATCCAGTCAACGCTTGGGCACTCAACTAATAAAATAATATACAGAATCATATGTTCAAAAGGTTAATGTACTGAACGTGTTTGGGTTTCAAAGGAAAATGGAAATGAATAAAATTGTCACATCAAAACAAGAGTTATCTTCTCCTGCCCAAATACCGGGCAAGATGGTCGCCTATCATGATCGAGTCATTATATACTAGTAGTCTCGACCATAGTCTCGAACAATAACGAAGGTTGATCCGAATGAATAAGGCGAGTGACTTTTGATGCAATTTGATTGTACTAAGAGCACCTGCGACACCAACTTCGGGGAACAGAGACGTTGAAGTTTTTTCCATTTCGATCAACTACATACTAAATACTCCTGTCAGCCTTTAGCCTTTTTTATTGACAACAGTTGCTCAACTACCAAACCCATTGGCTTCCTATCCCTTATAAAGCTCGAAGTTTATCAGAAAGTAAAAGATCAAATGTACCAAGGTAAGATCAAGAAGGCACCCAAACACCAAAGTATACTGCCGAGATCTAACCGATCAGTAAGATCGTTTACCATTGCTAAAGGAACATGTCAGCCCCAACGCTTATCTCATGGTGTCGCTACTGATTATCAGTATGAAATTAAAGTTAGTTCAGATGGAAATGGACTGAGGTTGGGATATTTAAGCAATAAACTGTTACCCTATGGCGCATTTATGATAAATTTTGCAGCCAACCTGTGTCCTGATATACGATCATACACACCATAGGGTAACGGTTTATTTCTTAATGGGAAACATCTTAGCAAATGTAAATATTGAGACATATACTTACATGTGGAAGACAGGTCTGTTTCACAAATATACGGTAGAGTGGAGGCACATTGTTCATCACTGAAAGTTGCCTGTATACTGATAGCACCACAATCTTCATCATTACTATTATCAGGCTCCTGATTCCATTTACTGAAATAAAACAGAGTTTTACGTCCTTTGCCTGCTCGAGGGAAGGCTACTTAAGAGGAACAGACATCTACTTCGATCCTCTACAAGCGCATCTCAAAGGAAGTGGGTACATACCTTGCTTTCACAATCATTGAAAATCTCACTAAAGATGATTCAGTTACTTTACGTGTTATCAAATACTTTGAGAATTGAATAGAAATCTTGTTCGTCTAAATCTTCGCGATTATTAAACTCATGGGGACTCCATTAAATGGGTATGGGGATGGAAAACGCAGTTATATAATGTGTTCATAAAGCCTGAGCAAATCCTACCAGCTGGAAACTCATTGCTTGTAATTTCGTAACACATTTCATCCGGCCCCTAAAAAAAATTCTCAAGTATTATTTCTAAAAGATACATTAATTCATTTTACTGTGTCAAGGGGTGTCTTTATAGCAGGGAATGTTAAGAATTACCGTTTTCAGGTATCTGATTCTCAAAATTTTCCAATGTTCGTCCCACAGGCCCTTAAACCTTAGATTCATCAGGAAATTGCGTTCCCGGGAGTCAAATTCTCTAAATTTTCTAAAGAGATCCCCGACTTCAGGAAATCGTGTTTACTCATTTATTGATATATTTCCTCAAATAAAAGTCATTAACTGCTACCAAGGTATTGCCAATGTGTTATATTATGGATTTCGAGATTTGTTTTACGGTAAGATCGTTCGTGCTTGGGGTTTTATTATCAATATTGTTCAAGACGAGACAAACCAACTTACACAAGGGTGAGATCCGGATATTCATCGGTACCCCATAACCAGGTGCCCGTAGCCCCGTCTCCATCTGTCTTCAGCTGATTTAAAGCTGTCCAATAATCAGACGCTGGGTATCCCTGGAACTTTTTCTTCAAAAATGACTGAAACGACACGCATTGAAATGCGTAGAGTATAATCCGGACAAATTCTGTAAATCTAACTAGTTCCTGGTGTGTTTCATTTGAAAACTTTCGAGATTTAAACACTACTATTGTTTTTATCATATTACAAAGTTCATCTGGAACTAAACGAGGTACGCAAGGTTTCGAACAAGTACTATACGGGTCTGAACCCTGTCTAAGGAGCCGCGTTTGCTCAGTGAGTTAGACGCTTGCTCGCTAACCTGAAGGTCCAGGGTTCAATCCCGGCATGGGTCGAGATGATGCCTTCGGATTTTTCAACCCGGTTTCCCCTGTCAGTAATGCAGGTCGGATTGGGCTGACATAGAAAAGCGTCTATTCGTTCTGATGGGACAATAAACCGAGGTCCCGTGTGCTATTGGCTGTGCACATTAAATTTGGAAATCGAAAATAAGAGCAGGCTAATACCGCTGTCCTGGCAAAATTTCCCTCATTGCACACTGCAATTTGTCCGTCCTCAAATAGCCCATATAGGTGCAGAAAAGTAGGACGTAAAACTCCATTCATTTAATTTCATTTTGAACCCTGTCTTAAGAGTGCGACAAACTATTAAGGAAGAGAAGTATCATTTCATTTCAAAAGCTTTCTCACCAGTTCATCGGAAGATTCAATCCTCACAAGTTGTGCTTGTTGAGCCTCACAGGCCTCTATAGCATGTTGCCACGTTCTGTTGTCACCATTATTAAAATAATAACAGTAGATATCATTGGCTTCCCAATTAGAATCACAAAGTGGTGGGTCGACCGATTTGATAACCACTAATAAACATACTGGAATATAGAATAACAACCACTTGATAACGTTACCTGTATGTGTAATGAAACTAGTGCTGGGTATTGCGAACCATGACACGATACGATACGTATCGCGATACAAAGGTCACGATACGATATGTATCGCGATATGGAATAAAGGGACACAAATTAACACTTCATTTTCAAAGTTTCAATATTTATTTATTCAAAGCTTTAAAACTTTTTAATTTGGTAATTTAGTTGATAGTATTGGTCCATATCCACGTCTTAAAATATTTCCCAACAATTTCAATCGAGTCAGTTAGCTTATGAAATCACAATTTTTTTCTGACTTGTAAATAAATCCTCAATTTTTATGAAATGAGATTCGAGGTATCGTCAAGTATCGATACACGACCTCGCGATACGATACACGTATCGTGGAATGTTGTATCGCGTGCCAGCACTAAATGAAACGTTGTGTTCAATAATAAATAGAAGTCTATATCCACAAAAACTGTTATTTCTTAATGTGCTGTGATACTTCTAAATGCCTTTCAAGGATAACTTTCAAGGATGTTGTTGCAACATTCCACACAAAAACGTCAGTTTGACAGGATGTATCCCAACCATTGGTAAACCAAGGGCGTGGATTCAGTGGGAGAGGGGTCTTCGTCAACCACATAATTTGGTTAGTAAAAAAGTTTTGGGAAATCCCGACTTCAACATCCTAACCCTGAAACAGTTCAGGAAGCATCAGATCTGAGACATCTTTTTCATTTGCACTCTAGAGGAAGGACCCCCTTAAAAAAACAGTAAAGATTGCTGGTCGAAGTGGAAAAGGTCATCAACACAGGTTGAAATAGGTAATTTGCTCTAATTTTGATTTATTTACATGCTAGTTTGTTCGAAGCAGTACTTATACAATTTTTATTCGATTAAAAGTATAGAATTTTGGATCTGAAACCGGATAGAGAATACAGGATAATACAAACAGTGCTGGCTGTAAAGGCTACGACTATAAACCGGATAAGAAAATATAAAGGATAAGAGAGCAGTGCGATTGGAAAGTTTTGGGAAAACGCTGCTATTAACCAGATATTCGCAAAACCCATCTCACCAACCTAAATAAAAATGTTGGACTCTGAGCCTATGATATCCACGTGATCAATTAAAATTAAGCATCAATCCTGGGTATAAACTTTATTTTAAAATCCACCAATATCAGACAGTTAGCAGTAAGAATGAAGAGCATCCTGATATCACTTGACTCTAATAGGGAAAATTTAGAAGCTTACCGCAACAAAACACAAATAAAGGAAATCCACCTCCCATTTTTATATCAATTCATCAAATCAGATCATTGTAAAAGTAATAATGTAAAAGATAAGAGTAAGTGATAGAATGCAGACCTTGTATTTATCACCATATTGATAAATTTTTTTCATATCTCTTTATCATCTCTTGATTATGATTGTTCATACTAAATTATCGCGTCCAGCTAACGAGCAGAATGTGATACGATGGCAATGAGCCACCATTGATTTAAACTATCCTGATCGAAGCAGAATGCGATATCAGTGAGCCTCCAATGATCAAGACCATCCAGGTCAACAGACACGACACTATAGCGTGAGCAACCATTTATCTTGGTGAATTATCTTGCAAATTATTAATTGTCGACTTTCTTGTTTTATTAGCCTATTTCACAGGTCAGCTATTAACCACGCCTCAAAAAATCAATTA
This sequence comes from Lottia scabra, assembly GCA_029955415.1. Taxonomy (NCBI): domain Eukaryota; kingdom Metazoa; phylum Mollusca; class Gastropoda; family Lottiidae; genus Lottia; species Lottia scabra. The sequence goes on from JARJEI010000001.1 coordinate 41,481,262, forward strand.
TGTATGTGCAAAGCCACAGAGAACTGTTCTTGGTACATTCGGTGGTTTTCTATGTTTAGAGTGGAATACCGTTATCACTACAGTGCACCAACATATGTGCGTGACATGCAGACAAAGACCGAATAAGGTTTAAAAAAAAATTCTTTTAGATAGAACTATAGTTAAGTGAGTATTGCTCACAAGATAACAGTTTCTCATTACTAAATAATGAACCCTAAACGTTTTTTTTATTGAACTTAATAGCCTAAATAGCTTATTGTGTTCAAATCCATATGTAGCCACAATTATGAAACTTTGACATTATAGAACCTTGGCATTATGAAACTTTGATATTATTGAACCTTGACATTATGACACTTTGACATTATGACACTTTGATATTATAGAACCTTGGCATTATGAAACTTTGACACTAAAGAACTTTGGCATAATGAAACTTTGACATTATAGAACCATTGGCATTATGAAACTTTGATATTATAGACCCTGACATTGTGAAACTTTGACATTATATAACCTTGACATTATGAAACTTTGACATTAATTACCCTTGGCATTATGAAACTTTGACATTAATTACCCTTGTCATATGAAACTTTGATATTATAGAACCTTGGCATTATGAAACTTTGATATTATAGAACCTTGGCATTATGAACCTTTGACTTTATAGAACCTCTGCATTATTGAACCATGAGATGATAAAACCTTTTCTTTGTTGCGGAAGTTGGCACTGTGGTACTTTGGCATTAGTGAACTTTGGCCTTATGAAACTTTTGCATTATAGAATATCTTTACTGGAACCTTGGCATAATGCATCCTTTTTAAATAGAATGAAAAAGAATATCTAATAGAATGAACCAATCATTTTTTATTTCAAAACTGATTTATTCACAGTAAAATAAAAAATATCACAGAAATTCTTTGAAGAAAAGGAATAAATAGTAGAGTACATGTATATAAATATGGTGTTACATTCAGAAAAGAAGTAATCCTAGTAACTCTAGTAAAGAAAGAGTTATTGTGTTACATTTCACAAAAATATCTCTCAAATATGAATAAAATCAATTTGAAAGGTTTACATCAGGCCACAGGTCTTTGGCGTTTTGTCAATAATAATAAAATAGGGTCCCAAAAGTAAAGAAATAGCCTTTTACAAACAAATAAACGGCTTTGTTTACATTCATGCCCTGTAAGCCATTGGACACCTTCTGTTATATTATTCGTAGACACTATTTTTCAACATTGACCCTATTTTATTATTATTGACAGAACGCCAAAGACCTGTGATCAGGCCTTCTCAATTAATTTTTGTAAGGGCCAAATGCATGATATGAAAAAAATATATGAAATATATAAAAATAGAGCTTAGCTATCATTGCGAACAGAGCCTTTTAGTGGAAGTGGTCATTAATGAGAAAGCCTAGTTGACATAATTATTATATACACATATACAGTATGTACATTCTTGGAATAGCAGAGTATCTTGAAGGCAACAGGAGAGAAATTTTCTGTCCCCCTTCAATTGTTATGGTGAAAACTCCTTAAAACTAGAAAAACATTATTTCATAGATAGCAGGGTGTTTATGTTCTAGGCAACATGGAATAAGGCTCCAGAAGAGTTTAGATAGTTTTATAGAATAATGCCCTTAATTAAAATACAGATCTGAGTTTGTCATTACATGATGAGGATGATTACACTTGTCAGCCTTGATCTGACTTATCTATGGTATTCTTAAAACATGTTCAAACAAATATTTTCAAATAGTGAAAAGTTGTCATAATATATTAATGCTAATCAATAAAACAACTATTAAAAGTGTCTTGACAACACAACTGTTTAGTTAAAGGGATTGTAAAGAGGTTTTCTAAACTTGGTATATGCATCAGAGACACTGATCAATTAATTTAATAAATAAATTTCCATTCCAACGTCTGTGGTTCTTGCAATTCCACAAAAATGCGTTTTTTTGACGTCACTACCATAGATCTACCGAAAATGCTATCAGTGTCCCTGATACACATACAAAGTTTAGAAAACCTCTGTACAATAAGTTATGAGTTAATAATGTAATATATTGAATGTATGAAACAGAATTATGTTTATCAAACTTGTTGCACACTAGGTGAATATTGAAAAAAAAGATTTCAATTATAGGTGTTATACAAGATACTCTCCTATAGAAACACTGGCCTAGGTCACTAGTAGAGACTATTGATTTCATCAACTAATTCAATTTAAATCAAATACTTTTTACTGATTAATATTCAAGGATATATTACTTCTGAAGAGATTTACAAGAAAAATATAACTCAAATTCCAATGCAATTGTTTCAGGGGGTGATGAAAGGGTTTGTTAGAGCTATTGGACACCAGTTGGATACAGTATATCTAAATGGTTAAAACCTTCAATATTCTAACAAAATAATCCCCTTCATCATTACATATTATTACACAGAACATGAGATACATTTTATCAGATCATGGATGGAGTGGAGTCACACAGAATAAACACAAATAAAAATATCTAAAGTGTATTTTCATCAAGTTACATAAAAGCATCAGGGTAAAATTTAGGATTGAGGGATTCAGGCATTTTCAGTTCAACATAAAAACTGACTCTTCAACTAGTTTTCTCTCTTAGATTAAGATTGAGGAAAGAGAAGGGATATTGAAACAAAGATGGGTTGCTCCGCATTTTCAACTTTTAAACTGTCACTTCGACTAGTTTTCTCTCCCAGACCAAATTTATGAGATGTAACACCAGTAGTTTGTTGATGTAATTGATGTGTTGTATCATAGTAGTTGACTGTAATGTTGTATCGAACTGTACGATCTGGTCTCATAGAGAATGTATGACGTTCACATTGACGGAAACTTAATACAGGATCACCAGGCTTCAATCTCTATAATATAAATAAAATCAATTTAAATGAAATGAATTCAAATTATAAAATCAATTTAAATGAAATGAATTCAAATTATGAAATAAAATTAAATGAAATGAATTCAAATGAGATGAATTTAAATGGAATTTTAAGACCTTCTGGAGTGCACTAGTTTTCGCTATGGCCAGTAATTCCCTCCCAGATTGGTAAAAGTTTCCAATAAGATGAGAAGAAGAGACTAAAGTGTCAATCTAGGGAGCTTATCTCAAAATATAATCCAGATATGAAATAAGAGTTTAACATCCCACTTTCTGCATCTTTATGGGTTAGTGAGGATTGACCTGAATAAGAAATACAGTAATAGATTTTAAAGGATGTTGTTTTGATGGAAATTATCTACATCCATTTACAGCTGGATCAACTGGAATAATGATGACAGAGGACTTATTCAGGGGGTTTCTGTTATTAGAACCTTACATATTTTTCCTCCAATCAGAATTGACAGAATTCTCTATTAAGCGGAAAAATATTTCATTAATTTTAGTGATTATAAAGTGAACTTGGTCACTTCACTCTCTTAACCCTTTGATAAGTGAAGTGACACATATGACGTTACATATGAAAGAAGCAGAGCGGCATATATGTCACTAATGTGATGTATGCTATAACGTCATTAATGTCAATTTAAGTCACTCCCTACAGTATGACTTCATAATTAATCTCACTGCTCAAAGGGTTCGTCACTAAAATTTTATTTAATTCTAATATGATTAAATTAGTACATAAAGCTTCCTTTTTTTTTTTTTTAATAATCTGTGGATGTACATGGATATTGTTTAACTGTACCAACCTGTAATGAGACGAGATATGTCTTACTGTTTCCTTGTCTCACAGCTTTTAATTCAAAATGAAAGCCATGTAGAGAAATAATCTCAGAGTGATAATGTGGTTCCTGAAACAAAAATATAAATTTTCTTTTTGTTACATGTTAGAATTTGATTATGTTTTTTGCATGGTTGCACTGACAAGATGCACGAAACTGTTAAAATTTTGCAATTTTCAAGTGAGAGGGCAACATTTTCATCTGTAAACAGTGAATACTTCCAGTGAATTTTTTTGAGGCCAAACTTTTACTATTTGTTCACTTATAAATCACAAAATTTGAAGATTTTCATGCATTGACACCCCCAAAAGGCCTCCCCTTTTTTCGCTATGCCACTGAATACTTATGGGTAGGACAATGCTTAAATGGTGACCAAAGTGGCATTTCAGTGTTTGTATATATACATAATTGTAAAAAGTCCCTCAAAATGAAATTAATTAAACTTACTGTGTCAATTATAAAACCGTATCTAATCGCTGATTCGTTGAAATTTTTAAACGATGGCATATCACCTCCTTCTTGTAGCTAAAATAGAAAGTTAAAGAATGGATCAGAATTCAAACATCACAAGAATTTCAAAATTTGTACAGCGTGTTTTTGGTTAGGCCTACTCATGAGAGTTGGTGTCATTTTGGATATTAAAAATCGATTTAAAACTTAACGAGTTTTGAGCTCAGCCACTATCAGTGTGTAAAACATATCATATATACAACACATCTGATAAATATTTTTCACTTTTGCATATTGCAGTGGGTCGGCCCTAATGAGAAAAAAAAAACCTTATCGGTGATTTCATGAAATTTATAAAAATCAATTATATGCCTTATGAAAATAAATCTGTGGGCAAAATATATAAATGTAAAGAGATAGAATCACTTACAGAATTATAATGTTGTGATAGAAGGTCCACCAGCCATTTTTGTGGTAAAATATTAGTCATCTGCATATCTTTTATATAACATGCTGAAATATAGTTTAAAGATAGTTATAGCACATTAGGCCTATTTGATGCACACTTTATGAAAGAGCAAATATGTTCTGAATTAATAACATTTTGCTCCATTCTATTATCATTAAAGTCATGAAAATATTCACTTTATCAATAAATGTAGCCAATTTGAATTGAATTTTAACGTAAGTGCAGCTTGTAATTACAAAAATAAGACATTATACAAAATTTTTGCTCAATTTTCATTTTAAAATCATCAGGAATCTGTTAATTTTAATTTACAAAGGCCTAGAACACAGAAGAAACAAATAATGTCAACACAATAATATAGGCCTACAATAAATTTGAATAAAATTGTCCTTACTGTCAGTGATACCATGTAATCTCAGAGCTGAAAACAAGGGAGCATAACTCTGTCCTTCTTCCTTCTCAATTAAACTTGAAGTCTTTGATAAACTGAAAAAAAAAAGAGAGTTACACTATGAAAATCTAATTTTAAATATAAGCTGTGTAGGCTACTATTTTCTAGCTATCAGACATGTTTAGATTGACAAACAACAATTATATTGAGGTATGCTTGTGCATTACAGATTTAAACAGACTGGGTGCAACAGTATATTTGCAAATATATTTCACAAGTATGTATAATGCGTTTTTTGCGTACCCATCTGACCCTCTGGTGAATCTAAAAAAATCTGTGTCATTGTAAATAATGTGGATCCCCTTCCGATGGAAAATCATCAAATGGCAGAATGCCTCCACCAAAATATTGATTTGTAATGGTAGTACATGACATTTTGCAATAGGACAAAGAAGAAAAGTAAATTCAGCAAACAGTAGTAAGAAATGGGGAAGAAGTATAATTTACACCAAGTATCAGGGTTCATACAGATCTTCTGAGCAAATTTTCCCTGACATTTCCATGACTTTCCAGACAGTATTAAGTCATTTTCCATGACCAATTTTATAAAAATCATGAACGGAAGGGGGTAACTTGAGACTAGTCTGGATCATGATTTTTCTATTTGATATTGCAAAAATAGGAGAACGGTATGAAATATCATTTTTCCAGGTTATTTTGACAATTTTGACAATCATGATTTTCCCTGATATTCCATGTCTGGAAAAGCTTTTTTAAAATTCCCTGATATTCCAGGTTTTCCATGACCTGTGCGAACCCTGAAGTATAGTAAATACTGACCTATTGAAGAAAGACAGTATAGAACTGTGAGAAGGCATCAAATGTAAATCAGGATTGAGTTGAAAGAAAACCCAATAAGCTAGAGTTTTAAACACACTGTATTCATTATACACAAATAATCTGAAGAAAAAAACAATTAACAATCAAGGGGGTAATTAACAATTTAGTGGATAAATTTGATGATCTTCAATACCTCTTTATATTGTGACCAGGGCTTGCCAGGCAAGGTAACATACGCCCACTGGCAGCTGTCAGAAATGATACTATTTGAATACACGATAATGCAAATTTTATTATATCAAAAGCATAACAAATAATGGGTAAAAACTCCAATAAATGTTCACTGAATTCCAGTGACTACACTAAGTTTAAAAAAATCGGTTGAAAAGTAACTTTTTTTTTGTGCTCACGACTAAATTTTGATGCATTTTAACAAATACAAGGGCAATAACTCAAACAAGTGGTTGCCTAGCAATATACGCCCACTTACACTACATAAATTGTCAATATATCAAGGAATGTTACTATCTTAATTTTTGTTGGATGGGTGTTCAGATTTGAATTCATCCAATATCTTGTTAATATAAAGCATCTAATTTCATAACTAATAAAACTCCGTAAATATTTGTTGAATCGATCCGGAATACAAACTTGTCCAAGATTTTATGGATATTATCCTACACACAAAAGTTTATTAAATTCCTACCACAACTGTGGTTTCTATCATGTTCACAAGTCATTTTTAACAAATTTTAAGTGTAAAACTCCGTAAATATTTGTTGAATCGATCTGGAATTTGAACTTGTCCAAGATCTTATGGATATAATCCTACACACAAAATTTTATTCAAATCAAACCAAAACTGTGGTCTCTATTGCGTTTACAAGCCATTTTCAACACATTTTGGGTGTAAAACTCTGTGAATTTTTGTCGAATCAAAACCAAATTCGAACTTGTCCGAAATCTTATGAATATAATCCTACATACAAAATTTTATTCAAATCCAACCAAAACTGTGGGCTCTATCACGTTCACAAGCCATTTTAAACGTATTTTGGGTGTAAAACTCCATGAATTTTTGTCGAATCGAACCCAAATTCGAACTTTTCCGAGATCTTTAGAATATAATCCTACACATAAAATTGTATTCAAATTCAAGCTAAAACTGTGATCTCTATTGCGTTCACAAGCCATTTCTAACGTATTTTGGGTGTAAAACTCCATGAATTTTTGTCGAATCGAACCCAAATTCGAACTTTTCCGAGATCTTTAGAATATAATCCTACACATAAAATTGTATTCAAATTCAAGCTAAAACTGTGATCTCTATTGCGTTCACAAGCCATTTCTAACGTATTTTGGGTGTAAAACTCCATGATTTTTTGTCAAATCGAACCCAAATTCGAACTTGTCCGAGATCTTTAGAATATAATCCTACACATAAAACTGTATTCAAATTCAAGCAAAACTTTGATCTCTATTGCGTTCACAAGCCATTTTAAACACATTTTGGGTGTAAAACTCCGTGAATTTTTGTCGAATTGAACCCAAATTCGAACTTGTCCGAGATCTTATGAATATACTCCTACCTACAAAATTTTATTCAAATCCAACCAAAACTGTGGTCTCTATCGCGTTCACAAGCCATTTTTAACATATTTTGGGTGTAAAACTCCGTGAATTTTAGTCGAATCAAACCCAAATTCGAACTTGTCCGAGATCTTATGAATATAATCCTACATACAAAATTTCATTCAAATCCAACCAAAACTGTGGTCTCTATTGCGTTCACAAGCCAATTGTGGACAGACGGACGGACGGACCGACGGACGGACCGACGGACGGACGGACGGACGGACAGGGGCGACGGCAATATACGACCACATTTCAATGTGGGCGTATAAAAAAGTTTGACGAAAATACGTCATATTCAAACTTGACCGAGATCTTATTAATTCCAATGATCACACCAGGTTTCATCAGAATCGGTTCAAAACTGTAGCTTCAATCCTGTTCAAACAAATTTGAGCACGTTTTTACAAAGTCAAGGGCAATAACTCAACAATCATTCATCGAAAAAATGTCAAATTCGAACTTGACCAAGATCTTAACAATCTAAAGAAGCATAGCAAGTTTCATCAAAATCAGATGAAAACTGTAGTCTTTAGAGTGCTTACGAACAAATTTGACGCGTTTTAACAAACTCAAGGGCAATAACTCAAAAACCCTTCATCTAAAATACGTCAAATTCAAACTTGACAGAGATCTAATCAATCTAAAGGAACATTGCAAGTTTCATCAAAATCAGATGAAAACTGTAGTTTCTAGAGTGCTCACAAACTAAATTTGACGCGTTTTTACAAAGTCAAGGGCAATAACTCAAAAACCGTTCATCGAAAATACGTCAAATTCGAACTTGACCAGGATCTAATCAATCTAAAAGAGCATAGCAAGTCTCATCAAAATCAGATGAAAAACGTAGTTTCTAGAGTGCTCACGGACAAAATTTGACGCATTTTTATTAAGTCAAGGGCAATAACTCAAAAACTGTTCATCGAAAATACGTCAAATTCGAACTTGACCGAGATCTTATCAATCTAAAATAGCATAGCAAGTTTCATCAAAATCAGATGAAAAATGTAGTCTCTAGAGTGCTCACGAACCAAATTTGACGCGTTTTTACAAAGTCAAGGGCAATAACTCAAAAACCGTTCATCGAAAATACGTCAAATTCGAACTTGACTGAGATCTTATGAATCTAAAGGAGCATACCAAGTTTCATTAAAATCAAATGAAAACTGTAGTCTCTATAGTGCTCACAAGAAATGTTGACAGACGGACCGACGGACGGACCGACGGACCGACGGACCGACGGACAGGGGCGACGACAATATACGACCACATATTCATGTGGGCGTATAAAAATGCGTAAAAAGATTATTTGTAATATATTCTAATTAATGAATATTTTCTCTTTACAACTACTGTCACCTGGATGGTAAAGTTAATGCAATTTGGGGTAAAAAGTCTCACTTTTGGACCTTTACTTACAACATGTATATCAATGGACTATAACTTACCACGTAAAAAAGAATAAGTTTACTCCTAATAAAGTTAACAAGTGGTTGCCTAGCAATATACGCCCACTTACACTACATAAATTGTCAATATATCAAGGAATGTTACTATCTTAATTTTTGTTGGATGGTGTTCAGATTTGAATTCATCCAATATCTTGTTAATATAAAGCATCTAATTTCATAACTAATAAAACTCCGTAAATATTTGTCAAATCGATCCGGAATTCAAACTTGTCCAAGATTTTATGGATATTATCCTACACACAAAATTTTATTAAAATCCAACCAAAACTGTGGTCTCAATTGCGTTTACAAGCCATTTTTAACACATTTTGGGTGTAAAACTCCGTGAATTTTTGTCGAATCAAACCCAAATTCGAACTTGTCCGAGATCTTATGAATATAATCCTACATACAAAATTTTATTCAAATCCAACCAAAACTGTGGTCTCTATCGCGTTCACAGGCCATTTTTAACATATTTTGGGTGTAAAACTCCGTGAATTTTAGTCAAATCAAACCCAAATTCTAACTGGTCCGAGATCTTATGAATATAATCCTACATACAAAATTTTATTCAAATCCAACCAAAACTGTGGACTCTATCGTGTTCACAAGCCATTTTTAACGTATTTTGGGTGTAAAACTCCATTAATTTTTGTCGAATCGAACCCAAATTCGAATTTGTCCAAGATCTTTTACATATAATCCTACATACAAAATTTTATTCAAATCCAACCAAAACTGTGGTCTCTATCGCGTTCACAGGCCATTTTTAACATATTTTGGGTGTAAAACTCTGTGAATTTTAGTCAAATCAAACCCAAATTCTAACTGGTCCGAGATCTTATGAATATAATCCTACATACAAAATTTTATTCAAATCCAACCAAAACTGTGGACTCTATCGTGTTCACAAGCCATTTTTAACGTATTTTGGGTGTAAAACTCCATTAATTTTTGTCGAATCGAACCCAAATTCGAATTTGTCCGAGATCTTTTACATATAATCCTACACATAAAATTGTATTCAAATTCAAGCAAAACTGTGGTCTCTATTGTGTTCACAAGCCATTTTTAACACATTTTGGGTGTAAAACTCCATGAATTTTTGTCGAATCGAACCCAAATTCGAGCTTGTCCGAGATCTTATGAATATAATCCTACATACAAAATTTTATTCAAATCCAACCAAAACTGTGGACTCTATTGCGTTCACAAGCCATTTTTTAACACATTTTGGGTGTAAAACTCCATGAATTTTTGTCGAATCGAACCCAAATTCAAACTTGTCCGAGATCTTATGAATATAATCCTACATACATAATATTATTCAAATCCAACCAAAACTGTGGTCTCTATCGCGTTCACAAGCCATTTTTAACATATTTTGGGTGTAAAACTCCGTGAATTTTAGTAGAATCAAACCCAAATTCGAACTTGTCCGAGATCTTATGAATTTAATCCTACATACAAAATTCTATTCAAATCCAACCAAAACTGTGGACTCTATCGCGTTCACAAGCCATTTTTAACGTATTTTGGGTGTAAAACTCCGTGAATTTTTGTCGAATCAAACCCAAATTCGAACTTGTCCGAGATCTTTTGAATATAATCCTACATACAAAATTTGATTCAAATCCAACCAAAACTGTGGTCTCTATTGCGTTCACAAGCCAATTGTGGACAGACGGACGGACCGACGGACGGACGGACAGGGGCGACGGCAATATACGACCACATTTCAATGTGGGCGTATAAAAATCATACAACGACAAACAGATCCTATAATCTTACCTATTAGATCTTAGTATTTTCTGTAGTAATTCTAAAGGAACATTTCTCAGCAGAATCTGACTGGCAACAAGTGGTATCAAGTTTAATTCGAGCCATCTTTCACAAGCATCTGTCAACACATCTTGATTATACTGAAATAAATGTAATACAAAATCAACTTTATCTATGTGAACTCTCCAAAAGCAATGCTGAGCTGATATATAATAGTCACATACTATTTTGTTGGAAGCACAACTGGTACAATTTTTACATATTACAAGGATTGAACAAGGACATCTTGAAGTAAATTTGTATGAATTTTGAAAAATTCAGTTCACCAACAGCTGAGATACTTATCGTCAAACTTGGAAGTTTTTTATTGGACACACATGCTGAAGGTCACAAAATGGAATAAGGTAGACTGAAAGAGTCTTACTAGCAACACTTCAACCAAATATTAGTTAGACTTTAAAATGTATTTTCAATCCATAAAAGTGATTAAAATACACTCATCAAGCACTGTACCGGTAGACATATTTGAATTAAAAATATCTACTATAATGTGAATATGAAACCTACCTTAGAAGCAGCTTGATGATATTTACACACTGTTCTGTTGTTAATATGACTCAATATTATCTCTTTACATCTATAATATTAAATCACAATTATATTCATAGTAATCTTGTAAGCAATCGATCAATTATTTTGAAGAAGCAGTGGCAGATGATATAAGGCAGTGTCAATTAATTACCCCAAGTAAAGTTTAGCAAACTTAAGCTGTGTTTACACCTACAGCGGTTTCACACCGTTTTCCGTGGATCGTTCCCCGGAAAACGCTCCCTCTCCTAATGGTAAAAACGTGTGTGTTCACACTGTCTTATAACGATATAGTCCCAACCATATAACCATCCACACGCATAACGTTAAAGCATTTCTGTATTAGACAGTTACCCCCCTTTGGAATTGTTTACATTATGAGATGATAAAGACAAGAGTTATCGCTACTTCCGTCGAGGTCAAGGTCATATTTCCAAAATGGCTGCACCCATCCACAATATGCCAAATTTTTATGAAAGTCGAGCATTGTTATTTTTAACCATGATGTACAGGACAATTAGATGTCGACGACAAAGGCGGAGAGCTCTGCGTTCAAGTTTACAACGGGCACTAAGACGCAGAAGGCTACCAATTTTATTGTCAGCGGAAGATGGAAAAATAAACACTGTTTGCGCATGTGCCAGACTCACCGATTCAACTGTATCGTTATAAAATGTTCACGCATTTTTTTTTATCGTTGGGAGCTAAAACGTTTTAGCTGGAACGTTGTGAAAATGATAAAATTAGGGATTTAACACAAACGTTGGGAAAGCGCTGTGTGTGAACAGCTATATCGTTATAATTTTGAAAACTGTTCCCCCAGCGTTATAAGGCATGTGTGTGAACACAGCTAAAGTTACTTTTCATGAAGCAGAGTTTTGAAATAATATAAGTTAAGTGCTAATATTTAACCATCTGGATAACAAGATCCTTAAGAATCAAGACGAAAGGTTATTTCCATTTGAATTTTCTTACCTATCTATTAGTTGTTTAAAGCCTAAAACACAGGCTGCGGCTAGAATAGAGCCAGCTTCTTCTTCTGGTATAACTATATCTTCACTATATAGACTAGCTAGAGCTATAGCCATTGCTGGAATATAATTAAAAAGATATAATGGTAAAAATTCCTTTCCGGCTAAAATGAATGCAAGAATTCTGAGAAAAAAAAAGGTACCGTATGGATAGATAAAATCCAAATGAAATCTTGGTGATTTTCAGGTCAGCAAGGCAAGACATGTTTACTCTTATGAAATGCCCTAACACTCATGCAGCCAATTTTAATTCTATGAATCATTAGACTGTCCCTGGAGAGCAGAATAGGGGCCACATAGTAGGGGTCATATAATTGTCAAGGAGATCTTTCAACACCAGACATTCACTCTGTTAAATGATAAGCAATTTATGTGTGTTGTTTGAGACAAAGTCATAAAAATACAACCAAACTTTTCATTATTACATTCCATTATCCATTCTCAGATTGGAACCAATGCATTTAAGGTAATGTAAACCGTCAAGGATTCTAAGAACCATTCCAATTCTGGATGGTCTCAGAACAGACTCAATATATTAGAGTAATGTTAACAGTAACAGTTCCCAGAAAGGTTTACTGAGGATGCCTCACAAGTGAACTCTACTTTTTCCAATTTTTTTCCGATCTATGTGATAAAATTCATGATAAAATCAGTCTTACCTCTACGAGTAACATTGATATCAGTTATATTAAGAGTTATAACTAATACTGTAATGCCTCGTTTCATATTCCCAGTATCTGTAGTCTGTTCTCTACCAATTTTACTCTCTTCTTTCAATTTATGGCTCTTATGATAAACACTATTTGATACGAATTCATCAAGGCCCTCAGTTGAGTTGTTTCTATAATATTCTTCTGTTTTCTCTTGATTTGCTGCCTTTAATAACTGAGTTAATGTCTCCGATTTTCTGATAAATGGTCGATGTAGTTCCCATTCTGTTTTTAAACATTTCAATATCACATCTACAAAATATCACAGGTTTAATATGATTTCAGATTCTGAATGTGGATTGTTCAAAACATGTTTCAACATTTTATAATAAAATTATTCCTGAGCATCAGAATTCCAATATTTTGTCTGATTAATAATGAATGAAAAATCTAAATTTTCAAATTTGGTCAATAGGAGGTTATATTCATCAAGGGACTGGTTGCATAACTATACAACAGATTACCTAAATAATCTGATAAATCCAGAAAACAATGTTTATACAATAATTGAAAAACCTTTAATCAAATTTAAGGCGTTTATCAGTTATAACATGTTATTATATGGACATTTACATAGTTTCATGTTTTTTTTGCCTTCTGTTTGTACATTGTACGGTATACTTTGGACATCGTTGATGATTATATACTATGATTGACCAAGTTTGAGAACTTAATTTTTTGTTCATTCTAGGAGGTTGTATCGCTTTAACAAGAACAAGCGTTATATCACCAATGCCAATATCACGTTTTGCAGAATGTTTCACATGCTCTGGGGCCTTATTCTCGAAAACTTAACTTAGATAAAATCAAGATTTTAAGGAATACAGCAATTTGATTGGATCATATAACATAATTTAAAATCGATTTTAGTGATTGACCAATCAGATAACTAGAACACTAAAATCATCTTAAGTTAAGTTTTCTAGAATGAGGCCCCAGGATAGATAGGATTATAACATATAAGGATAAAGTGATATTTGCTGTAAGAAATTGTTAGTAGTTTGAACACATTTTGGAAGGTTAATATTAAGGGAGCTAAGAATAACTTTTATTATAATTTAACAAATTTTTGTAAAATATGATAGCAACATATCATTAGGAATTGTGGATTTTAACATTACAATGAAGTAATGCTACAAAAGCACAGGCACAGGTATGTAGGCATAACCACTAGTGAAAGAGTTGTTTGTGCAGTTAGTTTAAAAAATTAAAATATAATGAAACAGTCATCCATAATCTTGAGAGGCTAGAGGGTTTACTGGTTTCGGAGATGTTAACACTAAAACCATTTGTTAGAAATATAAAGAGTGCTACAATAGAAGAAAGCGTGCATATTGATCTGCCTGATTTATTCCATGCTTACCATGATCTCCTAGTTTCTCACCACCTATATTAAAAATATCAGTTGAAGTCTAAATGTATTTCATAGCAGTATAGAAATTTTAAATATTAGTATACAGCAATTTTACAGCATACAGCAAGTATACCGGCTCATCCTCAAGTTATATATACCCGACATGCCGGTCAAGTGCCGTCATTTAACGTTAACGTAATAAATTTAAAAAAATAATGTGACGTTTTATCTAAAATAACGTCAGGGTTCAAAGGGTTAAGGACATTTTCACAATGTAAATTTGCTTAATTTACATAAGATGTTTAGTACTGGTAATAGCACAATTTTTATATTGCAAAAAACAGGCAAAGCTAAGCTGAGATACATAGAAAAATGAAATAAAGAAATTACCTGGGCGAGTAGAGCCTAATGTTTTCTTGGAATGATACATAAATACATCCTTTGGTGTGACATTGAGAGATGTTTTGAGTTTTTCTCTTCCAATCACAGGCATCCTGTAAATACAGTGTAATATAAAAATGACAGAAATATAGTTGTTACAATCGTTTATAAATGTAGGCTAAATAAAATATCTTTGCTTTAATCAGATCAAATTTTTGTCAAAACAAAACCAAAACTAAAACTTCCTCAACTTCATTCTTGCTGTTGTCCTTGCAAAATTACCCTTATTGCACAATTCATAGCATTTGCCTGTTCACCTTAGCCTAAAAGGTGCAAAAAAAGGACATTTCATTTGCCCTTCATTTCAAAAAGATTATTATTTAAATATTAGTTGTTTACATACGTGTGAGATCGTTCCATCATCGTATTACTGGCAGGACTGAATCGAGATGAAGACTTTATAGGAAGCAATGATGCTGAAGAATAATTGGCACATACTGGACGATAGGGTCTATCCTCTGACATACGATAACTGTAGACTTGATTAATATCTGTATTGGTGTTCAGTAACTTGGGACTTTCAGCTGAAAGATAAGAAATGTTACAAATTATTAATATTATTTGTATTTCTCATCATCTACTTTCCAATTTTTTTTATGTGATCTCAAATTTAATTTTTACTATCAAAAATAAGTAAGCTTCAAAAACTTTCTTGACACCAGACAGAGCTATAATAAGCTTATAGCACATAGTGTGTTTTGTCATTGTCGCTGCTTGAGAGTTTGGACCCATAAAACGGAATATTGTTCATGACAGGGCCATTTTTTATGCCACTGACGGTGCTTGTGAGAGTCAAATTCTTTTCAAACTGTACATTTATTCTGAAGACTGAAGACTTACCTGAGATGATACTCATAATACTGTGGTTCAATGATGTATTAATAGCTTTAATAGCTTGAGTACTTCCCAATAGATCACTATATAGCGACTCCGGTAGTCTCCATCGATTAGTCTGACCAACTAGATTTCTCACTCGACATCTTGCAGAAGTTGGATACTAAACAAAACAAGATAGCTTGCCAGGCAAGGTAATATACGCCCACTGGCAGCTTTGTTTGAAATAGAACATTTGGCAGAAAACAGTAACCATCGAATATTCAACCTGTAGTCATTGGCCTACATTTCTTTCAGAACTTAAATTAAGTGTCGTCCAAACATTTTTTCTCGATTTCATCAAAGGTTAAGCATTCATCAAGTTTATTCAAAATCCGTCTCTGTTTATGAGCTAAAAACTAAAACCTATGTTGAACAAGAAGGCCTTAAGTCATATCAAATATTTTTTTGATTTTCGATAGGGTTTATCTAGACCGGAATACCTGTCTCTCTCAATGCCGCTGGCAGAGAGTCAGGATTACATCTTATTCAATAACTTGATATTCAGCAACCAATTTGGTTGCGTTGAATTATTGTTCTTCCTTGATGTCATTATTAAAAAAACTGACCATTTTCTTGTATGTTATGATGCCATCTCAACATTCAATCCCTTTTTCGACAGAATAAACTAATCCTTGTTGTCTGTAATCCTAGTTGAAATTTTCAAGCTGGAGGTATTTTGAACATGGCCGCCATTTTTAAATAAGACTTATCGTCATTGAAATTACATCCAATCAAAAGACTTCTCTCAAAATTAATCAAATCTCCCAAACAGAGTTATAGATTGTAACCATGAATTTCATTGGATAAACACATATAATTAGAAAAATGGCGACGTAGTTTGAGTTAAAATACCCGCCTGATCGACATTTCATCTAATTTGTACACAAATACATGATGTCAAGTTGTTGTACGGTACATCTTAATTCATACTTATCTAATACTTTACAAAATTTACTATTTTCAAAGGTCTAAATCAAGTAACACAACATTTCATGATATTTATATGCTTGGTCGTCTGTCTCTAAAATACGCAGTATTATTTAGAGTCAACTTGTCGGTCTAGGGTTTATCATGTGATAATAAACTATTTCAATAGGTTTCATTAAAATCTAATCGAAAAAGAATTGTGCCTTCTGGAGTTTTTACAACAAAAAATCAATGCGTTTTAAAGAACAAGGGCAATAATTCATATTAAATATTTTTCGATTCTTTTGATTTTCAATAGGGTTCATCCTTGGGTGATAAACAATTTCAGTATGTTAAATCAAAATCTGTAAAGAATTGTGACCTGCAGAGTGTTAACGAGTTAAAAATCGAACACGTTTTAAAGAACAAGGGCAATAATTCATGTTAAATATTTTTCGAATCTGTTGATTTTCAATATGGTTCATCCTTGAGTGATAATAAACAATTTCAGCAAGTTAAATCAAAATCCGTAAAGAATTATGACTTGTAGAGTGTTAACGAGCTAAAAATCAAACGCGTTTTAAAGAACAAGGGCAATAATTCATATTAAATATTTTTTGATGCTTTTGATTTTCAATAGGGTTCATCCTTGGGTGATAATAAACAATTTCAGTAAGTTTCATCAAAATCCATACAGAATTGTGACTTGTAGAGTGTTAACAAGCTAAAAATCAAACACGTTTTATAGAACAAGGGCAATAATTCATATTAAATATTTTTCGATTCTTTTGATTTTCAATAGGGTTCATCCTTGGGTGATAATAAACAATTTCAGTAAGTTTCATCAAAATCCATAAAGAATTGTGACTTGTAGAGTGTTAACAAGCTAAAAATCGAACGCGTTTTATAGAACAAGGGCAATAATTCATATTAAATATTTTTCGATTCTTTTGATTTTCAATAGGGTTCATCCTTGGGTGATAATAAACAATTTCAGTAAGTTTCGTCAAAATCCGTAAAGAATTGTGACCTGTAGAGTGTTAACGAGCTAAAAATCGAACGCGTTTTAAAGAACAAGGGCAATAATTCATAGTAAATATTTTTTGATTCTTTTGATTTTCAATAGGGTTCATCCTTGGGTGATAATAAACAATTTCAGCAAGTTTCTTCAAAATCCGTTAAGAATTGTGACTTGTAGAGTGTTAACAAGCAAATGTGGACGGACCGACGGACGGACGGACGGACCGACGGACATGGGTGACGGCAATATACGCTCCACATTTCATGTGGGCGTATAAAAATGTGATATATTAAAAGGTATTAATTCAAAAAGATTTTAAAAAGCTTGATTAAATTTCTCTCTCAATAATTTTTTTTTTTGAATATCGAATATTCCTTGAAAAATAGATTTGCAGATTTTAATTGCGTGTAAGGTTATTTTCATTTAAACCAGATTTATAAATTTTCCTTTAAAAATAACAAGATATTTCCAGCTTTAAGGATTCATATCCAGTTTTTAATTGATTTCAAACTATAAAGATTTTATAATTATATGATTCACAACAGACAAATCTAATGATTTACTACAAACATCATTTGCATTGAGTACTAAAAGATTTACTACAAACATCATTTTTTATTACTTGTATTGTATGGTACTAAAACATTCCCACCTCTATAGACTTAAAAAGGTTTACTACAGCTATCATATTTATTCAGTTTCTATTGCTAAATGAATAATGATTTACTACAACTATCATATTTATTTAGTTTCTATTGCTAAATGATTTACTACAGATATCATATTTATTTAGTTTCTATTGCTAAATGATTTACTATAGCTATCATACTAATCAAGTGTCGTATTTTACATTTGTGTTTTATATTGTTGATATGTTTGTTCATTCAATGTTTGGGCCCAATTGTAAAGATAGCTTGCCAGGCAAGGTAATATACGCCCACTGGCAGCTTTGCTTGAAAAAGAACATTTGGCAGAAAACAGCAACAATCAAATATTCAACCTGTAGTCATAGGCCTACATTTCGTTCAGAACTTAAATTAAGTGTCGTCCAAACATTGTTCTTCTCGATTTCATCAAGGGTTCAGCATTCATCAAGTTTAGTCAAAATACTTCTCTGTTTATGAGCTAAAAACTAAAACCTATTTTGAACAAGAAGGGCAATAAGTCATATCAAATATTTTTTGATTTTCGATAGGGTTCATCGTGTGATAATAAACAATTTCAATAAGTTTCATCAAAATCCGTAAAGAATTGTGACTTGTAGAGTGTTAACAAACTAAAAATCGAACGCGTTTTAAAGAACAAGGGCAATAATTCATGTAAAAATGTTTTCGATTCTTTTGATTTTCAATAGGGTTCATCCTTGGATGATAATAAACAATTTCAGTAAGTTTCGTCAAAATCCGTAAAGAATTGTGACTTGTAGAGTGTTAACAAGCTAAAAATCGAACGCGTTTTAAAGAACAAAGGCAATAATTCATATTAAATATTTTTCGATTCTTTTGATTTTCAATAGTGTTCATCCTTGGGTGATAATAAACAATTTCAGTGAGTTTCATCAAAATCCGTAAAGAATTGTGACTTGTAGAGTGTTAACAAGTTAAAAATCGAACGCGTTTTAAAGAACAAGGGCAATATTTCATGTTAAATATTTTTCGATTCTTTTGATTTTCAATAGGGTTCCTCCTTGGGTGATAATAAACAATTTCAGTAAGTTTCGTCAAAAACCGTAAAGAATTGTGACTTGTAGAGTGTTAACAAGCTAAAAATCGAACGCGTTTTAAAGAACAAGGGCAATAATTCATATTAAATATTTTTCGATTCTTTTAATTTTCAATAGGGTTCATCCTTGGGTGATAATAAACAATTTCAGCAAGTTTCGTCAAAATCCGTAAAGAATTGTGACTTGTAGAGTGTTAACGAGCAATTGTGGACGGACGGACCGACGGACGGACAGACCGACCGACGGACGGACCGACGGACATGGGTGACGGCAATATACACTCCACATTTCATGTGGGCGTATAAAAAGGCCTTTATGCCTAATTGATAGCCGAATAAAGAATTTATTATTATTATTATTATTTTCTATTACTAAATGATTTACTACAGCTATCATATTTATTAGGTTTCTATAAAAGCTACCATAGTTTATGATTAGGTTTTCATAGCTAAATGATTTATTACAGCTATCATATTTATCATGTTTCTATTGGCAATTTTTTTTTTACTACAGTTATATATTTATTAAGTTTCTATATTGCTAAATTATTTACTACAACTATCATATTTATTAGCTTTCTATAAAAGCTATCATAGTTTATAATTAATTTTCTATAGCTAAATGATTTACTACAACTGAACAATCATATTGATATAGTTTTATTACTAAACTATTTACTACAGCTATCATAGCCTATTTTCTATTGCTAAATGATTTACTACAACTGAACAATCATATTTATCAAGTTTTATTACTAAATTATTTACTGCAGCTATCATACTTATTAGGTCTCTCCAACTTACCCTGATACATAAACCAACAGTAAGTGGTGAAGTGAGGTCTATTACAACATGTTAAACTGTAATTTTGACATATTTATGTTTTGAAATAATTCAATGTTTTATTACTCAACTCAACTGATAAGGCAATATACAACCTATACAGTCTATACATAGGTATGATATTTATTATCTAATATATTGTCAACAATTCAAGGACAACACAATATTTATTACCCACATCTCCTAATATAGGGTACATTATTTAAATCATTACAACAAATTTATTATTTGCTAAATCAAAGGGTAACAAAAACAGTACCAATAGTTAAAGGGATTGTAAAGAGGTTTTCTAAACTTTGCATGTGTATTGGAGACACTGACAGAATCAATTTGCACCATTCAAATTTCCATCCCAATGTCTTTGCTTCTTGCAAATTTGCTTAAACTAACAAAGTCTATTGATCAGCAAGTTGCTAAAAGATAATCCAGACTGGAGATGTTGCCTTACAGTTTAATTTGAACAACTAGACGCTTTTTCCATGTCAGCCCCTCTGAACTGCATCACTGACAAGTAGAAAAATCCGAAGGTATCATCGCGACCTATGATGGGATTGGACCCTAGACCTTCAGGTCAATGCGGCTCCTTTTTTTATTTTAGTAAAGAATGCAGAAAACTTATTAGTAACCCAAATTTAACACAACTTTTCATTTTAAATTCAGTTTCAATCTATGCCAACATGACATTTGAAGAAGTACCGGGTAATGAAATTTGACGAGAGAAAAAAGAAGCCTCACCTTTGGTGGAATTCTCCCATCAACAATAACACCAGATAAAGCTGTATAAGGGGCATCTTTAATATACCTGGAATAAATATATTTAAATAGGCTATAGGTACTATTATATCTATATTGATAGGCCTATATACCCAATTCATACAGTAGCCTACATATTATAATAGCATAGGCCAATTATAGTAATGTATGTCTGTATATTATATGCCTATATATTGTAATGATTTGCAATTGTACTCATCCATAGATAAAATATTTCAATACGGTATCGTATATAACATAAGTCATGTACAAAAGTAGGCCTATAGCCTATAGTAGGCTACACACAGAAAACAGGCCCCACTGAGTCACAGAGAGTGCAATACTACTTTATGTCATGAACAATACTGACACTGTAATAACATAATGAAATTTAATCCTCAGCAAACAATGCAAACATGAACAAAACAAAAATAAAAGGTCATTTTTATTTGATAATTTAAAAAAGTAAAAAAAAATTGTTTGATAACTTTAACAACAATTACCTTGGATAAGCTTGAACAGTCCTTGGTACTTTTGGTGGGATTGTTGGCAAATAAGATGAAGAAATCTTAGAATTTGGGAGAAAAATTCCCGAACTCGACTCTGCAGCCATGTCGACAAGTCAAGGGACTTGTTACAGCCACAATGTAAATAATCTTCTTGGGCAATACAAAATAGTCCAAAAATATTTAAAACTCTGTGAGTGTTATCCTACAATGGCAATGTATAATGGAATATTATCCTATAAGTTTCAATAGAAAACTTGCTAATTCTTTCAAGAAATCCCTTCTAATCGAGTAAGTAAAGGTTCTGGTTGAAGCCCAGCGAATTAATATCCGTTGCTAAGTAAAATTCGTCTGCTCGTGCTCAGCCATTCAACAACTCGGATTATCAATTTTAGCCTAAAATCGGCTTAGAATAATTATGTAGGAGATTTTAAGCCCTTAGATTTGTAATTCTTATTATTTCCGAACTGGCTGTTACTTATAACACGTTACATTTCACTTCATTATTCAAGAAAATCCAATATAAACTCTTGGCATCGAAACATTAAAGGTCAACTCTACTTTCACTTTGTAAAATTGCATAACCTTGACCTTGCTCAACCTTCAAGTTGAAGGTCGGAAAAATGGCGACTGCGATACAAGTTTTACGATGCTGTACCAGGGGTAAATTTATTGAATTTTGAAGTGTTTAGAGTATCCATATCAACTTAAAAAGCTGTCAAGCTTATATATACTACCTGTTGTAGTGCTAAGATTAATTAGTGAGAGGATGGGCATTGTAAAAGTCTTTGATAATCAAGTGAAACCAAAAAAAAAGCAAGAATCGAGAGTGATGAAAATTGAAAACTTACATAAATAATAGATCCATACAAATAAAACATGTCTGATTATAGGGAATGTTATGATTATCCTTTTTTCAAGCTTTTGTACTATTTTCAAATTCTTCTATCAATGACAGAGCACCCACCCTTGTACAATACCAATACTCCACTCAGACTGAGATACTCAGTGCCAGTGGCAGTGCCTGTTGTTAGTGTTGGCTGTCATTTGCAGAAAACTCCTGTCAGAACTGATGATATGTTGTTGTTTTTTTGCCTTACTGGTATGTAGATGAGAACTGTAGTGGAAAAGCTTATCTTACGCCTAATAACCATATTCTTTCAGACAAACAGCAGTGTCTGGTTATGTCCATCCATTTCCAGTTAACCATCAATTTTATCTGTTTCAGGTTCAGGATTTATTGTACAGTCTGCTTTATTACGAAATGCAACAAATGGCCACCAGATTATGTCTAAAAAAGTTTTGAGTACAAGTCCTGTCTTGACAAATATGTTCGCTGCTAGAAGAGGACCATTTACTCCAGGTAAAGAAGATGATTTTAATGCTGAAGGTTATATTTTTTATGATCAGTGAAACAGTTGAAAATAGAATAATAAGATTTTGCTAATGCTGCCATCCTTGAAAATTATTCATTTGCCTTGTCTGTCTTTAAAAGAGATATTAGGTGCAGAAAAGGAAGACATTACACCGAAAATGTCTACACAACATATGTAAAACTATGATAATTTTTAAATGAATAAATTTTAGAGGAGAAGAAAGGAAAAGGTCATCTGATGTCAGCTTCAACTCACTGGAAGGTAGAAAGAGTTCTGATGTTATCTATGGTACCTGTGTTACCACTCGCGTTATTTTATCAATCTCCAGTTATAGACCATCTTATGACATCAGTCGTCTTCTTACATGGTTTCTGGTAGGTATCTGTTATTGGATATAATTCAATTTGCTAAATAATGAACTGTTAATGCATTGAATAGTTTTTATGTGAAAAAACAAATGTGTTGTTCAATACATTTGAAAGCATGCTCACGCTTCTAGAACAAGTGTCACACAAGTTAATCAGCCTGACATTTCATTAATATTTCCATATAATGTATGGAAATCTGAAAGAAATGTAATATATTGTTGAATTTCACATATTACATTTATTATTATAGAAGAAATAGATTTGACTTAATCTTAAAGAAAAACAATTAATTAATTTAAATTCTCAAACTAGGCCAATAAGAATAATTGTAACATAAATGATGTTTTTTCCTTTGATGTTTTTGAGAAATAATTTGCTTAAAATGTGTGTTTGAGGAAAACTGTGGTGTATAAACAGCAAATTTGTGTTATTGCATTCTTGGGTAATTTGACATGAAAGCCATATAGAATCTAATAGGAAAAAATGAGTGAAATAACCAACTAAGTTATTGCACTCGCAGTAGCTCCGCCCCTTTTTGGAAAGACATCCCCTTTGCAGACGAAAATGAAACGTGTACGAGCTTCAATTTCATTGGATTAAAGAGTAACGTGATCGATGCTGTCATAACTTTTAAGCTGTCAATCATATTTATGTTACAAGTAATATATACCACGTGACTTACTCATTAACATATTTAAACAAACTCATCCTAACGGATTCGTTTGTTTAAATATGTTAACTCGTAAGCACCGTGGTATATATAGTACATAATATCAGGAAACTTGGCCGTTATCTGAACTTTTTAACAGAATCAATCCCTGCATATACTGATCATTCTGATAACACCAACAATTTTTCATATATTCATTTGTTTTATATAATTATTGCACCCGATTTTGTCATGCTCACGAGGAGATTTTTGATTAACGGAATTGTTTTGCTTGTACGGATTTTTATTATTTCAGGGGTATGGAAGGTGTGTTGACTGATTATCTATATAAATTTGCACCCTGGTTGAAACAAGTATGGTATGCTATCAGTATAATCGCCTTCGCTGGCCTAGTAAACTTCAACTATAACGATGTAGGAATCTGTAAGGCTGTTGCTATGTTATGGTCTTTATAATCTACTGCCAACTGTGGAATTTTGATGCAATGTGGACTCATAAACTTTGTTGACCAATAATAGAAAAACATTTCAATTTAAATGATGGATTGATGGTGATCATCAAACTAGAATTTTGAAGAAAACTCTTTTTATCCATTTTTGTGATAAATCTCTTAATTATCAAAAAATATATTGTGAAAGTCAATACAAAGGAAGACCTGAACCATTATGTAGTGAAAGTAGTAATTTTTCAGAATTTCTTGCCAAAGCAGATTCTTTTCTACAATCCCACGGAATGTGAATAAATGAAAGTGGAACATATATATTAATGTTAAGTTTCATAATAAATCTATTACTGATTTTTTTCTTTAATTATAATGCTGTGTTCGCTACATGTCTTATAAATGGTATTTACAACTTTCTCACATATCTGAAATTCGTCTGCTAAAGTGGAGACAGTTTAAACAATAGTCACGACTTCATAGCTAACATTAGCGACAAATTTATTTCAACAGCATTCATGGAATTTGCATTCTGAAATCAAGCTATTTATCAACATTTAAAGCTATTTTTACACGAGGTCAAGGTGAAGGTCAGAGAAGTTGTGAAAATGGGTGTCGATACCCTTTTCACGACTTTCTAAAGAAGTAATCACGAGAAAAATATGCTATCAAACAGAAATTCACAACATCGACCCTGTGAAAACTACCTTTTAAAAATTGTTTATTTTTTCGAGTCGTGGTGGCTCATTGATGCTCATAAGATTTACCTTGTGCTTTTTTTGCTGTCCATAATGCAGATTGAACGATCAACCAAGGTTCTTGGCATGGTTAGCTTAGATCCCCCCAAATTATTCGAATCTATAAAGAGTGGTCTTATGCCACTGTCTTAGCAAAATGTCCCATGTTGGAGCACCGAGAAGTAGTGCCATGGTCCTATCTGTTTGAACTTATCTCAGTCTAAGGGTATAACCATTGCATACAGAGATTTTTTCAGTTTCTTTAACCTTTGTCATAGAATTTGACTGATAACAAAAAATAATTTAAAAAAACAGATGCTGGATATTAATACTTTTTATTTTTATTTAATAATCAACTTGAAAATTAAAGCTCTTGGGAGATCAACCTTTTCTTCAACTAAGATTATTATACAGGAACCAGAACTTGTTTACAGAAGGTTCAAATGACATGAAATCATCTGCCTTACTTTTATTCAGCACAATACAGATAGGCAACACCAACCAGAGTAACATGTCAAATGGATTCTCTTTCTTGTTGGTTTAACTAGTTTGAGGCTTGCTTGCTAGTCTGAAGGTCTTAGTTCAATCTTGGCATAGGTTGAGATGCTACCTTGGAATTTTGTAACCCTCTTCCACCCCCGTCTATGATGCAGGTCCGAGGGCCTGACCTAGAAAAGGCTTTTGTCATTCAAATGAAAAATGAACCAAGGCCGTGAATGCTTCATGTTGTACAAAGACCCTTCAACAATGGGAAATCTAAAAAAAGGAGGCTTATGCCGAAGTTCATGGAATTTGCACACTGAGTGGTGTTACTCGTTCTCATTAGCTTCTATAGACTAAGTCCACCTTGGATTGTCATTAATAGAGAAATTAGTCTAAATTAAAGAGATACTATCTCATAGAATGAACATAAAATATAATGTAGTTTTCAGTTGAAACAGGTAATCTGTTGAAAAGTTAAGTCCACTCATAAATGAATAACCATGTACATGTATGATGTTCATTCTAATGAATGAATGAATGGAGTTTTACGTCCTACTTTTCTGCACCTATATGGGTTAATTGAGGACAGGCAAATGCCATGCAGTGTGCAATGAGGGAAATTTTGCCTGGACAGCGGCATTAGCCTGCTCTTATTTTCGATTTCCAACTGTTGAGGGATCTTTAACGTGCACAGCCAATAGCACCTGGACCTCAGTTTATTGTCCCATCCAAACGACTTGACGCTTTGCCATGTCAGCCCCTTCGACCTGCATCACTGACAGTGGGAAACCGAGTTGAAAAATCCGAAGGTATCATCTCGATCCGGGATTGACTCTTTAAGGTCATATGATAACTTAGTAATAACTCACATGAATGAAGAATTTTTTTCTTTTGCAATTAATATTTAAGGCACTTAACAAATGAAAATCATTTTCGATGCAGGAATTTTTCGATTTCTTAAACTATGTGCGTAGTTTTAACAAAACATTCAGACCACAGTTAATACTGTACGAGTACAAATTTTGGTTCTCTTTGAATTGTACAAAATGCTTTGGATAGCCATTGAGCTTTATCAGCAAATGCTAACAGGACTTGCTCTGGGGCCTTATTATCAAACTTTTAACTTAATAATTTAGATATTCCAGTTACCGGTATCTAATTGGTCAAAATCTTGAATTTTTTGTAATTTGTTTAAATCTACATTTTGTCTTAAGATTTCAAAAACAAGGCCCTGGTTATTTGAAATTTTAACAAATTATAGTTTCCCCATAATCATATTGATATAATGTTACAAGTTTAAACAGTAAAATAAGAAACAAAATTAAGTTGAACGAAGAAAATGTATTCAAGATAAGTATGACTGCAGCACTTTAACATCTTCAAAGCTTTTGAACACAGACACACTTTGCCATAATTATTACACAAAATAACTGATTAACAAGAATGGTTGGTCAAGGATATTTATGCAAACTTGAAACCTAAACACCATATCAAATTAGATGATAAAAAAGATGATAGTGAAGTTCGAAACGATTCAACAAATTTTGATGGACTTTCACTTTATTTTGAAAGATTTTATCAAATTAAGTGTTGAGCTTTATGAATTAACCAAATGTTCTTACTCTTTTAGACACCTAATGCCACTTTTCATTATGAAATAATTCCTCATGTGAAAAGTTCATAAACTGTTACCTATGTTTCATCAAACAAAATGTCTTTTTGGCTTCTGGTTTTGTTTTGCGGTTGGGATCGTCTGTACTTGGTTTCTTCATTTTACAAATCTTTACAGAGTTATGGCCCTTAAAATGATGATATCAATGGGTACGAGGTTATTTGCTTAGCCTCTGCTTGTTTTTTTTAAGTAGGCACTGACTGGACTATCGTTGCTCTACAGAAATGTTAACATTATTCTTGAAAAAGAATGACAGGTCTTTTGATTGCCATTCTATATGTCATTGCCAAGAACTAATTTTTACTGATACCACTTTTCATTATGAAATACTAACTCATGTTGATATAACTCCTGATGTGAAAAGTTCATAAGCTGTTACCTATGTTTCGTCAAAATGTGTTTTTGGATTTCGAGTTTCGTTTTGGCGGTTCAGATCATTAGTACTGGGTTTCTTTATTTTACCTGATAAAAAATGCATATATCCTATCAATTGTTCCTGGACATTGGATCTGCATAAATATTCTTGACCAACCTTAAATCATATCACAAAAATAATTTCAAAATAAAATACTTGATTTTCTAGGACAGTCGTAGACTACGTGAGTTGTCTCCCCACAATTAGTACATGTACGATTCTTCGGTGTCCAACCATAGTCCTGTTTGCTTGGGCGAAACTGATAAGTAGAGTTTTTAAGCGGGGAAACATGTTGTGCAACAGGAGGGCTAGCAGGTTTACAATCTGATGGCCCGGTAACCATGATGTCATCATCACTAAAGTCTGATTCCCATTCATCACTGTTGTCATAGTGACTACTTTTACTTTCCACATTGGTAGTGTCTGAATTATCTCCCTTAGGTCCAATAGATTTATCTGCTCTTGAAGAGTCACTGGAAGTTGAACCAATAGTTTGTTTTTGAAGCGAGAGGTTGGTGTCACTAGCACGTGAAGGTTTATTTTCTGGCATCAAGATATCAGATGCAATGGAATGTAATGAATTATTGTTACTTGAGCTTTTGGAGACTTTTTTTGGAGTTTTGGAATCCTTGTCCGAATTCAGACTAGGCCATTCGGATACATTTGTTGGTCTGAATTTATTAGATTGGTTGTCGAGACGATTAGTTTGCTGCAAAGCTGTTTTTGGTGGGAATTTTCTCATAGCCTCTATTTCAGCTCGTTCTTCCATCTGTCTACGTGTTAACTTGGCTTTTTCGGGCAGATCACGTCCCTGGATGATCTTGGATGGTTTCAGAGGTACAAGTTTTG